>OZ005653.1:39982770-40325270 GCA_963930645.1 Salticus scenicus | reverse complement strand
TGTGGTCTATCAGAAACATTTCGCAGACACGGTGAAAGGAGCCTGCTGCAATCAAGGCGCTACCGTCAAGCCTTGGACTTACGCCGAAAATAAACTGAAACGGGTGGCGGACCAGTCCCTGAAACGAAACACGGACGTTCGTACTGGATTCGTGATGGGAAGGACTTTTCTGGTGAAAAGTGCCTTCACCTTTGGCCACCGCACCGTCAAGCCGGAAACAGGCCACGTTCTCCAGACGCACGTGGCGCCGATGATGTTTTACTACGTGCGCAAGTCTCCCAGTGGCATCCAAGAGAGGCACTTTCATGCGAGGAGGCAATACGACTACGCCCAAAGCTTCCTAGATCTACTATCAAGCCTGAAGGTCCCCTTAGTGACGTCACAACCGGGGTCCTTCCGCATCGGTTACTTTCGCTTGAAATCTCTTAAGATCTTCTCTAAAAGCTTCATTTCTTCTTCATAAAAACAGATTTCTCATTTATATTCCGTTAAAAAATAATATTTGACATTTATCTACCCTTTTTATTATATATATATAGTATATATATATATATATATATATATTTTTTTTCCATAATTTCAGCTAATTTATTTTAGCTAAAATAGATACATTTTTCATTTCATATATGTGTACATAATTAAGCATTTTTAAAAATCAAATATTTTATGTTATAAAAATAAGTTAATGCATGTTATTTTAATAAATGAGGGAAATTCACCGAATTCCATTGGAATAATTTATTCTATAAATATTACACCAAGGAAATTACAATATTTAAAAAATAATAAATTTTGGCACACGCTCTTTGATTTTGAATTTCCAAATTTTAGCATATAAAGATTTTATTTCAGTTAAAACAACAAAAATTATATTTAATATTGCTCATTTGATAATTAATATAAATGAAAATCTTTATTATACATATTTTACCAAATATTTATTTTATTTTTAATTATATTCACATATATAAGTGTATTTTAAAATCAAATATATAATGCAATAAATCAAGCTCTGCATATTTTTACATTATTATAAAAAATATTATGATATATTCAGAATTCCATTAACCCTTTGAACTGAAATGACGAGTCCAATTCGTCATGAACTTTCTTGAGCAAACTGATCATGACGAGCTGCACTCGTGATGTGTGAAACAATAAATGTGTGAAACAAATATTATTTTTAATAATAACAAATTATTTGAGCAACAAAACCGTAAGTTTCTATATGAATCCCTCCTATTAAAACTAAGAAAATTAAATTGTCTGCATGAGCAGTGCTGGCTGAAAACAAATTGCAGTTCAAGGGGTTAATATAATTTAACTTCAAAGTTTTGTACAAAGAGTATTGAATTAATATTTAAAAAATATGTATTAATAATTTTTAGATATACATGCATTCACACTTTCTAAATTTCCAAACTGTGACTTATAAAAATTGAAATATGAATCTAAATTCAATCTTTAAAATTAACAAAAAATATTTTTAAATTTTCTAATTTTGGCTATGTAACATATTTGAAAATGTTAAGTATGCATATTTTTCATACATGAATTTGAAAGGTTATTTTCTGAAATGTAGATACAACAACTCTTTTGTAAATGCTGATTTGTAAATTTTGAAACCAATTTCGAGTTATAAATACTAAATGTTTGAATTAATATTTCTAATTACTCTGTATTGGGCAAAATTAAAATCATTTAGTTTATAGGTAATATCGAATAAATTTGAAATAAAGTTCGCCAAAAGAATAAGGAATTTTTGACATGCATACATACATTCACTATTTTTAAATTCCCAATTTTTAACGTATGAAGATCGAAATTTGAAGGTTCAATTTATATTTTAAGAACAATAAAAATTTATATTTAAAATTATTCCCTATTTGCAAAGCACAATAATTCAATTTTTTTCTCCATACATATTTCACCAAATTTTTATTGATGGCTTTCGAAGATTACTTTATAAAGCATAAATACATCATTTGAGTTATTATAATTGTTTTGTAAACATTTAAAGTAAACAATTTGAAGTCATAAAAATAAGATGTTTAAAAAATATTTCAGATTAATATATAAGAAAATTTTAGATCATTCAACTTAAAATTACATGAGCCGAAAAAATAAATAAATAAAATAAAAAAAAATTTAAAAAATCTGTTTCAGATAAATTTATAATTCCTAAACAAATTCACGCAATACAAACTACTTATCAAAATTAATTTTCACAATGAATGGAGACAACTTTCATACCAGAGAAGTACAATACTAAATTTAAATAATAATAATAATAATAATAATAATAATAATAGAAATTTTATGTTCTACGTTCGAGATTGTAGGAAGTGTTTCTTTCTTTCTTTCTTAAAAAAAAAAAAAAAAAAATCTTGATAACTTTGTTTGAAATTATTGAAGATACATGGTTCAACTATTAGTTTTAAAGGAATTAACAAGTTCTCTTAAAAAATATTTATATTGAAAGTTTACAACATTCGGGAGGATTTTCCTCCAAAGGAGCAAAGATGCTCCTATATGTACCAATTTTTCCTATAAGTGTTTCGGCCCACCAGCGGCCGAGCGGTTCTGCGGTCAAAGCTGGTAGACGTGAGGTGCCGAGTTCAATCCCTGGTCGCACTCGTCGGCCTAGCCGTTCGAAGTTTTCCGTGGTTTTCTCTGAAATTGCGTAAATACCGGCTAGGAACCCTTAGAAAGACCCCCCCACGGAGGTCATTCCTCTCAGGCCTAGGACCCAAGTGCAGTCCCCACAACTCAACCCAACCTATAAGTATTTCTTTTTATTTCGCGATGATTCGTTAAAAGTAATTGTAATTGTGCTTATTTATACAAAATTTTCTCCTATACTGCCATATTAATAATTATTATAAAACGTTATGGTATCTCCACCTGTTGGCGATTTTCACCAAAAGTTGAAGGTCATTTAAATCAAGAAGCAATTTAAACTTTTTTGAAATTCTGTTCATTAGTTCCTGAGATACAGATACCCGAAAATTTTGTCTCACACACACACACACATATATTGACATTTTCTAAAATCAAATCATGTTTGTACCTTTCAAAACGTGTAAATCCATCGAAAACCAGAAATAGAAAATCTTTACGAATCCAAGACGTTTTTCTATCGAATTCAGAAAAAAGAGAAAAATAAATAACAATGAAAAACAAAAATTTAAAAATTAAAATCTTTTAACAAGTGGCGTTGCCATTCCTCTTTTCATAATTTTTAATGTGCCCGTATAGGACAAAGTTTCAAATAAATGAGAATAAATTTTAATGAATTATTATAAAATTAAGAAAGAATTATTCATAACAGTACAGTCAATCAGGATAACAGTCAACCTTGCGTGTGTAGGTGTGTAGATTTTCAATATGGATATATTTTAAAAGAACTCGTCAATACCTTTAAAACGAATGGTTGAGCAACGATCTGTGATAATTAAAAACAAAGTTATTATTATTATTATTATTATTTTCATTTGGAGAAAGTGTCCTCCGTGGGGGTCATTTTACGGGGTCCTGGCCCAATATAAAAAAAAAAAATGGGAAAAACAAGGGGAACTCCGAAAGGATAGTATGACATGTGTCACTAGGATCGAATCAGGCACCTAATGTCTTTGGGAGCAGAACCTTTCGAACACTGGGGAGAGACTTTCGTAATTTTTAAAGAATTTTTACGTAATTTCTATCATTTCTAAAGAAATATTTAATTTTTTTAGAAATATTACAAAAATTTAAAAGAAAGGAATTGACGCTTTTTATAATCTCCCCAAGCAGCACCGAAACGTTCTCTGAACGTTCAAAAATTGTTCTGCAAACACGTTCTAAGAACGTTCACTTTGAACGTGTTATAGACGTCTATCTGTCCATCTTGAAGACGTACAATAGTACGGTTCAGAGAACGTTCAATGAACGTGTAACTATCACCATCGGTGTTATAGAAGCGTTCTGAGAACGTTCTATGTATACGGTCTCAGAACGTTCTAAACGTTTTTAGAACGTTTTCAAAACGTTATACACATTTTCAGAACGTTCCAGAAAACGTACTGTAAACGTTCTAAAATAGTGTAGTTAAAAAAAAAAAAAAATTATGACGTCATTATAAAAAATCACCTCAGTACGAGCGCTTAGAAGTAAAAATTACATAGCTGATGACGAATAATGATACAACACATGAGCAGGGATATGAATTACTTTTTTTTTTCAATTCAAATAATGTTTGAGAAATTTTAACATACTTACTATTCCTTTAATTTCAACGTATATGCATCAAAAATTCTATATTCTATGACAGTTTTCCCCAAAAAGTGTCATAACGTCTCTTTATACCTTAAAAAATTTCTTAAATTTTTGCATTTTTTAAAAATTTCTTTTTTTCCCCTAATCTGAAGATAATGAAGTTGTAGTATTAATTACAAAACTTTGAATACACACCATAAAATGCAAGAACTCGCACCAACTGTTTCGGGTCAAAAGAAGACACAACCCTTCATCAGGCGAACATTGTAGGCACGAGAGCTGCAAACAAGCACGTTGAGTGTGTTGAATGCGTTGCCGCTTTGTTTGTAGAAGCCGTGCTTTGTTTGTAGCAGTTGCGAGTTCTTGCATTTTATGGTGTTTATTCAAAGTTTCGTAATTAATACTATAACGTCATTATCTTCAGATTAGGGGAAAAAAGAAATTTTTTAAAAATGCAAAAAATTAAGGAATTTTTTAAGGTATATATAGACACGTTATGACACTTTTTGGGAATTACTGTCATAAAATATGGAATTTTTCATGCATATACGTTGAAATTAAAGGAATAGTAAGTATGTTAAAATTTCTCAAACATTATTTGAATTTAAAAAAAAAGTAATTTATATCCCTGTTGCTGTGTTGTATCATTATTCTTCATCTGCTATGTACAACTAAACTCTTGATTTATTTTGCTTGTTTTAATCCTTGTGATTCCGAATGCGTCATCCTATGATTAATGTTTGTTTTTCATGGTTGTTTTCTGTTTCATTCTCTGATTTCTTGAAGTAAATAATTTATTCCAATTTATTCTTCATTTCTAAGTTCAATTAATTTCTTGTACGATAGGGTGCCCGCTACCAATTTGCTATTATAACTGCTAACGAACGAAATCGTACATTGGTGCTCAACGACGAAAAGGGTCACCCCTGACGAGTTTTTTTTTTTTTTTTCTACCATTCTAAGCTTTTCCTAAAAAAAATGTTTAAAATGCTGTCTTAATTTTTTATTTCCTCGTTGCTTGTTTGTATCTTTTGATTTAAGTTTCATGTGGTTTTTACGCACCGGCAAAATTATTAAAATTGCAACTAACAATATAGGAATAAATTTATGATTAGACTGAAGTTAAATAAAATAAAAATAAATAAATAAAAAATAAATGTTTCAATAAATCACAATCAGTCTCCCCAGGTTATTTAAATTTGTTGTAATTTCCTTCTCATTGACCTATGTGGTTTCAGGGATCTTATATCTGTTGCTTGGCTTTAACTAAGATTAAAAATTCATTTATACATATATATATATATATATATATATATTAATTTTTTTTTTTAAATACAGGGTGCAAAGCATTGTGACGAGAATACCTTTATCTTCGCAACTATTGGTCGCAAATATATAGTTTCAGTTACAAAATGTTTTAAAGAATATGAGCATTTGTAGTATAACATGTTTAAATTTAAAATATCTATTTTTTCAAAATTGCAAAAACTAGCTTTTTACATAGTCCCAGATCCCTATAGTCATATTTAGAAAACTGACACTCATCCTAACAAAAAGTTTCATTTCTATTCTCCCCAAATGGAACAAGATATTTAAAGTTTGGATTTTCTAACGTATTTCGGCCTTCAATAAGGGATCGGTTTAAAAATCCTAATTGGACTTTGTTTGCATTTTCCCTGGGTTTATTAAAGAATTTTTCATTGACTTTTTAATAAAGCCCGAGAAAATGCGAAATAATCCTAAATTTTGAAACTAACTATCTCAGACAATTTTGGGTGCACAAAAGTGAAACTTTTTGTGTTATATTTTTTAGGTTGGAACTCAACTTTCACTATTAGTGTCATGAAAATTGTATAAAAATTATCAGTTTTTGTGATTTTTAATAAATTGATTTTTTAAATTTAAACATGTCATATAATGAATTCTTACATTTTTTTAAAAATACATTTTCTTATTGGAGGACGTCTGAGACCAATTGTTGCGCAAATAAAGGCCTGCTCTCGACTTTGCACCCTGTATATTCTAAACATTTCTGGGTACTACTTTGTAAGTCCATGGATAGTTTATAAATATATTTGAATGCTGAAGTTTATAGAAAGTTTTAATATTTCAACATAAAAAATAATTTCAAAAATGAATGTACCAATACACCGCTAAAATAATATATAATTGAGTTTAGAATATATTGTTAATTTATAATAATAAGAAATTGAAACAAAAAATTAAAAATTTGTTAGAAGGAGGAAATTTTAAAAATTTCCAAATAATTTAATACATATATATATATATTTAATCAAAATATTTTTCTAAAATATTTAACATACTTCATATTTTTAAATTTCAGTACGTGTGTGTATACATATTTTCAGTTTAGAGCAGCAGTTTACAAAAATGATGTTTGCAGGTATTTAAATTTATTCCACATGGCAATGTAATTCGTATTCTTTAAATGTTTAAATTTCTTTAAATTGAGTCAACGCAATTTTTACCTCATTTGATGTAATTATGCTATCATGGCATATTAAATAATTGATAAATGTAAATATTATTAGTATTAATAAATAATATAGTAAATCGTCCTTTTTTTTTTTTTTTTTAAGCAGAATATCTTTTTTTTTTTTTTTTTTTTTTTTTTAAAGATGTGGAATAGAATTGAATCTTTGTTTTATTATGCAGATAAACAATTTCATATATTTTATTTAATAAATAACAGTAAAGAGATATTTAAAATTGTAAGTCGGTGAAACTTAGGATATTATTTTAAAAATATGCAATTTGCATAACCTAGATTGTATATATATTATCATATAAACATTAAATAAATACTTCAGAATTTAAAAAGAAAAGAAAAAAAGAATTACGAACCTTCTTAATTTTGTTGATAAGAATTTTCTTCGAGAAAATACCCTTCCAACTAGCATTTTAAAATACACAATGACCAGTCGGAAGGGCATTCACTTAAAATTAGCACTTATCTTGTAAAATTTTTATGACTTCTTCATACTTCATTCCAGAAACATAATAACGAAAATAGTTATTTTAACAAATTCCATCTCAGAAGACTAAATTAATAAAATGAATCCATAATTTCTAAGTGGTTTTCTGTAACAGAAGCAGTTTTTTCTGCGATTCAACGCTGCTTTCTAGTATCGAAAGTTAGGCTTAAGAACTTACGCAGATATGAAAATGATTGTTTAATTGATATTAAAATAAGACTTTAATAAATAGAACATAGAGTATATTACAGGTTAAAAATATTACATTTTTATCTTTTCTAAAGCTTATCCTAGTCATTATAACGCTAAAACTGAATAAATCAGATTACATGTTTTAAAATTACCGCCTCACATAACGACACGACTTTCCCAAGACCTGGCGCCTGGCGTTTGACTTTGCAGTTGCACGGTCAGCGAAAATTAAATAAATGCAATCCACAGATGTCGATGTTAACATCTGCTCTCCCTTCTTGCATCCGCAATAATCATGTTTCAAAGTTCAACATATGAAACAGAAATTTATTAAGCATTTATAGATGTAGGAAACATATAGTCAATATTTTAAGGAAAAATGGAATGGAGTTAAATAATTATTTAAATTTTTATAAAGTATTTTAAAAACTTATGAGATCACTTTATTTTTCCATTTTAAAATCTAGAATTAAACGGAAAAGCATATTTTGTTTTAGTGTATATTTCAGTATTGAACAAAATATTCAGTGAAAATAAATAAAATAAAATAAGAACAATCAAACAGAGTAATGATTTAACAACATTATCAATATTGATAATTTATCAGTAACATTTAAACTTAAATAGAATCATAAATAAAATATAATAAAAGTTTAAAATTATGCTTAAAGAAAAGAAGAAAAAAACTCATTTCTGTAACTTCCCGATGAGTATTAGAGACCGCGAGGTTCTACTCTCGAACCTTACAGACGGGAAGTGTTGGTTTCGATTCCTGGTCACGCTCGTCGACTTAGGTTTTCGGAGTTTTCCCGTGATTTTCTTTGAAACTCGGGTAAAGCACTATATTACGTATTCAATAACATCCGTGATTAGTTTTTTGTATCTAAACTCTGGGTCTGGGGAATGCATAGATTTTCATGACAGAAGACAATCATTTTTATGCTGTATAGAAGATCTTAGAAAATGTATTTTTCTAAGGGTTTATTATTATTATTATTACAAATGAAAAAAAAAAAAAATGGTAAATTTCTTTTAAATCATCAGAAAACGATTTTTCAATTATTCGTTTTAAAGGTGATATCGAATTCTTTTGAAAGATAATCATAGTGAAAATTTTTATCCACCCCTCCCCCATCCTCCAGGGATGATGTATACTTATTCCTAGGGGAAAAAACAATGTCCTATGAATAATAATAATAAAAAAAAACTGTTTAACTATTACTCGTTATACAGCCAAATTGAATCAATAATATATATCAAATGTATGTCACGCAGAAGGTTTGGTGAGTATATATATTACAGAAGCTGATAGATAGCCTTTCTGTGAATGGAAAATATTGGAACGTGGCAGTGCCACCTGTCGTCCGATATGCACCCAAAGGCAATCTGTAGAGTTTTACGTAATATTAATTTCACTTACCAAATTTACAATATTTATAAATCACAGAAGTTGAGATTTTTCGTTTCCGTTATGAGATTAAATTGCAAAATAGCCACGACACCTGTTGGCCGATGTGCATCCAAAATGAACCAGTAACGCTTTACATAAAATCGATTTCACTTATAACTTCAGTGTATCAGAAAATTTATTGTTAAATCACAAGAGTTAAAATATTGCCTTTCCGTTAAAATGATTAAATTGCAGATTAGCAACGCCACCTTTTGGACAATGTATACATCCAAATTGTATTAGCAGAGGTTATGATGATATAAGCCAATATATCAAATTTAATGCATTTGTACACTATAGAAGCTGAGATATAGCTGTCCCATAAATGGAGGGTTTCATTGCCTAGCACCGCAATCTATCGGACGATATACCCCAAATGAAATTCAAATAAACTCCAATTTAGGGCAAGATCTAATATTGTAACAAGTTTGGTTGAATTCCATACATTGATTCCTGAAATACAAAATTCACAAAATTTTTCCATGAGTTTAAAATTTTGTAATTTTTTTTCACCTCACCGCTACTGATTATTGAGAAGCATTCTTTACTGACGTGCTAACAAAACGTTAAACTGAAAATGTAAAAAATGCTCTATTCTCTATCATGCTAAAAATTATAAATTTCGAATAACTTACGAAGTTCTTAAATTAGAATGTTGCAAATCTCTCAATAAGATTCTTATCAATATCAAAAGTGATATTTTAAAACTGGTCCGATCTCTCTGCAATCATTTGTTCTTGAGATATTAATATCGTGTACATGAACTAACGGGCTATCACACTAATAGGTGCCGATACACATTAACAGATACCATACCAACCTTTTGACTTCCGGATTCCTCACGCCACAAAACGTGTAAAAAAATCAAAAACTGAAGTCAAAAATTTTCATGATTAACCTAGTTTCCCAACCAATAGTACTAAAAAGTCATTTTGTCATATTCGTTATAATTACACTGTTACAGAACGTGTTATGACGGTGTCACACTTGAATGTTCTATATAGAACTAGAATTGTACGTTTTATAGCTGGTGCAAATCAAACATTTTCAGAACGTTCTAAATAATACTATTTCTGAACGTGTTTTAGAACGTTCTTTTGACACGAAACACGGTGTTTGAACTATTGAAACCGTTATTAGACGTTCACAGAACGTTCTTGTGCTACTTGGGTCTGTTTGACACTTTTGTTTTAAATCTATTATTTACAGTTGCTAATTTTCTGGAGGATCTACCATGTAAAAAATTCATCATTTTTTGTCATTGTATAATTCTTCAAAAGAATGTTACACGCTGTTTTTATACATTCATTAATTAACTGAGTTAGTGATTTACCACAATTACAAATTCTTTCAAATTCTAATCCGTCATCCATTAATTTTTCAAACAATTCACATACTAGAAAACGTTGATTTTCAGATTTCAAAAGATGTTCCTCATATTCTGAAGTAATACAATGAAAATGAAAATTAACTCAATTGATGTATATTAAATGATGGAATCTAAAAATTCATTCATGAAAAATGTAATTTAAATGTATATGAGGTGAGGACAAACATTGTTTGCTACAAGCATTCCAAATTCTAAGCAGAAGATGAGATAGTAAAACACAGTAAACGGATCCGATGGACATCAGTTTCTTACAGATAAGGGACCCGGGTTGTGACGTCACACGCTGTCCGAAGTGATACCTTCAGGCTTGATAGTAGATCTAGGAAGCTTTGCTACGCCCCAAGGAGGCTACAACCTAGGAGCACCTATTATTGTGTGGCGGAACTCGAGTACGTGATCTACACCGTCCAAAAAACTCTGTTTCGAGTGACGGTCGTCCCCGCCCAAGAAGACGAGAAGTGGCTCGCGAAGCAAGGATGGCTGGATCCCCGAAAAGAACCGACCCCCTCCCGAAAGCGACCTCGGTCAGACGAACCCTCGACGTCGTCGTCGTGCAAAAGGCAAAAGATCAGCTACGATCCGCCGCAGACGCCCTACGTTTACGACCCGCAGCCTTCTTCGGACGAGGAGCAACCCTCGACGTCGTCGTCGTGCAAAAGGTCCTACGATCCGCCGCATGTGTACGACCCGCAGCCTTCTTCGGACGAGAAGCCACCCCCGTGCAAAAGGCCCTATGATCCGCCGCAGACTCCTTATGTGTACGACCCGCAGCCTTCTTCGGACGAGGAGCCGCCACCACCGGACTACGAGGACATAAGCAGTCCAGAACCTGTCATCTCCCCCCTTGTGGTGCCTGCTCCCGCTTCCACTGTTGTGCCGCCGCCTCCTGCCCTTGTGGTGCCTGCTCCCAGTGACACTTCCACTGTTGTGCCGCCGCCATCCCCCTTTGTGGTACCTGCCACTTCCACTGTCATGCTGCCTCCTGCAAGTGACACTTCCACTGTTGTGCCGCCTGTGGTGCCTCCTGCAATCTCCCCCTTTGTGATGCCTGCGCCTGCAATCCCCCCTTTGTGGACCTTGTGAACAGTGTGTGTGAACCCCCCTCCTTCGAGGATTTAGAGAAGGCAAAAGATCAGCTACGATCCGCCGCAGACGCCCTACGTTTACGACCCGCAGCCTTCTTCGGACGAGGAGCAACCCTCGACGTCGTCGTCGTGCAAAAGGTCCTACGATCCGCCGCATGTGTACGACCCGCAGCCTTCTTCGGACGAGAAGCCACCCCCGTGCAAAAGGCCCTATGATCCGCCGCAGACTCCTTATGTGTACGACCCGCAGCCTTCTTCGGCCGAGGAGCCGCCACCACCGGACTACGAGGACATAAGCAGTCCAGAACCTGTCATCTCCCCCCTTGTGGTGCCTGCTCCCACTTCCACTGTTGTGCCGCCGCCTCCTGCCCTTGTGGTGCCTGCTCCCAGTGACACTTCCACTGTTGTGCCGCCGCCATCCCCCTTTGTGGTACCTGCCACTTCCACTGTCATGCTGCCTCCTGCAAGTGACACTTCCACTGTTGTGCCGCATGTGGTGCCTCCTGCAATCTCCCCCTTTGTGATGCCTGCGCCTGCAATCCCCCTTTTGTGGACCTTGTGAACAGTGTGTGTGAACCCCCCTCCTTCGAGGATTTAGAGAACGCGTCGTGGTGGGACGAATGGATCGTCTCCACGGTGACCAGCACCCCCACCCCTGGAGGGGTCGTGAGTCCTCCGGCTTCGGTCGAGAATGTGGAATTTTACCAGAGCAAAACAAAACTGAAAGATTGGAACCAATTATCCGCCGCCGCCGAAAAGCCACGGCGTCAAGTCGGACGAACCCCCTCTCGACCTCAGCTGCAAGAACAGTTTATCTTGTTAAAAAAAGATTGGATATTATTGGGTTCAATAGGAAATGCTTCGTTCATGTGACTGGTGAGTCTTTTCTAAGATCATGTGTAAAATCTTGACTGTGTGATTTGAAAAATGTTTCTAAGATCATGTGTAAAAAAAATAATCTTGACTGTGTGATCTTTTCTAAGATTGCAACATATAAATATTACTGGTCTTTTCTAAGATCATGTGTAATCTTGCAGATGTAATTTGAAAAATGAAAAATAAATAAGTGGGTAATTGGAAGTTATCCAATAGCCTAAAAAATAATACAGTCTTATTGATTATGTAAATTAAATATAAATGACCTGACAAAACGAATTTTAAATTTTGATAATTGCACTTTTTTATTGTAAATATTAATTTTTCCAACATTTTCGAAATGATCAATATTTTACTTTTAAAACTAAAGACAATAATTATAAATAAATAAAAATCTGTTCTAAACAGAGATATGTTTTCTATGTTACTCTAGAATATCTCGCAACTTAACTTTTCAATCCATAGTTTTTTATTTACATTGTGACAAACGCTCAGGATTTTACTATATTAATTACTGAACTTACGATTTTTCGCAACACTACCGATTTAAAAAGTGAATTTGTAATATTTTAAATTTTTAACGCGATAATTTAAAATTCACGAGAATTGTCACATTTACTCGCACTGAAAATTTTTTAAATAAAAGAATTAAAATACAATCATTTCAGTAATGACGCATTTTCAGTGAAAACTATGCAAGATTGTATGTATAATATTGGCATCTTGCATAATATTGGCAATGATGCAATCAAACATCTTTTTGCCTCTCAAGGGTCGATGAACCCTTTCAAAAGGGAAGGGTTCGTTGAACTCTAAGCAGGAGGTAGATGGTGACTCTTTGGCGATGATGCAATCGAGCCTCTTTTGCAAATCAGGGGTCGATGAACCCGAGAGGCCTTTCAAAAGGGGAGGGTTCATTGAACCCTAACCACCCCGTGATGGGGGAGATGACTCATTGGCGAGCAGCTGCCCTCTTTCTAGGACTTCATTGAGAGTTTTTTGCAACGAACAATGAAGCATTGTTCAATGGCTGATTCACCCTCTCAAGGGTCGATGAACCCTTTCAAAAAGGGACGGTTCATCGAACCCTAACCAGGTGCAATACCCCATGATGGGGAAGTTGACGCTTTGGCGATGATGCAAGCAGCAGCTGCCCTCTTTCTAGGATAACGGATCACTTCCCAATCTCATTGAGAGTTTTTTGCAACAACAATGAAGCAGCTGTCCTTGGTTTTGATGAATCATTGGGGTCGATGAACTCAGTTGTGGTGAAAGTTCAACGGCCTCTCTTTAGCAATGATGCATCTTTTTGCAATATTTCCGGGACGCTATGGTACAATAGTGAAAGAGCGATTTTGTATCCATAATATTGATTATTAATAAAAAAACATACTTTAAAAAATTCTACGAGAGTCCCGGCGCTAAATTCTTTTTACCGACGACTGTACTTAACATAACAGTATAGGACAAAATTTCATATAAATGTACATAAATTCGACTTATTTTTAACGCATGAATGTAAAATTTATAGAAATTATTGATAATAGTAGTAATAAACTTGAAACAATCCCCGTCAAAATAAAGATTACTTTAGTTATATGACGATCAGTTATTGATTTCATAAACTACTGATAATACTAACAGATTTTTGATCCCCCTTGAGATTCACGTTAACGAGGTTGAGGTTCCACTGTATATCTTTTCCTGTCTGCATAAAAATAATTTTTTCAGCACTTATTGTTTACTACTTTAAGAAAAAAATCGTCTGCATTCATCATGGAAAATATCTTTAATAAATTATAACTTAATAAATAATTTGTATTGCGTAAATTTGTATAGGATTATATATAGAAGAAAGTCTTGTGGTAATACTAGTTATAATATATGAAAACAAGCGGGCTTTACCTCTGCCGCTGCTAACTACATTTAAAAGAATTTTGAAAATTCGATATTACTTACTAATATAAAAACTTAAAAAATATTAAAATTTTAAAAAAAGTATTCCATTAAACAAAGCAACTGATTATAAAAAATCATATTTTTCATAAATTAGTTAAATTTAACTTATTTATGAAAACTTATACCACTTCCTTTCATAAATATATTTGTACAATTAAAAGCCGCGGAGTATTTCGGCATTTTCGATATATATCAACATTCTATTCCATTATTGTTTCCGAGTTTTATACTCTCTCATGGCTGATGCCAAAAAACTTTTTCGGCATCAAAAATCTTTGCATGTTAACATGGGGATGATAGATCTATATATATTACTATATCTATGTGTAATAATGGGTGGAAACCTGTAGAAATTATACAGTCGGTAACAAAAGTATCCGAATACTAACAAAAATTCCTATGTAAAAAAAGTAGAGTTAATACTGTTGTAGTAGTTTGATTTTAAAGAACTACTAATAACTCCATGTTTAAAAGAATCAGAAGGTTTTTTATTAATTTATACTAACACAATCACAAAACAAAAAGATTTTTTATGAAATAGAACAACACTTTCGTTTTTACATTTTTTTACCTGAGACTCCTCTCAGTTCAGTTAAAGTATTAATTTGCTGTTGTAAGACTGCAATAGTCGGTGAGGAAGAATGGACTTTATTAATTTGATGTGAAGTAGTCAATTCCTGAATCTTATTAGCCATATCAGCTAATTTGGCCAACGGCTCACTACTAGCAGCTAATAGAGAAGTTTCATATGACGTCAGAGTGACATAGATGGAGGACAACCAACTCCACGTTAATATAAATAGAAGCCATTTTTAGCACAGTAAGCGAATGGCAGTTGAAAACAGCTCATAGCACCATGGCAACAGCGCATGGTAATCAAGGTCGGAGGACAAGCTGTCCACGTTGCCATGCTGTTATCAGCTGTTTGCAACTGCTCCATATCGCTTGTGTATTGTTGGGCAGTCTACTTAACCAGAGATATTTTAAAACGTTATCTTTGAGATTACCACCCGAAAGATCTGTCATCTTAGATAAAAGCTGGGACGGTTTCATATCGCCCAGTTGTAGGTCCTGCAAAAGCTGTTTCAATTTAACCGTTTCAGGCTCTGCAAATACTGAAATTAATTTTGCCTTGAGAGCATCATATTTATTAGTTTGAGGTGGGTTAAGCACAATGTCCCTAACGGATTGAAGAATTTCAGTATCCAAAGCAGAAATAGCAGTGTAAAACTGCGTTTCATCAACGGTTATATTACCGAGTCTAAATTAAGCATCCAATTGCAGAAACCAAAGAGCAGGATCTGAACGCCAAAATGGAAGCAGTTTCACTGCAACGTGAGCTAATTGAGAGGACATGGACGTGTCGCTGACGTTTTTTAAAGTATCAGACATATTTTTAACCGAGGGTAAAATACAATAAGATGCAACACTATTAAATAATAATTAATTAAAAATGTATATTTTTACCAAAATGCATTATGTAGAAATTAAAGAAAAAATTATGGTTTAAAAAAAATAAAAATAACGGGATGCATTTACTACCATTAAATAAATAGTTGTAATAGTCAGGGGCATTGCATATAGTAAATGTCTGGGAAGGACTTACCATTTTGCAGCATTTCAATATATAAATAACATCAGGCTAAGTTATGAAAAAATATCACGTCCGGGTCACCAATGTAGTAGTTCCAAAGAAGTAACCGTTAGTGTCCATAGATTAAAGCCTGCCTACCTCTGGGCACATGAACAGTCATCTGCACTACCTTCAGCATTGCCATTTCCATCTTTTCCAGACAAAATGGAACCTCCGGTTGTTACTTTACAAGCAGGCATCTGACAGCACAATCTGGTAACCGCTACCGTCCAAACGAGTAATATCGCCCGTGCTCGTACGACGGCGTACTCTCTAGGAGGGGGAGTACTGTAGCCTCGCCATCAACGCCATTAAAATGTAGATAATCATAACATACTGATGGACAAAGGGTTAACCTTTTGTCCAGAGGTACGGCGCTGGATTACTACATAAATGTCCCTGGCCGATATAACCGATAGCCAGCACGCATTTTCTTTCATTGGTGACCACGACCGCTTCGAGTTATTAACTTCGCTCTATGGCAATAGATGGCAGAACCATAAAAACCCTCCGAGCCACAAAGCCTGTGAATCGCTGTTCTCACAGCACAAAAAAGCTTGTCACTCCCCACGCCTTCAACTCGCCGCATCAACAAACACAACTACTCCTTCAACTTAGCAAAATGGAGCAACTGACAGCACAATCTGGTCATCGCTACCGTCTACAGCAGTAACATCACTCGTATGACGGCGTACTCTCTAGGCGGGGGAGTACTGTAGTGACGCCATCAACGCCATTCAAATATAGATAATCCTAACTTACCGATGGACAAAGGATTAACCTGTCGTCCAGAGGTACGGCGCTGGATTACTACCAAAACGACCTCGGTTCGAATACAACCTACCGCAACACGCATTTTCCTTCATTGTTTTGTTAAATAAATCCTTGTCGAATCCTGTTCTTAGTCAGTCTAAGAACATGATTTGACAAGGATTTATTTAACAAAACAGTATTAACTCTACTTTTTTTTAATGGATCTATACGTTTTTAGATATCCTGAACATATTTTGACCATTTAAATAAATGCATGTGTGT
This sequence comes from Salticus scenicus, assembly GCA_963930645.1. NCBI lineage: Eukaryota > Metazoa > Arthropoda > Arachnida > Araneae > Salticidae > Salticus > Salticus scenicus. Next base: position 40,308,400 of record OZ005653.1, on the reverse strand, counting down.
CTGTGTGTGTGTTACCAAAATTTTATAGTACTGCACAAACCAGTGGACAGAATTTAAGAAAACTTGATATATAGTAAAGCCCTTGTCATAAATTGTTGCTGATTGGCTTTAGGTTATATCGCCCAAAAGGTGAAGTTCTTAAATTATGATTTCCTTGCTTTAAAAAATGTATATTTCAGCTTATATAGCATATAAATGTATTAAATTTGACATATCCCAAGTATAAGGAAATTGCATGAAATTTACAAAAAAAAAAAAAAAAAAGAAAAGAAAAAAGAAACGACTTGGGCAGAGTTAATTTCGCTATGTTCAGGAGAATATTCATAAATGAATTTAATATAGGCTTTAAGTCTCCTTCTAGTGATGTTTGTAGCACATGTTCTTTGTTTGACCAAAAAATAAAGTCCTGCCCTGCAGGGTCTACAGAAAAAGTAGATCATATGGCTGACAAAAGAATTTATATACTAAGAGTCAATGCATTTTACTCCAATATGAAAAAAATATATAGATGAATCAGTCGTTAGTTTATGTTTTGATTTACAACAAATTCAACAGCTGTCAAAAACGAATATTCAAGATGCCTATTACTTAAGGCAATTCGACTTTTACAGCTTATGCATAATGAGTTTGAATGGTCTAAATTCAACATTTTATATAGTCTAAGGAGTTAGCAGGCAGAGGCAGCACTGAAATATCATCGGCTTTATATTGTCACCTAAAGAAAATGGACCTTGAAGGTAAAAAAAAACTTTGCCCCTCTTTAGTGATGGGTGTATTGTCCAAAATAAGAATAAAATAATTCTTTAAATGCTATTGCACTTTCTGTACACTACAACGTCAAGCATTGAAAATATACTATTGTACTTTTCTGTGAGAGGACATACTTTCCTTCCAGCAGATCGTATATTTGGTTGTGTTGAGAAGATCCTCAGAAAAAATGCAACAATAACATCAAAGAAACTATATCAGAAAGTTGGTGATAAATATTGGGGATTCGAATTGATTGGAAACTTTATAATATGAAATCACTTAATCCTTATTTCAAAAATTTACCATACCTATCAGAACTAAAAAGAACAGTTTTAGAAAAAAATAGAGAAAGTGTGAGGGTCAAAGGATTCAAAAACTATAAATTCGAAGATATAAAAGGACAATCTGGAGCAAAACTTTTTAGGAAGGGGATTAATACTGCTATTATACAAAATGTTGTCTTACAATGTTTTCCTCTGAGTAATGGACACGGATTAAAAGAGAAGGATGCATTACGTATGTTACGGAAAGGTAGTAATTTTCATCTTACAGATAGAGGGTGACCAAATCTCGAAAATACACCAATCAGCGCGTTTTTACATTTCTGGCTGTTCGTTCGTTGGATGACTGAAGCCGAAGGAGCAGGCTTTCCCTTTCTTCCGATAAATTTCAAAGATACTACACCAGGCGGCGATCGAATCGCTTTCCTGGACTGGGCTGAATTAATGTGGAAAGGGAAGCTTATGTTCCCACGCTCGCTGCCCTATCTAGTTTTAATTCCTATAGACTCTTCTTCCGTGGTCATGGAATATCACTTGAAAAGAAAAATGATGTAGACAAACTTTTAGAATTGATGTATGATGAAAAGCAGAAAAATTGGTCCAATTTTATATGGTATAAAGATATTATTACTAATAACTTTCATGTAGAATATGAAAAAACAGAGGAAGAATTCAACTGCTTATGTGAAGATATTGGTTTAAAAATTTAAATTTCAAATTAGCTTAAAAATTTCAGTTCTTCCCTACAATTTACAGGATGATTTTTTACGCGTAAATATTTAATTTAATTTTATAATTACGTAACAAAGTCTGTTCTGTTAATTAGTTTTATTTCATTAAAAATGTTATTTCATAAATATGTGAGTTACTTACTTTTTCATGCACTTATCAAGGCCAAAGGAGGTCCAACTAAGTATTAATTTTATTTATATTTATGTTTAAAGACAAGTGACCTAAGACTTATGTAAAAAAATAAGCATGGTCTAATATTTTTGTCTGTAGCTTATGCTGTGAAAAAATTAATTTGTTTAAGTAAACAGAGTTTATATTTATTACTGTGTAATATTTTGTAAATATTAGTAAATATTCACAAAAAAAAAATGAAGTATTGATAAAAATATTTATGTTAAATAAACGCTTGTGTCGTAGTTAGGTATCTTGAAACAGAAGTGGTCTAATACTTATGAGCGTGGGTTGTAGTTATGATAATGATTCTGTCCAAATTTATCAAGAGCAGTATATAAATGAAGTTTTTAGTAGATTTAATTCATTTAAAATATCTTTTTTACATCTTTGCCAATAGTTAAAGGACTAAAATATTCTGAAAAGGATTTTTTCCTGTAAATAAAAATGAAATTGATGAGGTCTCAAAGTTTCCATATCGAAGCGTTTTGGGCTGCTTATCTTTCATTGCTAATAGGACTAGGCCGGACATTGCATATGCAGCAAATATTTTTAGTCAATTTCAAAAATATGGTTTAAATCATTGGAACAGTTTATTTAGATTACTGGAGTACGTTTTGTGTACTAAGAATTTAAAATTAAGTTTAAATTGTAAAAATTGAAGTTTATTGGCCTTCTCTGACGCTGATTTTGCTATGAACAGAGACGATTATGTTTCATTGGGGGGACAGATTGTTTTATTAGATAATAGCCCAATTTCCTGGAAAAAGTTTAAGCAAAAAGGTGTTTGTTTTTCCACAATGGAAAGTGAGTTTGTTTCAATGTGCGATTGTGTGTAAGAACTCATGTGGTTTAATCGTATTTTAGAGGATTGTATCAATTTTAAATTGATCTCGGTTAAACATTGCATACCATCGACGCTTTTTGCAGATAATCAATCTGCTATTAATTTTACCAAATCGCCCATAGAAAATAGTAGATCTAAACGTTATAAAGTTATTTTTTATTTGGGAGATCTTTTTAATTTGAAATATGTTGAATCTGAATCTAACTTGGCAGATCCGTTCACCAAGCCCCTCACTAAAGGAAATTTACTTAAATTCATAAATAAAATTTTTGTATAATTGTAAAATTTAAAATGTAAAATATATGTATTTTTTTTTTTTTTTTAATTCACAGTTTTTCATACATAAAATTTTTAGGATGCTATTTCCAGGGGGGTTTTCTTCCTAATCTTCATTACTATGTCATTGTGAATTTTTTTACAGTATGTATGAAATCAGGGTACCATGTGTATTTGAGTTATGTGAAAGTTTTATATGCATCATATTGACGTTATTTCACTAAATGTTGTTTTATTTTTAGCAATGGGGTGAGGGAAGTACCTGTTAATATGAATGCATCTTCTATGTTTAATATATATATATCTTTCTCTTTTTAGTAGAGTTTTGAGATTTTTGAATTAAGTGGTTGGATGATGGACTTTTGAGATTTTGTGTAGTAGAAATCAGAAGATTGTGAAGCAGTTATGATTATTTTGAAGTCATGTGAAGATGACCTGTAATGTCTTCAAGAAGTTGATTGTTTAATTTAATTATTATTTTTTTTTTCCCTTATAATTTTGTTTGTAAATTGCTGGTGATTACCTGTTTTCAAAATGATATGGTTGGGGGCCTGTTGGAGTAAAATGCTTTTCCATATCATTTTTCATATTTAAATATATTTTTATCATGCCACTAAATTATGGAGGAAGTTTATAAGAGTTCATAGCATAATTAATTTAAAGTCGTTTAGTTTAAAAACATATGGATATTTAAAGTTAAATTTAAAAGTATAGTGATAAAATTAAATCTTTATTTGAAGTATATAAACTTACTTTTTTTAATTGAATATACTTTATTATTGTACTTTGGGTTAGTTAACGTTTTGTAGATGGATTTTGCTTTTGTTTACTGTTTCGCTGCAGGCTAAGTTGTTTCTAATGTTCAATATAGCGAAACTTCATGTTTCGGCCAATAGATGCCGTAAGGTGATCAGTAATGTTTGCTACCTTAGCAATGGATCACATGCGTGGGCATTGCCGGACGAATCATAGCAGTTGAAACGTGCTGCTTTCCGAGTGGTTGCTTGTGTGATGTGCAATCCACTTGGATTGGATGTATATATGGCAGTAGGAAGTTGTAAAGATTGCTCTTTTTATTTCATCGTTTATATTTTGTTATGCTGTTGGTAACATTTGAGTGTTAGCTCTTTCAAGTTGACATTATGTTTTTATTTAGTTTCCTTAGTTTATTAAATATGGTTTAAATAAATATTGAATTTGAATTATAGTTTGAAGACTGATATTGAGGATGTATTGAAATGCATTAAATTATTTAATTTACCCTCACAATATGTCATCATTGACTTCATTTATCTTAAAATTCAGTTGCAATTTCTTTTAAGTTATTCTCCAGGCATGTTTAAGATAATTTCGGCAATCATTGGAAATCCCATATTTCACTTTATTAATTTATGTTTCTTATTCAGTTGTTAATTTATACAACTTTTGTTAGGTTTCAAACTGTTAATAAATTTATTTGTAGTTATTCAAATTTGTTTATTATTGAAGTTGCACTTTACACATTTTTTAATTACTTAAATAGTTTAAATGGCCAAGCTAATTATACTTCTATTGCGCATTAAATATCTGCATTAAGTTTAATTTTGTCACAATTAATTTTTGTCAACCTTTCCATTCATAGTGGTTTTAGATGGCACAAAATACAGACTAGCAGTACCAGACACAGATATTACATCCCATATCATTTGGCTTGGACAATGTTTCAAAGTTTAAATTGTATATATCCTATCACATCTTTTTCCCCCTGGGCGGTGAACACTTGTAGCACATGCAGAAAATTGCTGCACACTTGGCTCATTCGAAAATAAGACCTTACTCCACTACTTTACAGTCCAATTCTGATACTGTCTGGCAAAAGTCAGTCGTTTCTTTTTCATACTTGGAGTAAGTCGAGGTTTCCTGGCAGGTTTATGGGATGATAAACAAAAATCTTTGGCCAAACGTCTTGAAATAGTACTCAAACTGACGTTAATGCCATTTGCAACCAGAGAATGTCTAATCGTATTGCAGGAGGTTCTTGGATCTTGTACAACCATTCTTCTCATTACATGATCATTACGTGAACTCATTTTTCTAGAGCGACCGCTTCTCTTAAGGTCCACAAATTTTCTCGAAATTTTAAATTTAGTGATAGCTTGATGCACAGCTGTCTTACTCACATTTACCCTCAAACTTATTTGACGTTCAGAAAATCCAATTTTGTGTAGGGTCAATATTTCTGACTCTTTTGCAACAGAAAGTGAAGGTTTTTTACCCATTACAATAATTACACAACAGCACTGTCTACGACAAAATCCAATAAACAACTGGCGATAAACATGCCGGGCACCTTTATTTATAACAGTAGAATGGGTCTGATGCAATAATCTGCGCAAATGATGCAATGTGTTAAAATATTGAAAATTGGCTACTGGTCTTAAACTTTTGCAAATGACTGTATATATATAAAATGCTGAATCAGATTGTGTCTGGCCAGAAAAGTTTTGTTGTGTTCCATAATTTCTAAGAAACAAGATGTTTTCATTTGTAATGTAATTTATTTCTATGTATAATGGCATTTTTGCATAAAAATTGTTTGACATTCATGTTTTCAAAATAACACATTGGGGGACCTTGTTAGGAATGTTGACTTTTTCCATATTATTTCCCTCTTGGTTCCTGTTTTATTCAGTTTTATAAGTTTTAGCAGCACACACTTTATTAGAAAATATATATCTATAAATATATATAGCTAAAAATAAGTTTAAGTTATATAATGTTTGTATAGTAAATTTTATAATTAAAGTACGTAAACATATATTAAAGTCTTTATTATTTGACAAGAAAGCTGCTTTTTTTATAAATTCTTTTATTATCTTTATATGCCAGTTTAATGCCGGAGTGATAATAGCTGCTTTAATAAGAACATTAAACATTGTTTGTTTTGTTTACATCTCTAAAACTACATCATATAATTTTCATTTCTATGTAGTTATTTTTACAGTATCCAGATGACATGTTTGTGTTATTCCTAATAGTGTTTAAATGGCATAATGAAAACCGCATACAACATAATCACAACCGTGCATCTTCTATTAGTGCCCGGGTAGCATGGTGAAATCTATGGCATGGAGTGTAACTGTAACAGTGATGGATCTAGAATGTTCTAGGATCATGTGTTTTGAATCTGTTGCTAGATATAAAACATGATGTAGACTGGGACAGATTGCCCTTATTTCCTTTTTCATTTGTTTTTAGTTCTGATTTTATTAAAGTTAGTTTCAAGTTTCTTTTGTTGAAGCATGTTAATTCAGCTGTTTGTTTTCCAACAAGGCAGTGCTGAATAAGATGGTTTTTATATTCTACTGTTTCTACTGCTGCATGAAAACAAGTTAATTAAAGATGAACTCTTTCCTATCAAGCTGCTGCTAATTATGGATACATTCTTAAGATGTTTATCAACATCGTTCACCAGTGATGTCAATAGTCTAGGGAGTTATTTTCAAGTTTGAAATTTAATCAACTATTTCCTCTGACCCCAGATATTTCTCTATTTTAAAAGTTAGTTACTTAAATATTTACCTTTTAATGTTGAAATTTACTTAACAGTTTTATGGTACATTAAAATTAACTATTTAATATTAATATGAAGCAATGAAGTTTCTTTATAGTGTTGGTCGCAGTACTATGTATTAAGTTTTCTGTTATTGTTAAGTTTAATGAATTTAAATTTACTTTTATTCCATGTTATTGGTAGTTACTAATTGTTTTAATAAATTTTAGCTTTTTAAATGAAAACCTTTTTTCTCTCTATTGAAAACTGTTCATCTTTTTATCACACATAATATATTCGCTTAAAATAAGTATGATGCTACTGTGAACTCTGCAGTTGCAAATTTAATAAATTTGACAACATAATTACACATGTTCAGCTTAAATTTCTTGTATGAGTTTCCCTGTATTTTTAAAATAATCAAAAAGTATTAATTATTTCTAAATCCTTATTTGCAGTAAAAAAGGGTGAAAATTTTGTAAAAAAATATATAGAATCACTTTCAATGTAATATTTTATAATAATTTAAACATAAATGTAACAAGAAACTTTGTACAACAACGTTATACAGATCACAGTGGCAGCGACACGGTGACACAGAAAAATGGCTTGCGGACAGTTTTTGTCTGCACCAGGGGTGAAACTGACCTCAACTCAAAAACCCGGAAAATTAATGGGGGGGGGGGGTCAATAAAAAGGGCAACTGATTTTCAATTTTCTGCGGAGGCAATCGCGAAAAAATTTGCTAAGCTCACGGAAAATTTTCTGCAAACAGCGATCACGGAAAAATCGTACGGTATTATTCATTTTTGTTTTCTATTTGTGCAATACATTAGACATTAGCGAACGCCGATCATCGTCTGCGCAGCAGGAAGCAAACGCTACTGATAAGAGCAGTGGTTTTTCTCCCCACTTATTCCAAAGTCGGGCTTTCACGGCTGCAGTCGCTTTAGGACAGGAGGGGGAGGAAATGAAGGATTAGCTTTCTCTTCTTTAATCACGGGAGGTTTTTAATCGGCGCTCGGTATTTATTGCGCATTGCGACGTGCTTTTTTGAATGGAATGCATTGTAGTTACCAGGAAGTGGGAAGGTCTATTTTTTCTTCCAGAATGGGAAGCACAAAGCTGAAGCTGACGGAGAGAGTTTGGCGATTAGATATATAGGTTGCGTGAGGTTAAATTAAATAATGAAGAATCATCCAACTTCATAAATTAATACGACTCCTTTAGAAAAATAGAATTTTATTTACACACAATAAAACAACCACGGCAAGCGCCGATATTTGCATCGCTCTCAGAGGTGAAGAGAGAAAGAGCTCTTGAGCCGATGCGCGTGCACACATCCGATGGGACGGAGAAAGAAGCGCGCTGTTTACAAAACGAACGCTCTCCGCTCCACGAGAGAGGATATTTGTAAGAGGGGAGGGAAAGGGAGCTTACTTTCCGGGAATTTGCGTTTATCGCCGTCAAATAAAAAGTTGTTTGAATATAAAAGACGATTTCAGCCTCATTATTATTATTTTTTTTTTCAAGCTTGGTTATGAATGTGCACTTTTCTATTGATTTCAATATTTCCAAAAATCCGGAATTCCGGGATTCGTTTAGTTAAAAAATCCGGATTTCCGGGAGTACCCCGGAAAAGTTTCACCCCTGCTGCACTGATAAAAAAAAATTGTCTGCAACTTTTGGATAACAATTCACTTATAAAAATTTCTGTATCAAAACTAAAACTAATACTTTTATTATTTATATTGTGTTGTGTCAAACATTGCTATAAAATATTTAATTGAATGAGATGAATTGAATGAATACAATTGTTTATACTATATTGTTCTGTAGTAAAATTGTATTCGTGTATTGTTGCCCGAGATCACCACTGATGTTAAGCCCCGCACCCCCACACATCAGCTTTCAGGCTTTTTGAGTATAAGCCATTTTTACCCCTGATTACACGCAAATTTTGCAGACAGATTATGAAATTTTAAAAGCCTGTCCCAGACAGTTACAAAACTTTCTGCCACTGGGATACAGATGTACCGTAATAATCCTATGTTCATCATCATATATAATTTAATATATTGTACCACGGAAAACATACCACTCACGCCTATATGCCTCGAGTTAACAACTGATCTTAAGCCCCACTAGCATCTCACCATGTTTTTGTATTTTATTCTTCCACATTTTTTTTCAATTCCAACAATTTATCCATTGAGTTTAATATTTTTTTTTCATCTTTTTCATATTTTGTTTTCTAGTGCAGTGTTACCAGTGGCAACTAAAAAGTGATTATTTGCTATTAAAATTAATCCCAGGCTATTACGGCAACTATATTTGTACAAAAGTAGCTTTTCAACTATTGTTTTCAGAAAAAATGGAGACTATTTTGAATAGAAAATTGTTCCCAGCTGTTTTCTCTGCACTTTCACCCCCCCCCCCCCCCCCGCCTTTTCCCCCTCTAAATTGCTATTCTTTGTCTCTCTCAGATCAGATGTTTAAAAAAGAAAGATGGAGCTGGAACTCCTTGCCCTCATAAGCCTTTTCTCTCTCTCTCTCTTTTTTTTTTTTTTTTGAGGAAGAGAGAAAAATGCAAGTAATATTTATGAATGAAAATAAGGAAGGATACTTAAGTTAGCAAATCTTTTGAGAGAGTAATATACTACTTTCAATGTCCTGGCAGCATTAAATGCAACCTAATTATTATTTCAATCATGCATGTGGGCAACACTTATTGTTGTTTCCAATTCTATTAGTTTTGATTTTTGTTTAAATATATTTATGTCCATGGAAATAAAGTGTTATATCTTTGAATTCAATGCAATATCTATCCCTTTCCCTTTTGTCTCCGAAATTTTTAAATGTGCTACAGGGCTCAAAATTAGCAGTCGTTAACTGTATTTTGCAACTAAATATTTTGTTTTGACAACTACAATTTTATACCTAGTCATCATTTTGACACCTAACATTCTTTTTCCCCTTCAGTGTGCAGTCATAATATGAGATGAAATAAAAGCACTAGCAACAAAGTAGTAGAATCAAATTCCTAGCTTTTTTGTGCAAATATTAGCACTAGTACATTTTTTAAATGCAAAAAACTAACTAAATAAAGTATGAGCATTTTAAATAATTGCAGTTTTTGTACAATGTTTATGCATATGTTTCTGTGTGTAAACAACAATTTTAAAATGGCACCTTAGTACAACATAATTGCAACTATGAAAACAATGTTAGTTGCCATTTGGCACCCAACTTGTTGATTCTGATTTCGATCCCTGATGTGCTACAAGTAAAAAAAAGAAAATATAATAATAATAATAATATAAAAAACTCAATTTGCATTACAAAAGTAAACTTTGCAGAGTTAATTATAAACTTAACTTTGAAACTGTATGTTTTAACTGAAACTTGTTAAACATATTAAATCATTTCTGAAATCTGATAGTTGAAAAAAAAAATAAATAAATAAAATAACCTCAAGTAAAATCCAATTCCTATAATACACCTAATTTTTTGGCCACTAATTAAAAAATAAATAAAGATTATAATAATTTGAAACTAAAAAATAATATGAAAAGTAAATTAATAATCACACATTAATTAAATAATCCATAAGCAACCAAGAATTAATATTTTATTACAATAAAAAATTGTAATAACAAAATACATTTTTATCATAGTTTTATCAACGAGAAAATTCTTAAACAATGTTGATTGGGTCTTTATCAACAGTAGATATTATTAAATTTATGCCATCAAGTTTTGGTCTCAGTAATTCAACTAAATATTTCAAGTATCCTCGCTCAGAATTACTGTGTTCACATAATATCACACTGATGTCCTTATGATTTACATCCAACAAGTCATGATGAGACATTTCTCCAGTGATGTACAGATCTGCCTTTACACCTTTAAGAACACTTGATCCAGACCCTGCACAAACAGCTACTGTTGATATTGGAGATTCTGAAAATAAAATATTACTGTCAAAAGACAAAATCACAATCAATTACTAACTATATTAGTAGTATCTCTCTCAGTAAAAATCTGAGTTAAATTCATAAAATTAACACATTCACTTTTTTATTTTCTTTCTCATATGTTAAATTTACCATTTACTAAAAATATTTTCAATGAATTTTTTAAGGAAAAAAAAAAGCATAATTTTTTACCTCTTTTAAAGTATTTTTTATAAACAGTACATAATTTCAGCATAATGATTCTTTAGAACTTTTAAAATTTTCAAATGGCATGATAATAAAATGAAATTAGAATTAGGTAAAGTTCATTGATATGACGCAGTTCTTGATATAATCATGATAATGAGATTATGATTGATTTTATTGCAACTCAATTTATGTAACTCAGGCTTGCAATATAAATCAATGATGGATGCATTCTATGTTTTAACACACATTGACTGCCATGGTACTTTTCAGTATTCTGGTTTAAAAACCAATTCGAAGATTAAACCAATTTTTAAGATTAAAGAGGAACAGCCCTTTCAGTCACGCCGCCTCTCTTCAACTACCTAATTGTAATGTTGAACCCAACTCACTACACTGCTGCTTGAATCCTGCTGAAGGACTCCCCAGGGTTCACTTTCACTTTAACTTAAGCTCTCATGTTAACAAGAAAGACTACATCCCAGAACATCTTAGACAATTGACCTTGGAAAACCTAAGCCACATTCCTAATAATGCCATTAAAATCTTCACCGACGGTAGTAAAATTGACAACCTAGCAGGTAGTGGCATATATATTGAAACCCCTCACGCCAACTTGACTCTTTCTCATCGTAATCCAAATTACTGCTCTGTCTTCAGAAGTGAATTGATTGCAATAGACCTGGGACTAGAAACTATTCTCTCTGAAGAGGATTATGGTGACCTATGGATCTTGACTGATAGCCGTAGTTCTCTTCACCATCTTAGTAATTGGATTCTTGTGGGCAACAAGGTCAGCACCTCTATACTGCTTAAATTAAAGCTCATTTCACAAAACCATGACGTTCATTTGCAATGGATACCTTCACACGTGAATCTCCACGGGAATGAAATGGCTGATAATCTTGCTAAGGAGGGTTGCAGGATTTCTTCAACTCCCTCCTCCGCACTTACTTTTCAGGAGTTATACTCCCGGGAAAATTTAAAAATCTCGGAGGAGTGGAAAACTCCCCCCACCCATAATTGGTACAAGGGCTCAAAACCGGGTTTGTCCCTTGACCTCCCGTGTGACAGACGTACCCGAACTGTACTGTCAAGACTTACTAGCGGTCACATCAAGTGCCTCACTTTCATCGAGGGCAGGAAAACCTTCGCCACCTGCACCAAGTGCCAAAATCATCAGGCTTCTCCTGAGCACCTTTTGGAATGCATGGGACTCTCTAAGGAGGATCTTTTCATCAATCCTCTTCTGGTCTTTGACTTTCTAACTGTCAACAAACTCGTGGATCTTGTCTGACTCTGTCAGACAAAGAGGATAAGCAACAACAACAACAAAAACCAATTTAATTATATCACATTAAAAACTGCAATTATAATACATAGTAATCATAAAACACCTACAGAATGCACATTTAAAAAAATATTTTGAATTATCTAGTAAATTGCATATGTAACAAATATTCCTTTGCTAGCTGATTCCAAATATACATTGTATATTTTCTGTTCGCTAATTAATAAAATTGCTGTTTATATAAGGTAAAATTAATTTTTTGTTTTGTTTCCTATTCATATTGGCAATGATATGCTATGAGTTTTCTCATAACAGCACAAATATGGCAAGTAAACAAGCTATGAGATAATTCATAGTCAAGGCCCTAGCCAGAAAGTTTTTTCATGGAGGTTTTTTTTTTTTACACATATTATGTAATGATCATTGTGGCATCTTTTTATCACCAAACTTAACTATAATGTTTCATCTTAAAACACAAATTAACTTTTCAGGATCACATACAAAGCAAAAAATGGAATATTGAAATTAAACAGAAAAATAACTGAACAAAAGAATCTTTTTTTTTCAAAGCAAATCTTTATTCCAAATCAAAAACACAGAGCTCCCAACATATTTTAGCTACCGAAAAGGGTAAAAGAGGACCATTTACAGTTCAAAAGAGGACTTAGGAGGACCATTTATAATAAAAAAAAAAAGAGAACTTCAGAGGGATTTTTTTTTATCCAAAAATTATAACAAATGTAAACATTTTACACTATCATCGTTTTAAACACCTCGTTAAACTATTATTTAATCATAAAACATTAAATATAACATAATAGCTAATACCAATGAGGAAAAAATATACAATAATTTTTATTTACCATTTATAAAGGCATCTATACTGCTGCATTGGAAACTTCTTAAATTTATGGGGGGGGAAAAAAACCATAGTAGTAGTAGTTATTTGAAGAAAAAGTAAGGCAGTTTAATTCCTGAGTAAGTTTTCCAAACTTATTTAATTATTAAAGATTTATTCTTATAATTCTACAATGATACACTGGCAGAAAAAACAAAAAACGAAAATTACACAGCAGATTGTGAGATTTGGAAATTACACAGATTATGAAATAACACATTTGATTTTCTAAATGATATAATGAAATTCCAAAAAGAAATATATATATAGACAAGATTATTTGGAAGTTACACAGATTATGAAATAACACTTTTACTAAATGATATAAATAAGATGGAAGATTGTGAGATTATTTGAAAATAATTTAAAATGTTTGTAGTCCCTGAAAAAAATCTTTTCTTATAGGTTCTGGGGTTATAATAAACTAAATTTAAAACTAGCATTTACATTGTGGGTGGAGAAAAATTATTCTACACTCATCATCATCAAAATTAACTTTTCAGGAGTTCCTAGGAACGCCGTTCCTTCACCTCTAATAGTAGTAGTATATAGAATAAATAATATAGTAGAATATATGGCCAGGTAGGTATTTCTAGATTCAGACATGAGAGTGAAGAAAATTAAAAAAAGAGGAAACACGTGTGTTCATAAAATTAATTTTAAAAGAAAAGTAACGCTCGCGGGGAAAACTATACAAATGTACGTTCATAAAATTTATTTCAAATGAAAAATAATGCTCACAGGAAAAACTATACAAAATATTTTAAAAGTGACAAATTAAACTAAAAGAATAATGCACATCAACACGATAAATTATGTGTTTAAAAAAAAAAAAAAAAAAAAAAAAAAAAAAAAAAACGTAAGCTAGCAATCAACATTTAATCATTGGCTGGTGGTGGAAAGTGGGAAAGGGGGGGGGGGGGCTAAAAAGTAGTTCATGAGAGAAATATTAAACACAATTCTACTTCTTTATAGGTTCTAAAATATCATAAAGTAAGTTTAAAATTAATATTGTGGATGGATAAATATTCAAAAATAAAAGGCTTTCCACAGAATGTTTGATCGGCAGAGATGAAAAAAAAAGGGGGGGGGGGAGGACAAAAAAAAAAATAAATAAATACATGAGTGAGAAATATTGAATAATTCTGTTCTTTTATATGTTATAGAATCTGATAAAGCATGTTTAAAATGAATATTGACATTTATATTTTGGATGGGAAAAGATTGAGAATCTAAAGTTTTTCATGGAGCGTTTGAACACTGTTTTCGTTATTGGAGTTAAGCATTTTTAAAAACTTATTTTTAAGTCATTCAAAAGAGGACTAAACGGACCAAAACATTAAAAAGAGGACAAAAACGGACCTCACTATGAAAAACGGACTTTGGAGGGAAAAGAGGACCATTTGGGAGCCCTGAAAACATCTATGAACTCTATAAATTTGTCTTTCATATTAGTCTATCAAGATCATTTTATAAAATTAGTACATATTTATTTATAATATTATTAATACATTATATTATAATTAGTACAGTAAAATTATTATCACAAGAGATTGGGGACAACACAAAAATTTAAATTTCGTGTGAAAATAAAGGTTGTTTAATAACAACAGTTTTCACTTATATGTGCACACAAACACATACACACTTTCTTTCTTCTATTCTATTTTATTTATTTATTTATTTATTATTACTTATTTAAAATGAAAAAATATTGGGTTGTTCGATAAATAATGTCATTTTTTTTTTCATGTTTTTCAAAGTGAATTCATTTATATTAACAACAAACATTAATCAATGATATATTGACCATTTTGTTGGATGACCTTTTGCCATCTTTTGGTAAAGTTGAAAAATTCCACGTTTGAAGAAGCCTTGGTTTTTAGAAGTGAAGGATTTAAAAAACGACATTATTTATCAAACAACCCAATAACTAATGCAAAGAAAACCTTACCAAGAGAATGAGAAACACTTTTAGCAAAACGAATATAATCTAGCTGTAAATAGTTCTTGACTCTTTTTATGCACTCTCCTAAAGTTAAAGGTACAGCAAGTGTTCCAATTCTACCCATTCCACAAGATATGATTGGCAACTAAGAAAAATAATTTTAAAATTATTTATCCAGGAATATGAACTGTTAAATACATAAAATCAGAGTTAATATTACTATTTGTGTTTATTATTCTCATTAGTTAATGAATCAACTATTAAATTCCTAATAAAATATAAAATTCACTTAATATACATTATTGTGTAACTGTAAATACTCATCACTATACTTTACAATTAACTCCAATTTCTTGTTTTGTTTCATAATTTCTTTTGTTAGACTTAAAATAGTAATTAGATTTTTAACATTTTATTTTTTTGCATAAAAAAATACATATAAAACATCACGCAATTATCAAGTAAATTTTTTAAAGCTGAAGGTTATATATTAATTTTTATCTTCACAGTATGAATTTCCCAGGACTTTTAACCTTAGTTATTAATTCCTTTTCATTGTCCAAGCTCGTTTTGCCAATGCACGCAACAGTTTTTATGTTGCTCTTATGATTATTTTTAAAGAGTCTGGTGTCTTAAAGATCTTTGGAAGTAAGATTCCCTCCTTATTCCTTTCCACATAATACAATGGGATTTTTGTTCATCTGTATTATTAAGTTACAGTGGCGTATCCAGGATTTTTCCAAGGGGGGGGGGGGGGTTCATCCTTCTGAATTTTTAATTAAGTTTAACAATCTTTTAAAATATCATAATTACTTGCTGAAAATAAGAGTAAGAAAATGAAAAATAGTAAAACAAACTCACCAATTAGAAGATCAAATTAAAAAATCTTAAATTAGCGACGAATAACGTAGAGCCTGTACAAACTGCTACACAAAACATAAAATTCAATACATAGTTACGCAAAATATTTCATTGAACTTTCTTATTTACAGAGCGAAGTCTAATCAACAAGAAGTTTTCGCTAGTTCATTTAAAATGTCTTCTACTATTGGGGTATTGTTTGGGTCACTCCTTCAAGGTCCCTACTTCAATGGTCAGCCCCTCTTGTCCTTGAGTATGAACTCGTAAAGGTGAAATCCTTTCAGAGAATTGTTTTCGGGGAAACATGTTTCGTGCCGTGCAAATGAAGTGGTTTAGTTATTTTCAGGAGTGTTTATCGCAGAGTAATGAAAAAAAAAAAATTAGTCATAATTTTAAACCACTTCGTAGAAAAAAATATTCTATGCTTGCCATACATTTTTTTCCACCTGAAATGTGAAAAAAAATGTAAGGAACAGCCTAATTTTTCTTATCATACATTTTGTCAATGGGGGGTTTAAACCCCCAAATCCCCCCGCTGCATACGCCACTGTTAAGATATCTTGTTTAAAAATAATTTTTCAAATTCTGCTTTTTTGAACATGTCACCTTTTAACATAGTAATTTTTTTTTTTTTGATATTGAAAATTAGGCCTTTAAGTTTTCTTAATGAAATAAAATATTTAAATTTATTCATTTTATTTTATTTCAAATTGATCCCTAAGAAAAAAGTGACATGTTCGAGCAGTGGAACTAACACTAAAAGAAAACAGAATTTGAAAAATTTTTGAATGAGATGTCTTAATAATACAAAGCAACAAAAATTCCATTGGATTACATCAGGAGAGGAGAGAGAAAAGAGGGTATCTGAATAATCTCTGCTGTTATGAAGATTTTTTTAAAAAATACTTTTGATGGAGGTAAGCATTGCTTACGACCACTTGCAGGTGTTCCAACGCCCTCACATTGATAATGAATTTCAAGACAAACTCAGGAATAAACCACAGTTACTTAGTTCTGCCCATGAATACTGATGTTTAGTCACATTACAGCTCCTACAAAATTAAGAGTTTAAAGTTGGAGTATCCCATCTTGGTTATTTTTTAAATGTATTTACTATTTATTACTTATTTTCTAGCTGCACCGGAGGGTGGGGGTGCAAAATGTAAAATTTGCTGACTCAATAGGTTTAAATTTGATTAATGTTAATATTTAAAAAAAAAAAAAAAAAAAAAAATGACTGAGATCTATTATTACTTGCATTACCCAACTATCATTGGTAATGAAAGTATTATATTTGGTCACAAATTTCAATAATGTTACAAGTTTGTACATAATAGTTACTTTTATGTAACTTCATTCAAAGAGGCTTAGTCAGTTTTTAAAATATTAATTTTCTGCATTTCTAGTTTGTTTATGTGTTAAAATAGCCCATTTTTTTTAAAACCCATTAAAAAACTTCACCAAGGCAAATAATGGCCGTAATGCCAAATGTGCTGAATTTTTTGCTACTTGGAAACCTTTTTGTTTTGTGACCTTGGCAAGAAAATTTTTATTATTGATATTTCGAATATCTAAGTTCTAACTTGATTTGTTAAGAAGTTATTGGAAATTTCTCATTTTCTATGAGGGTATATAAGGAAATTACATTGCAGCTGAGTCTGTCAGTTTCTTACCAACCAGCTTATTGGAAAGAGCTCTTAACTGAGCCTCTTTGATTACAGCCTATTGCATACCTACCAACATTTGAAAATGACAATTAGTAGCACACCAATTTTAAAAATGGATTGGATGATTGGTTGGTTCATTTTTATCATGCAACACACGAATCCTAAACAAATAAATGTATGTATATTACCGTATTTTCTTGCGTATAATTCATGGGATACTATTTTCAGCCCCGAGGAAAAATTTTCCACAGATAATATCTGGCTTTTATTTGCCTCAGAAATCTGGCCACATTATGTTAAATGGTTTTTTACACACTCCCCCCCCCCCCCCCCCCCCGATTAAATATTTTTAAAGTTATTATTTTTATCAAAATAATTTGCATTAGTGTTCATATATAATGAAAGACTGTACTGTTGTGTTAAAACAAACACAATTTATAAAACCATGTGTAAAATAGTTTTATTCAAAATGCAGAATTACTGTTTTTACACTACAATTAACCAGTTATTAGAATTCAGCAAAAATGCTAACCAATCAATAAATATTTTTTTTTGTGTGTTTAATTATGTGTGTAATTTAAAAAATATATAAATTATAATTACTGCAAAAATTATCATCTTAGCACTTGGGATAATTATTTTTAAAATGTTAAAATATAAATATTAAATACATTCAAAGGCTTCTGCAGGCGTTTGATCATCGAGTGTTAGGAAAAGGGAAAAAAAATCTTCAACAATTCTACTTCTTTACAGGTTCTAACATCTAATAAAGTAAATTTAAAAAGAACATTGACACTTATGTTGTGGATAGAAAAAGATTAGGAATCCCAAGGTGCGCATTTGTTTGCCGATCGTTAAGGGGTGGTGTGGGGCGTGAGGGGGAGGGGGGACAAAAAAATACACGAATGAGAAATATTTAACAATCTTAACTCTTTATACATTCAGAATCTAATAAAGCAAGTTTAAAATGAAAATTGACATTTATGGCATGGATGGAGAAAGATTGAAAATCACAAAGCAAAATGTAGTCAGAAATGTTGCAGTTTTGGTGCTAGATAAAAATTCGTAACTTTGAGCCAATTTTCGTAGCATCATAGTTTACGGCCCAAATTTGTAGCAACTACGAATTATTCATAGCTGTTGGCAGGTCTGATATTGCTGTGTGTTAATGCTGTGAATTTGATGCTGTCAGCTGTTATTTAAGCTGTGTTTTCTGGTGAAACTGAAGTTGATACTTAGTATGCAGAGCTGTAATTTTCTAGAATTATCTCTAAATAAATTTTTAATCCTCTGCAAGATTCGCCTTTTATTCAGAGAGAATTCACGAACCCTGAATACACAACAATTCTGGTGTCAGAAGTGGGATTCGAACCCACGCCCACATTCCTGGACTAGAATGTGAAAAAAAAAAAGCATTCAAGAGACATAAAGAGGTTTTAACAAGCAGCCCTTGGGAGGGTGACAATATTACAAATTTGTAAATAACAGTAGTTATTTTTATATAATTCGTAATAATATTGAGTTTTCATCTGATTTATGTTTTAAGATTTTTTTGAGTCCAAAATTGTTTTTTTGAATTTGGCCAATGCATGCGTGTGGATGGAGAAGAGAATCTTCTATTATATCTCAAAAAAATAAAAATAAATAAAAAATAAATAAAAATAAAATAAATAAATAAATAAACAATGAAACTTTAAAATAAAGATATATAGATTAGCGTCAGCTTTTGTTAAAAATTGGTAAATCGGAAGTGGAACCTTAGTTTAAATCTGTATCTCAAAAACGGCTTAAACAAATTTCTTTCAATTTGATACATAAACCAGTTATAGAAATCCATTTGTATGTATTAGTGGTTACTGCAGGAAAATTGATAGGTGTTCTGATTTGGTTGGCTAATTTTAGGTCTAGGAATTGAGTGTCTTAAAGAACAGCTTTAAGAATTTTCTTTTTCAAACTCGCCACATTAACTTTCTTTTAAATGTCCTTTTGCATATATTAATTACTTTCCAATGTACAGATGATTTTGTAAAGGTTTGGTAAGAATCAGAAGTGGGACCAAAAGTTGGTATCTCAAAAATGGTTCTAATGATTTTTCTTAAATTCACTACATAAACCTCCTTTTAGATCTGTTTTTGTATGATTAGCTGATTAGTACAGGAAAATTGATATGTGCCCTGAACCTGATTAGTAAGTCAGTTTTAGATCTCTGAAATGGGTGTCTCAAAAAATGGCTTATGAGTTTTCTTAAACTTGCCATATAAAATTTATGATGTTTTTACAACATATATATTAGGTAGCTTCTATAGGAAAAATGATAAGCATTTGACTAGTTCGGTCAGTTTTATCTTCTGACCACACTATCTCCTAAAAGACTTTTAATAAGTGTAGTAGAGGTTAATGGAAGTTGTGTGGTTATTTATTAATTTTTAAATGAAAAGATATTTTTCATTCCCTGAGAAAGAATTTATGCAGAAGGACAAGCACAGCTGTCATGTAAAGAATTAAAGATGTGTCACGTGACTGGCAGGCAGGGAGAAAACAAAATTTTTTCCTAAAATAAAATAACCATGCAATGAAAAGATTTTATTTTCTCTCAAGCAGTTAGTTAGGCGAAGAAAGGGTAGCTTTTTATTTTTATGTGGAATCATTTATTTTGATAATGTTTAAATTAATTGTGTTTTTATTTACCTATTTGATAATGATGTTTCATTAAATAAAAAGCAATCTTTATTATTATTATTATTATTCACCGATGTCATCATAATTATTATTTTTATCATTGAATGACTAATGCAGCTAAATATTTACAGCTTTCATTTTCTTCATTTGTCATTGAGGGGAAAAGAAAAAAAAATGTTGCAAACGAAAGTTTATTTATAGAAGTTTTCTAAATTTTCGTATTACTTCAAAATTTAATCTTCATTTATAATTTATCTTTTGCCTCAATAAATCTTCGATGCCTGCAAATTTAAGTTAAACTTGCAAAATGCGAGATTTCTTTCTTTTTCTCTGTAAAGATATGCATGCACAGTTGATTTATTTTCAATTCAACCTTACACTGACATACACATCACTTTTCACTGATTTACTCTTTTAACAAGGAACCGTAACTGTAAAATATGATATATAAAAGATCAATCATTCTATATGAGGTGGAATTTCTTTGAATCTGGAGTTCCAGTAATCAAGCTACTTTAGCTAATAGAGTGTTAAAATTACTTGCTGATATAGGAGATAAGGCTGAATGTCTCTCCATTTTAAAAACAATATTTCATAAGTATCAGTTCTGCATGTCTAATACTGATATTACTTTAAGTTGTTACCCAAGAGTTAATAATGTTTTAATTTATCTCAATTTAATGTTTAAAGAAGGAATTAAATAAACTTGAGTGTGATGTTAAAATCTCATGCTTTAAAAACTGTTTTATTTACATAAAGATTAATAAGATAGATGATTAAAACAGAAAGGACTTACAAAATTAACTTTACTGCTTCCACTTCACAATAGAAATCCTTTTATCCTTAATATTTCCTTTATTTTTTTATTGTGAGAAATATTCTTTATGAATATAAAGAATATTTCTCACAATAAATAAATAAATAAATAAATAAATAAGCATATTAGTGTGTATTTACAATACACAGTAAATGAGAATAAGTTGGTAAATGTAATTTGTATGGTTTGAAGCTTTCCAGAAGTAAAATAATAATAATAATAATTATTATTAATATTATTTAGATTAAATCACTACAGTTATCCTTAATATTTCCTTTATTTTGTTTTTATTCTAAAAATTATTTTTTCTCCTTCTTACTTTAGTTTTAATGTATTACATAATTAAATGAGCAAAATAAAAAGATTTTTTCTTACAAAGCTGTGTTATTTTACTAAAATTAACAATACTTAACAACAACAACAAAAAAAAAAAAAAAAAAAAAAAAAAAAAATCTGGAGTGACTTCACTTGATTTTTTTAAAACATTTAAGGGTTGTTAAAATAAATTTTAAAATAAGTATTTCTCCTCCAGTTATATGTCATTTAATGGATTGTAATTTGTAATATATCCAAATTCTTTTGTGTGCCCCTGTAAAAGAACTATAAATGGTAAGCTTGCAATATCAAATATACATATGTTTTAATAATTTAACATTACTAACACGTGCATCCCTGAAAAAGAACTATAAATTTACCCTCATCAAAAATCTACATAAATTGTGCAACAGTAAGTAATCTATAACATACCTACCAACTACCAGCTCAATCGAATAAGGCATTTAGACACTATTGCACTTCAAATAATTTGAGTCCATTCGTCATTACAATTAAGAATTTTTTTTTTTTTTTTTTTTTTTTTTTTTGTGTCCCTATATAAAAAAAAAAAAAAAAATAACTAAAAGTGCTAGACTCATCAAAATCTACACAAATCGTACAACAGTCACCTATAACATATCCATCAACTTTTGGCTCAACTGATTAAGGCGTTTAATCATTGTGTCCACTCACACATTACATAATACATCAATGTAAAACTCAGGAGATCTTAAACTATATAAATACATCAAAATTTCATAGTCAAATTTTTTTATGATTACAATACTTTTCTTATTATAATGTATGTTTAGAAATTTAAAATGAAGGAATATAATAAAGTTCTTATATTCATAGATTAACCCAACCACTTAAACTTGCTTTAATTAATAAAATTTAGAATACTACAAAAATGAACCTCTATTTACAATACTACAACATTACTACTTTCACCTGAAGAAATCATTATAGATCAATTAATTTAAGAAACATAATACTAATTAAAACTTACAGGACTTAAAGCAGTGATCGAAACAGATGCCACATCTCCAGAATCAGTAAGAAGTTTTAAAAGTCTACTCAATGATTCTTTATTTACCTTGATACGGAATTCCTGCTTATCAGAAACAGCACTGAAAATTATTAGAAAGGAAAAGTGATAACATTGATTCAAATTACATGAAATTAATTTAAACAACACAAAAATTAGAAAAATAAAAATAAATTGCTTGAAATAGTAGTTCTTCCCACAGACTACATATTTTTTTCTATAAATATGAATGAATAATTTTCACTTTAGTATTCCCATACCCACTCATCAAAAGTCAAATTAATATTTGCTTCGTAATGCAAACTGTTTCTTATTAGACTATATATGTTGGGTTGGTTGGCTGGGTTTAATGTCGTACTAGTGCTGCACTATGGGCAATTGGTGATGGTCTACGACTCATTTCCTAAGGATGGTTCAGAGACATGCCATCACAATTTTGATCCTCCACAGAGGGAATGGCTCCTTTGCTTCAATGACCCACCAGAGGTATAATATGGATGGGAATATACTACTCCGATTCAAAAAATTAGAATAATGAAAAGAAATATGGTCAAGGGAAATGAAAATCGAATTTATCAAATAAATAATCAACAATATCAAATATAAAGTACTATAATATGAATCTGCATATTTTGCAGATTATAAAAATGTAAACACATTACAATGAAATAGAAAATATATTTAAATCAGCTAACAACAAAAAATTCAAAATATTAGAATACTTTCTAACATGGTTCAAAAAATTAGAATAATGAAAATATATTGAACATAATTTAAACTCTAAGTATTTTTACTTGCTAATCAGTACTTTGTTGCATCACCCTTAGCTTTAATGACAGCTCTTAAACGTTTTGGCATGTTTTTAACTAAAGGTTCACAATCTTTTTTATCCAAATTCGCCCATATGCTCTTTATACTAGAAATAAGTTCTTTTTTGTCTCTAGGCGCAACTTCTTGAAGTCGTTTCTTCATAATTCCCCACAAATTCTCGATAGGATTTAGATCGGGTGAGTTTGCAGGCCAAGGGAGTACAGGTATGTCCTTCTCTTTGAGCCATTTAGTTGTTGATTTGGAAGTGTGGGGAGAAGCTGAATCTTGCTGAAACAAGAAATCGTCATCACATAAATCCTCAGCTGAAGGAATCATGAAATGTTCAAGAATTTCTTGATAGACTTCTGAATTGACTGTTGTGGAAACAATACACAACCTGCCTGGGCCTTCAGCAGTCATGCAGCCCCATACCATAACAGAGGTCGCAAATTTAAACGAACGTTTTAAACATTCTTTCTTATAAGCTTCATGTTTGAGTCTCCAGACACGTATACCTTGATTTCCGTGAGACACACAAAACACACTTTCATCGCTGAAAAGTATCTTTTTCCAATTGTCGTGATCCCAAAATAGCCTTTGTTTACACCATTTAACTCTAGCAGCCCTTTGCTTAGATGATAAGAATGGCTTTATCTTAGGCACACGTGATCTAAAACCTAATTTGCGAAGTCGTCGTCGAGTTGTAGATTTGGAGACATTTATACCCATTTCTTTCCATTTTCTATGCACATATCTCACACTCCGAAAACGATGTTTCTTCACAATCTTTTTCAATTGCCTTTCATCTCTTCTTGAAGTTACTGGCTTTCGACCACTTTTAAAGTGTTTATTTTGAAAACACTTATTATTAGAATATTCTCTCAAAACTCTACTCACACTTGCTTGAGAGCATTTCACTTCTTTTGCTATAAAAAGTTGTGTTTTTCCTATTTCGTGCAAGTACACAATACGATATTTCACAGCCTCAGATAAATCGCTCTTTCGTCCCATATTAAGCAAATACTACGCTACAATCAAATGCCAAACGACTTTTCATTTTCAACGGAGCACATTTTATAGTCCCACAGATGTTAATCCCGCAGCCGTTCTCTCAACTTATAAGAAAAATTTGAATATTCTAATTTTTTGAACCATGCTATCGAGGTATTCTATTTCTTTGAATTATTCTAATATTTTTTAAATAGTTAATTATTAATATATCAGATAAAAATAAATATTTATGTTATATTTATAAATGCTCTGAAGATAATTAGATACTTTTAATATATTTTTTCCTGGACGCAGTATGCAAATTGACGCGTTAGCAACATCAAACTCATTCTTTTTTACATTATTCTAATTTTTTGAATCGGAGTAGTAGAGGACATTGCAGCCATGATGGATTTTATGTGCACCAGTCACCATTAGTGTACATAGCCGTCTTTGGCCAGCTTGAGTATCCAACCTGCAATTTTTCACTATATATGTTGGGAAATAGTAATATTTATGAAAGCATGGTGCATTCAGATGCATGATTTAACCAAGAACATTAAATATCAAGAAAGATATCTCCAGCTCCACAATATTAAATTAAACTCCTACTGCATTTTCTAAATAAATTTCAGAAATATATTATATTGTAAACATTAAATAAATAAATAAGAAATAAAAACTTTTTTTTTTTTTTGCAGTAATGAAGAAATTTAAAAAATATATCCAAATGAGTGTTATAGTGAAGAGAAATATAAAATTATTAAATTGTAATAAATAATAAATAAAGTATTTCATGCAGTAAATAAAAAATAAAAGAAATATTCTAATGGTTCAAGGAATTTCTATGCTCAAGTTACCATATCACTCTCCACTTTTCTCCAAGATCTCATCCCCTCTACTACTAAGCAGATAACAGATTAATTGAAAAATGTTCAAAATATAAACTACATCAAAAGTTTTTTTTTTTTTTTTTTTTTTTTTTTAATCAAGCAATTTAGTTTTATTTTTATAAAAGGTTAATACTGACAAGCGATCAACATTATAATTAGTTAACTAATAATAGATACATTTTTCAAAGTTTAATATCATGAGGATCATCTTGTATCCTAAATCAAAATTCTCAGTGTTAAAAAATACAAATACTGCTGATTTATTTAACATATCCAAATTTTAAAAATAAGTAACTACTAACTAGGTACCCATTTAAATAGCAGGATGAGACATTTTAATATAAAATAATAAAGGAGAATGTATTGCATATAGTATCAAAAATAGAAATACAATGATTATCTATCTATTCTAAAAAAAAGTTACTAGTGCTACCACGGCTGTTCTTTAACCCTTTAGCCGTGTCGAGTTTTTTAGCATATCTGTTTAATAACTCATAAAATCAATACTAAGTGAAGTAGGAATAAACGTAGTTTGTTTTGAAATCTATGGATATTCAGTAATCGTATGACCTAGGAAAAAATATCATATTTTTCAAAAATTTGTCACATTAGCCTCTTTTTTCAACTATTAAGTGACGGAAAAAGACGTTTGCAACGGTTAAAGGGTTAATATATTGTATTTTTTTCACTTTCTTGGCTTGTATCCTAGTACAGCAAAAATTATTTCATTTAAAAACATAAATTAAGAACTTTGCATAGAAATGTACAATAACTATATTGAAGTAAATTGTTTTTATACTTCTAAATAATTTTAACTAATATTTAGCATTGAATTTAGCTAAAACATTTCTATTACTTGTCAAAAATAAACATAATTTTATCTTTTTTTTTTTTTTTTTGAGTGGGATAGGGTGGGACAAAATCAAATTGGGATATTTAAGATAGAACATTAGTTACATTGTATGTACACGACGTGCCCAATAGCAAAATGTTCTATACTAATCTGCACAGCAAAATTTACCTGCAACCAAAAAATTTTTGACCAGGTTTACAATTATAGTAAGTAGTAACATAAAATAAGTTTTAGTATTCTTTTAAAGTCCAATATTTCTTTTTAACCTATTAAATTAATCTGCTCATATCCTGATTGAAGAAAATGAATTTAGATTCCTTGATTACTTCACCCCTTTTTGAATATAGTGAAAGAATAAACATATTGTACTCTGGCAAGAAAAGTGACACAAATTAAAAAAAATGACAATTTTGAGTTTCGGACATCGAAAAATATGTAGGATGTGCATCAACGTGTGCAAAAAACATCACATATTTATCTCGCAGTTTATTAACTTGAAAAGAAAATTTGTTTGTTTTATTATAGGCTAATCAATGCTTTATCAATATCTTTAAGTTAATTTTTCTGCATTTTTCAGCTGTGTCTCTTTTTCGCCAAGGTATGATATACTAAAGTATTTAGTACATTTTCCACTCATCACATCTAAAAATCTACTTGCCAAAGGTGAGTAAACTGCTTTTACAACTTTACAAAATTATATATCTTTTCCCCAAAAACAAAGTCTGTGAAACAAAACAGGATAAACTGCTAAAAATACTGCCAAATGAATTTTTTTTTTTTAACCTTTCACTCCCTCTTTTTAGGTTTTAATTTTAATCATAATGTTTCAGATAGAGTAAACATCTCATTTTTTTGCAATCTACAGATTTTGATTAAGTAATGCCCTATATGGGACTATTTATTTGCATGTAAGTTTTTTATCACTTTAGTTCAATTGAAATTAAAAAACTTATTATTTTCTCTAGTTTGAATTTATTATGTAAGATTTATCTTGAGCGTGTGTGCAGACAATTTGAAAAACTACTGTAACATTTCTGATACTTTGCTCGATAAGAACTAATTTTCATATTTTTTTACTTCTATATTTTACACGCTATACAATGCTTGCAGTAATCCTCTGTATTTTTAAGAGTTAAAATCTAGTACTTCTAGTGCACATTGATGTGAAAATGCATCCTTACAGAAAATGTGTAAAAATGAAATATCAACATAAAAGGCATGAATAAAAGCTAGAAAAGAGACTGAAAGAGGCAAATGCAAAAGAAGAAAAAAGGAGAGGAGGAATAAAAAGTTAGAAAAGTCAGTTACTCTTGGGCCTGTAAAATTGATGATCTTAAAACAGACCTTTTGAAAAAGTCAGTGAGCTTAAAACAAAGCCTTTACAAAAAAGAAAAAATAATAATAAATAAATAAATAAATAAAATAAGACAGCAAGCTTAAAACAGACTTGTCATTAAAATCAAACAATTTTAATGAAATTCACAAATTAACTGGAAAAAAAAACAAGGAATGTTTCAGCAAATAAATGCTGAAAAATAGGAAATTTGTCCACTTTTTTTTTTTTTTTTTTTTTTTTTTTGATAAATAATTACACTTTATAAATCAGCTTTGAAAAACGTGTACATTTTTTTGATTAGAATTAGAATAATTGCCTATTTCAGTAATCAGTGGTGAAGAGAACTAAATAATTGAACATAAATTTTGTCAATGAGTTGCAAAAATAGACATTATTGGTAAATAATAATAATACAGAAAATAAATTTTATCTTAAAAACATGTGAGTTCTCATTTTATTTTTAGAAATCTCACTTTATATCTAAGTAAAGGTCAGAATATTTCATGCAATTCTTTCATCTAATGACAACCCTGAGTAAGGAGATAATTTATTATTATATACATTTATAGAAAAATGCAATATTTTAAATATTTTACATTTTTAGAAAGAGAAGTATCTTTTTTTTCCTTTTCTAATTGAAATTACATATTTTTTACTAATAAAACTGCACAAATAAAATAATTTTTAATTAGAACTAAATAATAATAATAATAATAATAATAAAGATCTGATGCTGGCACTACATGACTTTTTTATGCTGAAATACACATGTTCATATGAAAATACTGACATTTTTGTGTATAGTAACTGGTTCAAAAAATAAAAAGGTACAATCAAGTCTATGAACATTCTCAAAAACAAATAAAAAACTATTATTCCAACCACAAAAGTCACAATAACAGGATTATATAAATAACTGCAGAGAACAAATATCGCTTGTTCAGGTGTAGTCATGAGCATTGGCACACAGAGGCAAGGGGGTGGGGGGCACTTATCCCTCCTAGAAAATTTTAATGGTAAAAAATAATTATTTCTAAATTATATTTAAAGAGTTTTAAAACTATGTCGGTAGAATTTCGATGATTATCTAAATTGCCAAATAAAATTTATATCACAGATCCAACCAACATGAGAATCAGATTGTCTCTAACCTTTTCCTAGAGTTTGCGTCGACTTAACAATAATTTTTAAAAATTCTGGTTGATATGGAATAATCTGTTATCATTTTTGTAAATAAAATGTCTTATTTTAAATTAATAGTTTGTGCATACATATAGACTTACTTACCATTTAATTAAGATTCAGTGTTAAGTAATTGCTTTTTCTGCTAGCATTTACTATTTATAAAAAGTTGATAACAGTTTTTTTGAAAGGATTCATTTGATGAAGATTCGGGACGGCAATTAGCTGCGAGGACCAATCCTATTCCAATTAGTTATTTCCTATTGCATATGTTTAGGGGTTTTAAATAATTTATAACAAGTGCCTTAAAAAAAAACTTTTAAGCCAGTGTTTTAAAATATTTTGTAACTGATGTTTTAAAACAATTTTTAACTGGTGTTATAAAGTAATTTATAATCAGGGTTGGTTTTTTCCCGTCCAAAACTGGTTTTTCCCATCCCACTGGGAAAAACTGGTAAATACCGGAAATAACTGGTAAATACCGGGGAAAACTCATAAATACCGGGAAAAACAAGTCAGAAATACATAGTTATTACAAATTTTCCTTAGGTTTAAAATTTTTCTCCAGGGAAGGAATATAAATAAATAAGAATTATTGGATAAAACATTTGCTCATAAAATTTAATAATAATGAATTTCCTAAATATATATTTTAGAACACAATAGAATAAAATCCAAAGCAGGACATCTCCAGGGATGTCCTGCTTCATCAGCATCTCTGGAGCGTATTTTTTCTAAATTTTCTTTCATCCAAAACAGACTGTAAAATAATTCTCGGTTCAGTGGTATTTTTAATCTAAGAAATAGGAACATAAATCGAACGCTTGCCGGATTCTTTAAGCAAGAGAATGAAAAAGGGACAACGATGCATTATTCTTTTTGAAGTTTAATGATTATAATAAAGTAAAGGATCTATTTACACTTTAATACACTATGTACAAAAAAGAAATACTTAGTGGAACATAGTTCCGAATCTAAAAAACTCTCATGGTGAGAGATCGAAAAATTCTATCTTCGAACGCAGTCGAAGAATCCAAATCTAAAACAGTAGTAGTTTATACAACAGCCAGTAGTTTATACTGGCTGTTGCCAAAATCTATTAACAAAAAAGGTTATATCTTTTTTTCTTTCATTGGCGACGCAGCGCCGTCTAAAGGGGGTTGATTTTACTACACAACTCCCCGCCGTGAACTCTTACAGAGTTCACAAATCAAAAATCTCGTTAAATCAAAAATAAATCTCAAATTTGAACAACTTCTGATAATCATAAATTGTACAAATTTCTAAATATTCTATTAATACTAAATCACATAATCATTTTTTTTTTTTTCAAAATATCAACAGTTATCTAATATTAAATACAAATGTAAACAATATTTACTAAAGTAATAACTAAATCAATAAAAGATCAAATCAAAATATTAATTTGAAATATCAATATTAAACATATGCAAACACATTATTATTTAAGCAATTAACTCTTAGTTATCAAATATAAACAAAGTTATCAAATATAAGCAAACTTAAATATAAAGATAATAACACATGCAAAATTTTAATCTTTTCAATTATCAAATAAAATTCACTAAATTATTCAAAAAAGGATATCAAATATTCTGAAAATTAAAGAAAAAGTGTTCATTAAAATGAAGGTTTTGAAAGTTCAAATTTTTCTCAAAAGTTTGTTATTTTATCAGTTCGTAGCATTAAAGTTTTTAGTTAAGTCAATTCCAGAGGGTATAAATGCTGAGCAGTTCGTTTTAAAACACCATTGGCAGTCTTAACCTCATAAGATCGGATGTTGTGATCTCTGCCGACGATTGTTTTCTGGATTATACCAAGTTTCCACAGAAGTTTGTTTTTTGAATCATCACCAATTAACACTACATCTCCTACTTTCAGTTCAGGTTGTGCAGTAGGATTCTTTAAAGTATGTGCTGTTTTTAAATCCAATAGGTATTGACTTTTCCACTTATTCCACAATTGCTTTAACAATAGTGATTGGTATCTTTTACGTCTTAAGGCAGATATTTTGTTTGAAGCACCTTCAATAATGTCAGCAAAATTCACTGGGTAGGTGATTTCTTTAGCATTTTTCATGTAGAGAGGCCCAGCAAAGTCAATGCCACATATGGAGAAAGGGGGCGACTCTGTTATTTTGTCACGAGGTAGTGGAGCAGTGATCTGATCTGTTGGTCTGGAAAGGTATTTCTTACATATAATACACTTATTCAGGACACTTTTAACTAACTGGCGACCTTTGGGAATCCAATATTTAGACCGTATTTTCGACAATGTCCCAGATATTCCTCCATGCATTATTTTTTCATGTTCATTTTTTATAATCAAGGTAGTCAACCACGACTGTTTGGGGAGAATGATGGGATGTTTTTCTTCTAGCTGTAAATCACTAAACTCTAATCTCCCGCCGAGCCGCATCATTTTTTCATCATCTAGATAAGGAGTTAAGTTGCTAAGGGGAGAATTTTTATCAATAATTTCTTCATTTATTAGCGAGTGAAATTCATTTTTAAAATAGAACTTTTGTTCATTCGATATCAAATGTTTCTCAGCTTCTATTAGTTCTTCGGTTGTCAATGTATTGTTAAGTTCTGGAATTTTTTTGATCCTCTTAATAAATCTTTTTACCCAAGCTGTAACTCTGATTAATTTTTCTAAACTGCTGTATTTTCTGATATCAATGGGGTTTTCCAGTTGTTCTGTCATGCAATTGAAAAGGAGTGTTTCTTTTATCTTTTTTCTATATTCTAAGCTTTCTACATCTAGCTTTTGTTTATCATCAGGCTTAGGCCAAAGTTCGGGGGGTGAACTGAGCCATTCAGGCCCATTTAACCACAATCTATCATTAATTAATTTTATGATCTTTGTACCTCTGGATACAAGGTCGGCAGGATTAGACGAAACGGGACAGTGCCTCCAATTTGAAGGAGATGTCAATTCACGAATATCTTGTACTCTATTCTGCACAAACGGCTTAAACTTTTCTGGAGAGCCTCTAATCCAAAAAAAGGCGATCATTGAGTCTGTCCAGTAAAACGTGGGTATATCTAATTTCAGAGCTCTCAAAATATTATGACCTAGTTTAGCTGCCAACAATGCAGCTGTGAGTTCAAGTTTAGGTAGCGTGAGATTTTTCATAGGCGCTATTCTATTTTTGGAAGCAACGAATATCGTTTTGCATTTTTCATTCGAGATTTCTTTAATTTTAAAATAGGCAACAGTGCCAAATGCTTTGATACTAGCATCTGAGAAAACATGTAGTTGCAAATCACCGATGTTAAATTCTGGAAAATCAGAAAAATAATATCTCGGCACAGAAAATTTAGAAAGATGAGTTACTTCATTACACCAGTCTTTCCATATTTTTTTCAAATCTTCAGGCAATGTACCATCCCAATCAAGACCAGTCTTCCAGATCATTTGCATAAGGCATTTAACTCTTAAAGTGTAGGGCCCTAGGAAACCGATAGGGTCATAAATTTTGCCTAGTACTTGTAAAACAAACCTTTTAGTATTTATCTGTTTAGAAACGAGGTTTATTAAATCCCTACAATCAAAATAGAGAGTGTCTTTCAAGTTATTCCACCCTAAACCCAAAACTTTATTAGGGGGATCATTTTCTTTAAATATTTTAGAATCCTTGCTAATAACATTTTTTTGTACCCAAAGTTCATGTAATGGTGTCGAATTTGTATGAAATTTGTGAAGTTGCATACTCGCGTCTTTAAAGATACTAAGTGAGTCTAGACTTGTAGTTAAAGCTTTCTCTACTGACGGGTGGCTTCCTATTATGTCATCTACATAAATGTTTTCATTTAAAAAACTAACAGTCTCCCTATGTGTGTCGCTAAAATTTTTCAAATGATGTTTTATCATCGCAGCTAATAGGAAAGGACTACAATTAAGTCCAAACAAAACTCTAGTGAATCTAAAAATCTGAAGGGGAGAGGTGCCTTCGTGAGGACTTTCTGTAAACAAAAATCGTGTTACGTCTCTATCTTCCTCGTCTATCAAAATTTGTAAAAAAGCTTGTTTCATGTCCGCAGTAAAGGCTACGGGATGAAATCTAAATCTAGACAAAATGTCAAAAATATCTTCATAAAGATTAGGTCCAATATGTAGACAATTATTAAGAGAAAGATTATTGTAATCATGTGAAGACGCATCAAACACGATTCGTAATTTACTTGTTGTACGATCTGTTTTTATTACCGCTCTATGTGGTAAATAAAAGGTTGTAGAATTTTCCTCCAAATCCGTAACGGGTTCTATAATCCCCTCTCTCAAATAATCCTGTAAAACATTGTTGTATTCAAAAAATAAATTTGGGTTTCTACAAAATTTGTACTTAAGTCTCGAAAATCTGTTTTCAGCGATTTCAAAATTATTTCGTAATTGTGATTTACTAATTTTCCAAGGGAATTTAACTTTATATCGTTTATTTTCATACTTAATTTCCGATTCAAAATTTTTCATAATTTTATTTTCGGAAAGGTCAAAATTTTCTTTCGGATTAATAAGACCCGAATTTTCTAAATTCCAAAAATTTTCTATTTGTTTTGACAACAAATTTTCTTCTACTATGATACTCATGGTTAATGATTCAAGAGAATCGCTTTTAATTCCCTGTAAAACCCAACCGAACACAGTTTTTACTGCTACTAAATTTTTATTAATGCGTCTAATATTACCTAACACAATATCATAATAATAATCGACTCCTATCAAAAGTGTAATGCTTTCTTTACTATTAGGTATATCAGCTAATTCTAAATTCTGAAAATTATCATTTTTCGTGATTTTCTCTAATTCAGGGGGAGGGTGAATGAACGATCCAGAAATTTCATCCGTAACTAACGCTTCAATTTGAATATTATGATCAGGTTTATTTTTATTCACGAGTTTTAATTTGACTATACCATAGGTCTTTTCTATCGGTGTCTTACTTCCAAATGTGTATACTTTTAATTTTTCATTTCTAATCACTTTTAAATTTAGTTCATTAGCAATAGTACAACATAAAAATGTTCTACTAGAAGCTGAATCGAGAAGCAAACGGATCGTTTTCTCTTTCGTTTTATTTTTAATATTTACGGAACAAGTTTGCAACAAAATTTTATTTTCCTGATTAAAAGAAGAAACAGTAGAAACTATTTCCTGTTTGGATTCTGAACCAGAAGGAACATTTATTTTGTCCTGAGGTTTATGTTTAGATTTGTAACACAGAATTGTATTATGTTTATATCCACATATTCTGCATTTAATGTCGCTATTGCATTCTGCGATACGGTGTTTTTGTTCCAAACACAAAAAACAACGGCCTTGAGATTTCAAAATATTCTTTTTCTTTTCAACATCGAACACAAAGCAATTTTCTGACGCGTGATTCTTTTTACAAAAAATGCATCTCATCTGTTTATTTTCAACCGCTGTAGTGATTAATTCATGTGCAGACGATAATCTATTGGCGTCTCTCGAACTCAATTTGTTACTTTTTATTTGTTCGTTTGTTTTATTTTTTGTAGATAATGTTCTTTCCCGCGAAATTATTTCCGTTTGTATGAAATCTAATAGCTCTTGAATTTTAATTCCATGTAAATTAGATGCGTGTTTTCTATTGAATTCTAAATTTAAATCGGACGGTAGTGACTTTAAAATTACTGCGATTAACATAGCACTATAATTATTTTCATCAACTTCTAACGAGGATAATGATCTAATATTTATCTCGATTTCTTCATGTAATTTTTTTAATCTAAAAATATCTGTGGATTTATAAACAGGTGCTAAATTTAACAAATTGTTCATATGATGGTTAATTATCATATCGCGTTGTCCGAATCTTTGTTTAAGAATTTCTACGGCTTTATCATAATTTTGTTCTGAAATCTCTAACCCGTGTATGGAATTCAAAGCTGTCGAAGTTAAATAACTTTTTAAATAATTAAATTTTTCTACCTTTGACAAAGCTTCATTGTCATGAATAGTAACTTGAAAGGTATTCCAAAAACTCATAAATTGGGACAATTCACCGCCAAATTTTTGAATGATTAATTTAGGGAGTTTAACGAATTTGTTATTCTCACTTAACGGTGTACTTCTATTCTGTAATGTACTTGAAACATTTGAATTTACACCACTATTTTCGACTGAATTTACTTTTATTTTCTTTTTTGCTCAAAAAATAGCGTTTGCGATTTTATCCTGATATTCATAACACACGTTTTTTTCATTTTCATATTCCGTTAAAGGAATTAATTTTTCTATTTCTCTATCGGCTTCCTGTAGAAGCCCATTTTTTATAGTTAATTGATTAAGAGTTTCCTCTAAATCTTCAATATTTAAATGATCTTCTTTTATATTTAATTCTATACTATTGACCAACTTCGTAACGCTGGATCGAATAATTTTTCTATTTTTATGTTTCTCCAACTCCATTGTAAATTTTCACAAAATTTCTTACCTTGAGAAGTCTTCGCTCTTTAAGAGCTAATCCAATATGAAACACAAATATTAATTTTAATAATAGAATTTAAAACAAGCATCGTTACTTTCTAAAACACAACATTCATCTTGCCGGCACTGATGCACCAAAATGTAAAATAATTCTCGGTTCAGTGGTATTTAAAAATCTAAGAATAAGGAACATAAGTCGAACGCTTGCCGGATTCTTTAAGCAAGAGAATGAAAAAGGGACAACGATGCATTATTCTTTTTGAAGTTTAATGATTATAATAAAGTAAAGGATCTATTTACACTTTAATACACTATGTACAAAAAAGAAATACTTAGTGGAACATAGTTCCGAATCTAAAAAACTCTCATGGTGAGAGATCGAAAAATTCTATCTTCGAACGCAGTCGAAGAATCCAAATCTAAAACTAAACTACTGGCTGTTGCCAAAATCTATTAACAAAAAAGGTTATATATTTTTTTCTTTCATTGGCGACGCAGCGCCGTCTAAAGGGGGTTGATTTTACTACAAGACAGGGTTTAGAAAAAGCCTCTAAATTAGTATTTGTTACATGATGCTAAAATCCAATGTAAAAGACGAAGAATATGATTATGATTAATGATTATGATGATTGGTAAATATTGAGAAATGTATACAGCCTGTAAATGTTTAAATAAATGTAATCCATCATTTGTTTTGTAGATCTTTTTTTTTTTTTTTTTTTCCTATCTTTCAAGCTATATACTTAGAACTCATTTTTAACATTTTCAAAAGGTTGCTTTGAATTTATATTTGTGTTTTTAATAATCAGTTTTTCCCATGTGGGAAAAACATAGTATTTCCCAGGACGGTAAATACCGGTTTTTACCATGGTATTTACCGGGGGTGGGAAAAACCTTGCCAACCCTGTTTATAATAGGTGCTTTAAAAAACTTTTTAAATTGGTGTTTATAACATGTTTAAAAACTTGTTTATTTGTGATTCATTACAATTTTGTAATTTTTTTTAAGTGGTACTTTTATTAAAATTTTATTTTATAATGGTTTTGCTTCTTTTGATCAAATTGCTTATTTATGACATGCTTAGTTATTTGGTTAGATCGCTGAAGAGCTTGCTTTCATACATCATTGGCGAAGGATTATAATTGTGAGCATGATGAAGAATTGTGTCATCTTGGCAATTTTCAGAAGAATCAGCAAGGGGACTATCAAACTAGAATTTTTCTGAGTTCATTTTCTGATCCAGCAATACTGTAAAGTGTAAAGGCAACTCACATGTTTAAACATAAACAAATAAAGATAATAACAGAAAAAGGAAGTAAAAAAACAAAAACGCATATTACCTAGAACTGCATAATTCAGAATCAGGCAAGCTTTGTACTATTTGACAAATTTTTTCTCCACTAAACACACTAATATCTACAATATGTGAAAATTTAGGTTGACATTCATAACACTGGGTTATGGGTTCCTGATCAGATACACCTAAAATATAAGATTGACAAAATGTTAATATTAATACAATACATATATATATAAGTGATTATATAAAAAAAGATTCATAATTAAAATTAAAATATCAAATTAATATTGTATTCTGGGACTTTTTACAAATTTTAAGTGCACTGGCATAAGATCACTAAGAAAATTGCTGCAATACAAAATTTTGTGCATTTTTGAGATTAATGCACAGCCAGGTAGAAATATCCAATTATTATTATTATTATTATTACTTTCTTCTATATGTAATATAGAGAAAGTATTGGATTCGTAAAAATTTTCGACCTCGGTTTTTTGATGAATTTACACGTTTTGAGAGCTGTAGAACACGATTTGACCATTTTTAGAAAATGTCTGCCTGTCTGTCTGTGTGTGTGTGATAAAATTTTGTGGCAACTGTATCTCAAGAACTACTGCACAGAATTTCATACAAATTGGTATGTAGTTGTACCTTAACATAAATTAGTGCCTATCAACCTTTGGTAAAAATTGTCTTACAGGTTGCGTTGCCATCCCGCTTTTTCTAAATTTTTAACATGGTGATATAGGACAAAATTTTGTATAAATGTGCATAAAGAGAATTATTTTTTAGTAATCATTATGAAATTTACAAGAATTATTTAAAATAGAGATAGTCAACTGGGAAAAAAATTTTGTATGCGTAGGAGCCTCGCCACCCCCCGCGGGGGGGGGGAAGTCCCCCCTCGAGGGGAGTAAATTTTCAAGATGGGTATCTTTCGAAAGGTCTTGTCAATACCTTTAAAACGAATGGTTGAACTATAAATCTGTGATAATTTAAAACAAAGTTATCGATTTTTTTAACTTTTAACAAAAAAAAAACTTAGAAAAAAAATCTTTTTTTTTTTTTTTTTTTTTTTTTTTTTTTTTAACGGAATTTAACCAGACTTTGTATTTAGTTGGCCCCTGACATAAACTGAGGCTGATTAGATTTGGGGATCAATCGCTCAACAGGTGGCGCTGTGATCGTATTTTTTCTAAATTTTTAACATGGCAGTATAGGAAAAAATTTCGTATAAATGTACATAATGAGAGTTATTCTTAACCTGTGATTGTGAAATTAATATGAATTATTCATAATAGTAGTAGTTAATTAGGGAAAAAATTTGGGTTATCACTTCCCCCCCCCCCGGGGTGTGTGTGTAAATTTTCAAGATCGGTATCTTTCGAAAGGTCTCGTCAATACCTTTAAAACGAATGGTTGAACTATAAATATGTGGTAATTTAAAACAAAGTTATTGATTTTTTTTACTTTTAACGAAAAAAAATGAAAAAAATCTTTTTTTTTTTTTTTTTTTTTTAATATTCTTACTGCGTGAATTTGTATCGGAAAATATAGAAGAAAGTCTTGTGGTGGCCACAACATACTAGTTTTTTGTTGTTGTTGTTTACATACTTGAAGCATATATACGTGTGTATTAATGATTGATGCGATGTGGAATTTCATGTATTTATACTGTGCAATGATACATTTTATGATTCAAATGCTTTATTTGTGTTTGGTTATAATTTTATAATTTTTAACTGACATTTTTATTAAAAACTAGTATATAACTCTGTCAAAAATGGCGGAATGTGAAATCAATTAAGGTAGTGAATCAACGAAATCTATGCCTGCTGCGCTGGTCACTATATTTAAAGGAAACTCTTTTCTATATCGCTTTATACACCCCTCCCCCCCCCCAAAAAAAAACCCACTGCCTTCGGCAGCGACCCACTCATTCGCACACTCTCGGGTGTCTGTCCCTAATGCCTGTGACAATAGCTTACCAGTGGGCTTCCATTTGGGGTGCTTATCAGATGACAGTTTCAAAACGGACAGCATAAAAAAAAATTGAAGCAGCAATTTTATATTTTAATCCCAGTTACATATGAACAACACTATACATGGTGCACATAATATTTTCTTTCACGTTATTTTCTATATTTATTTGATCAACTATAAAATAACAACAATTTCACACCAAATATAATATTACAATATGCTATATAGCTCCCCTTGTAGATTTTTGAATTTTTATCACCATTTTAGACAAAAATACACAGTTTATGCGATTATTTTTTATGTTTCTTTCTTTTCTGTTTTTCAATATTTTATCATTTATTTATCTTTGACGCGCTACTTGGCTTAAAGTGGCTTTCACAAAAGTAGAGTCCTTGGCGAAAAATGCCCTATCTATTTCAGCATCAAAATTTTAAAATATTACCCAGGATTATCAATGAATTAGTTTTCATGCACAAGCGTGATTCATTCGTGCCAAAAACATACTATTTAAACAAAACAAAGAAGGAAAAAAAATCTAAAATTGAAGTATATTATATAAAAGGTTATGGTTGTTTTTTTACTCCATTTTCATATTTTCATATGCATGAGCAAATTTAATATATAATATTCTTTTATTTTTCGCATGAAACATATTCAACAATTAAAAATTTAAATGTCCAGTTTTGAAGTTATTAGCAGGTTATTATTTTCATATTTTAATTAATTTTAAAAAATCGAATCAAAACTTCATTACAAATAAGGCACCAAATGAAAGGGGGAATGTTTTTGAATCCGTCGGAAAGCTTATCGATCAGACAATTAGATTTTTAAAAATTAACTAAAGTATGAAAATTAGGTTGCAGCTTGCTATATGATGAGTACCGACCGGGATCGTTACCTCCCTTCCAAACTTTTAAATAGTTTGTATTTTATGATGATTTTGCTTGTTTCTAATGTAGTTAGTGATTTCTCTACTTCACCGAAAACAAGCTCATAGGAGGTGAAGGGTTATAGTGAAGAATGCTGCCATCTTGGCAACTTTTAGAAAATCAATAAGAAGCAAACTGAATGAAATTCTCCCCCTCCAAAAAAATGTGTATTGCTGCTTTTATGTTGCACTCATGCCTCTACTTTATCACATGATGAAGGGCTGTGTTTAGGGTATATTAGCAAAGTTTTCAATCATCATATTTTTGTTCATTTTATCTCTAAGTTTAAACATAACTGACCTATTTAAAACATGATAAATTAAAATTAAAGTAAGTCTTGTCATATAAAGGCTTTAACTAAAAATTAATATTTCAAGATTCTAAAGATTAATAATAAAACTTACCAACAGAACTAATTAACCAATCATTTACCCCATCAGTAACTGCATCACAGGATGTATGAGGAGAATAAACAGCAATGGAATTTTCAATACATTTAATAACAATACGATCTTTCCATTTGGAATATTTCAGAGATTTTATAGCTGCAAATATCGGTGGGTGATATGATATTATGAGATCAGACTTTGCAGCAAGAGCTTCATCCAAAACTGCTTCTGTCAAGTCAATTGTAAAGAGCACAGAAGAAATCTTGTAAAAGAAAATAATGTAAGCATTTTTATGTTAATGGATAATAACAATTCAATAACAGAATAAAATAAATATACAAAAAACCTTATTCAAAATATTTATGAGAAAACAGTCAGCTGATCAAAATTTTCTTTTTAAAATAAATGATATATGTTACTTTTCTTTTTATTAATAATAATTTAATTATTTTCATAAAGTAATTCTACAATTTTTTTTTTTTTTTTTTTTTTTTTCACTGAATAATGCTTTTTATCCATTTAATTACTTCTATATACCAAATTTTGCAACAATCTACTCACCTATATCAGTCCCAGAAAACTTTTATAGCAAAAGTTTAATTATAATGACTCTATATTTTTGTAATTTTTTAGTTTAGTTGTTAATAAGCATCTGAACATTTTTACTTCCTTATACATAGTATAAGGAAATATAATAATCCTGATTTGTGAAATGAATTTTGTATTTCACATTGCTCGAAAACGAATGATCGCTGAATGTTGATAATTTATACCTGTGACTGTCATGATATCTAGTTGTACACCTGCAAGTGTTGTCTTAACACGAGCTCTCGTTTTAGAGATATCAGCGACTTTACACGATTTTTCGTGACATCTGTATGTGTGTGAGTGTGTACCTTGCATAACTCAAAAATGGTTGGAAGATGTAGAATGTTGCGAATTGGTATATAGGTTTGTTATAACATCTAGTTGTGCACCTCCCTTTTTGGTCTTTCTGTGACTATCCATTTTGGAAATATTTACGAAAATTATATTCATAATAGAAAAAAAAAAAAAAAAAACGGCCATTATACATGACCTATTATGATAGAGATTTCAAAATAAGCTAATGGTAGAGCCCGTAATGATATTATTATGAAAGTTGTCAACACTTTTGCATGTAGAAAAGTATTTTCTAAAGACATAAGCAGGTTCTAGTCGATTAATGCATTTTATTTAATGAATATTCAACCCGCAAATAGAGCCTGTAATGATATTTTTAAGAAAGTTGCCAATATTTTTGTACGCAGAAAGTAATTCCTAAAGACATAAACAGGTTCTAGTCGATGTATGCACTTTAATGAATATTCAGCACGTAGATAGAGCACGTAATGGTGCTGTTATGAAAGTTGCCAACATTTTTGAGTGTAGAAAGTAATTCTTAATATATAAGCAGGTTCTAGTCAACGAATGCACTTTATTTTGTTTTAGTCTTTTTTGTTATTTAAAGAATTTTTGAAGAATTTAGTCCAGCACTATAAACCAATGAATCTTTCCGGAAAATTCCAGAATTCTGTTCTTGTTGAAGTTAGAGCTTCCAAACTTTGGCAAACCTAAGCAACAAATTTTTGCCAAATTCGGTCGCCAAATTCGATGCAAAATCGCCAAAATCGATGCCAAGACAAAAATTAGTGTTGGCTACAAACTTGGCAAGATTAGCGATCAAATTTGGCAGCAAATATTGTTTCAGGATAGCCAGAATTAGTAAATACTTTCTCAATTTTAACAGAATTAATTGTTTTGGTAAAATGTGTAATTTTCACCTCTAATTTTCGGCAAATAGAACAGAAGTAGGCAATCTGTACTTGAATGATTTTTATTAAACTCTAAGCTATGAATTTCCCAATGAGAGATTCTGTAATAAGCCATTCCTGAAAAAACTAGTATATTTGTTTGGCAGTATATATAATCCTATTATCATGACTTTGTGGTTAGAGTAGCAGTTTTTCAACTTTTTTTCAGTTATCTCAAACAAAAATGTCAATGTTTTCATAACAATATATATATTCCAATGGGTGTATAAGGAAGTCATGTGCAGGATTCCCACTCAATTTAAAAAATAAAATTCCCTGACTTTTCCAGGTCTATTTTTAGAAAATTCCAGTCACAAAATTTGGTTCGCGACATAAAAAATCTGATGTGGACACCACATGATGTATAATTTGCTTGCAAATTGGCTGAGTGCCAAGTAAATACTGAGTACTTGACACAGCTCTAAAAATAAGGTTAATTTGTCAAACAGATAAAATGACTGCTAATAAAATACTCATGGAAGAACTGGGATATTGCTCCAAGACTTATTTTTGAAGATTTTCTTTTTAGTGACAACAGCAAAATGTCATTTATGGAAATGATTGCCAAGGATTCCAAATGTAAACAAAGTGAAAATGTGCTTTTCAAAATGGCATCTGTTTTGAAATACACAGAAATAAATTAAGCCTATTTTAAAATACTAATAAAACAAATGTTTAAAATTAACTTATTTCACTTTGCATGAGAGGAAATTCACAGACTATCTTTCAATCCAACCAAACACCTATTGAACATCAACTGCACGGCCTAGGGTGAACAAATTTTCTGAATAGCGACTACAATGTAAAGTATCTGTTATAACACCAACTCGATGTAGTGCCAACCAACCGTTTTCAAAAAATTATAATTTTTTGTTAAAATTTGCATTTAATATTTTTTTTTTTTTTTTTAGTCAAGCGCTATGCTTATTGCCGATCTTTTGACACATTCCAACTCATTGCATCAAGGGCTGATAAAACACAATGCAGGTCTATTTTGTGATAAAACGTCGAAAAATTTAAATGCTGTTATTTCAGAGTATGAACCTGCTCATGCAGGGTTAGAAATAAGCGGTCGTTAGTCGTATTTCGCGACCAGTTTTTTCATTTTGACGCCTAGAATTCTAATCATAGGTGCCATATTTGACGCCTGAATTTTTTCCTCATCATACCGAATAATTTTCCCAATCCCATCAGACAGCAAAGAAGTCTATTCTATTTCACCCATCCTAATAAAAACCTAATAAAAACTGATTTAAGAAATCATTTCTCTATGAAAGTAGTTGACGATTTGTTAATGATTAAATTAAATAGCCCTAAATTTGAAGATTTCTGCCCAGAAAATGCTATTAAATTGTGGTGGAATGATGTATCTTCTGGGTGAAGAATGAATTTGTGATTTTAAATATGTACGTTTAATATTGTCAATGTAATTACATTCATTACATAAATATTTTTTATATAATCTTGGATATATTATTTACAAGTTAATGCTTTATTATTATTATTTTTTTTTAAATATACATATTTAATTATAGATAGCACCTAGATTTTTAATTTGGATTGAACGCCTAAAAAATTTAATCCAGGCGATATTTTGACACCTAGTTTCAAAATTCTTATTTCTACCACTGTGCTCATGTCTATAATATGGATGAAAGTGGTTCATTTTATCGTTTGCAAGCCGACAAAACAATATCCTTTAGATCTGTTAAAGAATGTAAGAAAATTAAAGATCGTGTATCGCTTGTGTTTTGTATGAATGTTAATAGATCAGACAAACGACCATTAACTGTTATTGGTAAATCTGCTAAGCCAGGATGCTTTAAAAATTTCAATCCTGCTTTATATGTGGATTATGTGAATAACAATAAAGCATGGATAACTGCAATTTTATTTCAAAACTGGCTAGTGAATTTTGATGCCGAAATGAGGAAGAAAAAGGCTTCAGGTATTATTGATATTAGATAATGCACTCTGTCATAAAGTAACTCCAGTCAGCAATATCCGATTTCAAT
This sequence comes from Salticus scenicus, assembly GCA_963930645.1. Lineage (NCBI taxonomy): Eukaryota > Metazoa > Arthropoda > Arachnida > Araneae > Salticidae > Salticus > Salticus scenicus. The sequence goes on along the minus strand of OZ005653.1, from coordinate 40,265,138 downwards.
ATTTACCTCCTGATTGCACTGGTGTTTTACAATCTTTAGATGCCAGAATCATAATTTTTTTCAAAGCGCATTACTGGAAATATCATACCAGACACATTGTTGATTGTATCAGTAAAAATGATTTTTCTGCTCTTTCCCTAAAAGATTCGATTCTCATGATGAAAAAAGCGTAGAAGAAAGTTTCTACGGAGACTATAGTTAACTGCTGGAGCCATACAGACTTAAAAAATAGTGAAAAATCTAGTGATGAACTAAACACTGCAGAAATTAATGATTTACGACATAATATAAACAATTTAACTTGCATGCAGCATCTTCTCCCTGAAACTGAATATATTAATGTAGACAAAGATATTACAGCATTTGAAGAAATGAGTCAAGAGGAAATTGTTGAAATAATAACAAATAACGACCTAAATTCGGATTCATCTGAAGAGGAAATTCAAATTGAAGAAGAAAAAATTAAATCTGACGAAGCGAAAGACTGCATTAACAAACAAAGGATATATTTAGAAAAAAAATTCAACCGATAAAAAGACGATGGATAATCTTTTAATTTTAGAAACATTGAGAACATTTCCGTAACCCCCCCTCTACCTCCACACACACACACACAAAAAAAAAAACTTAAGGTAGTATTTTAAAATATTTTTCTCCTGCGTAAATATAATTACTACATAGATGGAAATAAAATACTAGTTATCACACATTCAGTGCTATGATTCTGAACTTTTCTAACGCTTGTAATATAATGACATAAGGGAATATTTAATTTTATTTCATTTATATAGTTAGGATTATACATTCGATATAACACCAAATACGTTATAAAGCCATACTATTATGTGTACCGATGATGGTACTAAATCGGGGTTTGACTGTATATATATATATATACCGTATATCTTCGAATATAAGCCAAGAGTATGTTTTTCCCTTCAGAAATTTGGCCAAAATTGCAAACCCGTGTATGCGCCAAATTGAAAAAATACTCTTTTAAAGTTCGAGTATATCGCCAAAACGGCAAAAATATTGCCAATCTATAAAACTTAGAGGATAATCTGTCCAATGAAATTGCACGAAATGCATGCTTATCCAATAGAATTCCTTACCTTGCTTAGCTATGACATAAAACGATCGCCATGTGTTCGCCAACGGCAATAGTTTTAACTCTGGCAACCCTATTAGAAGGGAGGCTAGCACAGGAATCGAACAGACGCTCTCGCACATGCAGTGAAGGACAAGTGCCGGCAACTGAAAACGATAGTTGCCGAAATACCAGGCCTAACATCGATACGGTAGCCGCTGGATGTTTGCATAAATAAGCCATTTAAAGACCGATTGTGTCGATTTTTTTTTAATGACGTATCTAAATTATTTTGTATATTTCTACTTTTGAGTATTTTTATCAGTGCCTCAAGGCAATCTTCAACAAAAAAAAAAACCTTGTATAAAAAAAAAAATGAAGAATTGTCACTTTTTTTGATAGTGTAAGCCTAGAAACATTTTTAACAGAGATGATTTAATTGTATAAATTAAAAATAAGATCAGAAGTCCTGTTTTTTCAAGTTTCTTTTATACTTTTTCCGAATCAGACAGAGAAGTCACTCTGTTTGTGCAATCTGCCGATGACGCCAGCTATCAGCAGGTCAAAAAAAAGAAATGTAAACGCATGTGACTACATTGAGCTTCTCTAGAAATAAATTTAAAATTGCTAATTTAAGAGTTTTATATGTGATAATTATTTAAAAATAAGGTTTAATATCACTGTTTTACTTTATATATAATTTTTAAGCTTAACCACTTCACTGGCCACAGTAGTATGTGGAAGGCTGCATTTCGCCCAAGTTATCTCGGGATGGCCGTTGAAGTGGTTAAAATATATGCATTCAATCATTGTTTCTAATGTATGTTTTTTGCTAGAAATGTGGACTTGTATATAAGCTGACCCCCGTACTTCAGCTTCCGAAAAATTTCCAAAAATTCTCGGCTTATACACGGAAATATACGATATATATCAATGTAAGGAAGGGGTGACAACATTTATTACCACCCCCAGGTGTCATCCATCATAGCTACACCACTCCTCAAATATCAGGGTTAATGATTTTTTTTTTATATATAATTTAAATCTGCTATTTATGGTTTAATATCCCTTTCTGACCCAAAACATTTTTACTTTAAAACATTACATTCTTCTGCTTTTGAAAAGTGAAAGAAAAATGTGGACTATAACCGACATTTATTGATTGAAAATTGTACTTTACACTTTCTGCTAATTAGCTTGATAGTTCATTTCCTGATTTTATTACATATGACTGTTCCAGATGCAAAAATGTAGGTGGATGTCTAACCCGCATGATCGTATGACCTGGGTCAGAAAAGGATATGCGTATTTATAAATGCATAATATCCACCCACACTATCAATAATTTTTCTTAAATTAAAAAAATATAAATATTTTCATAAAAACAATGCGTGTAGGCATTCAATATAGTACTTTCATAATAAGAATTGGCTTAACTTCGCAAACAATTCCAGTATGATCCAATGGACTTGAGACTTCAACTTCATAGCTATAACAATTTATCAATTAAAAAAAAAGAAAAGAAAAAACCCTAACTGTGGTATGGATATGGAAAGCATACATTTTTTTTTTAAAGGATAACTTAACATAAAATATGACAAAAAGTGAAATTTTCACCCATGTCTACAAATGAATACATGGTTCATACACTTAGGAGTAAAAAAAATTCAAGGACTTTTCAAGCATTTTCCAGGAAATTTTCAAGCACTTTCAACCAGGATTTTAGATGTGTTCACACACACCTATATATATATATATATATATATTTTTTTTTATTTTATTTTTTTTTTTTTTTTTTTTTTTTGGGGGGGGGGGGGGTTACCTACTTAAAAACCCAGTATCAAATGTGTTTATTTTATTTATTTTTTAACCTAACTAGGGGGCTCCTCCTCCTGCTCGCTTCACTTACCAACCCTTATATTATATTAATAGACTGTTGGAGAATTCTTAAATATAAGACATGTGTTTCTATTTTCTACTGAAATTTAGAAATATCTTTAATATTTATAAGCAGTTCTTTCTGCAAGTGACAATTTCTTTTCTGCGCCAATGTCACTGTCTCGCCTAAATTTTGCCATAGGACCTAATATATTTCAAAACTTAAATTTGAAAATTTTTTCATAAATTATGAAATTTTGGAAAACACAACCGGTTTCGAAAGGAAGTGGCTTTTCTTCTTCACATGCAAAACACATGCTACTGTCTTAGAGACTTGGAGTATGACTAGTATTGTGCTAATATAGTTCAATTTATAAATATTGTATGGAAATATAAGCTTTCATATAAAAACCTTCAATGATGACAAGTCGCCTTAAACAAAGGTTTCCTAATTCATCTGTAATATCTCTTTTGAACAGAACAGAGGGGGAAAAATCAATTGCAGTAAAAGTTTTTTTTTTTTTTTTTTTAATTCAAGTACTTTTTAACATATTACAGCAATTTTCAAGCACTTTTAAGCACTTAAAAATGAAACTTTTTTTTCAAGCACTTTTCAAGGATTTTTAAAAGTGTATGAATAAAATAAAAAGGTAATTTAAAATAAAACTAATATATCCTAATATAAACATATTGTTATTTAGAGCTTAGCAAATATCACTTGAAAAAAGAAAATTTTTTTATACAATCAAAAGAATTCATAATTCCATTACTATTTTAATAGTTTTCACTTATTCTTTTACTTTTTTTTTTTTTTTTTTTAGGGTGGGGGGAAGCACATTTCATTAAGTAGGCACTGACAGCAGCCTCAAAACATACTATTTAACCAGTTACATGTAGTTAAATTATTGAAGGGTTGTGATTTTTTTTTTTTTTTTTTTACTTTTTAAACATTATGATGTAAAAAAATATGTCATTATTTTAAAAAATATTATGTGGGCTGATGTTAAATATAAACTGGTATGAAAGCTAGACAAACAAGAGATCATAAATTTGGACATATGTTCTTTCCGAAATAATGTGAAAAGTACTGAACAGTAATAGATCTATTCATTTATTTTATCTGTTAAAATTAGATGACATTAAATTAGAGCGTTTTATTTGCAAAGTCATTTAATTATTCCAAGATTACAAAATAATGTAAGAGTTCATTTTTACTGAATCTCTCATCTTCTCTTGAAATTATGTTCCAATATTTGTATGAGAAAATTCCTATTTTCTCCTATTTGATTGCTTTGACCCCTGGATGGTTATCAATAATATGCAGGTTGTCACAACACACTGTAAAGAATCTAGAATGACAGTGTTATTCCTCAAAATATTGCCAAAAAATTTAGACCAATATCCCAGTTCCAGGAGCAGAATTATATCCGATGTTCTGCGACGAGACATTAAAATTTGCAGATGTTCCGCAGGTATTTTGTCCAAATTTGTCAGAGCACAGTAAAATGCAAAATAAGTATAAAAATAATACTTATTAGTAAAATATTTATTACACATTTATAATAAAACATGATTTAAAATTTTTATAATCTAAAACTGAGGAATACACCCAGAATTTGCATTTTTTTTCAATTTTGCATTTTTAATGGCTTTTGACATTAATGTGGATATACTACTTACAAAATGTTTATAAATTTTGTCTATGCATTGAAACCAGTGGCGTCGTCAGAAAAAATTTCAAGGTGGGGCATAACCTGAAAAAAATTGTTTTTAAATAAAATTCTGATAGCACAGTTTTAAAGTTAAAGAAAAAAATGCTTATTAGAATTTTCAAGGGGGGGCAAGTGCCCCCCTTGCCCCATTGTGCTGACGCCCATGATTGAAACAATGACTGTTTCCAGCAATTTTCTAGTATGCTAACAGATTTACAGGTCAGTTGAACATATCTAGGTTTTATTAATTTTAGAATGTTAGCTGTATCAACATCATCCAGTTAGGGGATAGATGAAATGTTCTACAAAATCCTCAATTGTTCTGCGACGTGCGTCACAGTTTTAAGCACTTTCTGCTCCTGAGCCCAGATGTACCATACTTATTCATTAACAACCAGTTTAATAATAAACTGAAATTTTCAGGTCTTAACAGCAAATTTTCACAAATAAATATTTAACTAATAGTTAATTTGACTTTATTAAAAAGAATTAAACACTTGTAAACAGTTAGTATAAACAATCTGATCAAGCTTAAAACATTATCATCATTAATGAACTTTCAAGGACTCATTTGATTACTCATCAAACGTTTGATCATGGCAATATTTATAGTTCTACAACAGCCAAATTACTTTTAGTTTATAATAGATGCTTGATATAATGCTAAAATATAAAAAATATTCTAATATAACTTTATCTCATTTTCTACTTTTTTCTTCTATTAACAAATAGATTGAGCTTAAAATCTAGTAATATATAATCATGTAATATATTTTTTATAACTTAATAATTTAATTAAATATGTTTTATATTTCAAGAAAAAACTTTTCATTTGTGGAAGGGGGGGGGGATGCACACGTAATTAGAAAAAGTTAATGAATTAATTGTATATAAGATGAATAATGTCAAAAAGAAATTACAACTAATGAGAGAAGCTGCTGCTGAGGACTTGGCTATAAAACAAGGTAAGTAAACTTTTGTTACTTGTCTTATGGTTATCACTCATACTTTTGAATATAATTTTAGTTTATAAAAACTAACATTATCTGTCGCTACCCAGTATGCAACGACAATAAACGTTGCTATCATAAACATTATTTTCGTTCTCCATTTTTGCTAATCCAACTATTAAGCTGAATTAGCAGAACTTTCAGCAATATGATAAACCTCACCTCAGTTTTATTGGAATCTACAAGTAATCCAGTATTATCCCATGATTCAGCCAAATGGGGAGGCACACTCTCTTCAAATATTTTAATAACTGTCGGTAGATCCATATAATCGCGTTTAAAATAAAAAGGACGTAGTAATAATGAATATTGAGGTCTAATAAATCTTAATTTATAAGAAATCGTACAGTAAAGTTGCCTATTTTTTACAACGATAGAAGTTAATTTCACTACAAACTTTATCAGAGGAGTTAATTTCATACGTATTTCTACCACAGAATAAATATAAAATGCAGTAGAATAAAAATATCAAGTTTACAACAACCGGCTATAAGGATTCGAGTCATTCATAAAGTTATTCATTCAATAATTCAAATCATATTGAAAGTTTTCAAGTGTTAAATATTATGTTATTCTCTTATATTATTGGCTATATTATGACCTCACTTGTTCTGAAGCGCAGTGTCTACGCTGCCGGCTGCCAGCCGTAAACCTAGTCTTCCAGGATAACCTGCCGGCTGGTTTGTTTATGTTTTGTACGTCCGTCTTGTTGGCGAATAATATTCTGGCGATGTTGGCTTGGCGTGAATTTGCTCTGTTTTTTGCTTTCCCCCTCCCCCTATCCCGTTTCCCGCGCTTATGCCATTTGGTTTGGATTTTAAGTAAGGTAAGTGATTGAATTTTTTTCTAGCAATTATTTATTATAATTAATATGATTTTCTTTTTCTGTAATGTACAAATTCGGTTTATTTTGAATGTACTTAAATTTTCTTGCGTTTCGTGTCTTCTCTAAGTCCGTGGTTCGGGAGTTTCTTGTTTCTCTCTTTCGGCTGATGCGTGGTAGGTAGGTGGTTGTTCCTGCAGCTATCTCCCTCTCAACTTGTCTTGCTCTTCTGTTTTGATAGGCGTATGCTTTCGCATGCGTTCGGGTAGCTTTCATTCGATTTTCTTTGCTTCTTTCTGTTGGGTTTTGTCACCGAACTAAGTTTTTCGGTAAGTTTTAGTTGCTTTTTTCCCCTAGTTGGGCTTTTTTTTCTCCCAGTTCTGATATTTTATAGTTTGTTTATTTCTGTCATACGTACAGTGTACCCTGTTTTTGTCTATGGCAGAAAGGCGGTCACAGGTTGGGTCGCCTAGCTCGCCGCATTTCTTTACTAATGAAAATAAGTTATCTGAGTCGTTAAACATTGCTGTCAACGATGGTGTTGACATTATTTCCTTGATAATCTCTGCCAAAAACGGCGCTTTACCGCAAACGCACCCAAAAGCTCTAAAAGAAGAACTGGCAAAAACTGTCACCAATTACAATGAGATTGATAGCTTACGTCTCACGCGGCATAATAAACTGTACATTACCACAAAATACGTTCAGGTAGCCCAACAAATATTAAGCATAGAATCATTGCTTGGTGTACCAGTTGACACATTCATTCAGAGGGAAACAATCTCTACCAGATTTCTCCTTCATAATATCGATACTTCTGTATCCTGTGCTGACATAGCGGAAGAGTTGAGTTACCAAGGCCTACATATATTGGAGGCGAGAAGATTTATACGTAAAGCTCAGGGCACGGATCAACCTACTTTGACTGTACTCGTAACAATCTTAGGCACGACCTTACCAGCAAACGTAAAACTTTGGTATCAAATATACCGGATTTCTTTGTTTTATGATAAACCACGCCCATGTAGTAACTGCCACAGATTTAATCATACTCTTCGATCGTGCCGAAACAATAAGATATGTATCCAATGCGCTGAATCGCACACAGAACCCTGCTCTTGTCCCACACCTAAATGCATTAACTGCAGTGGCAATCACGCTGCAAATGACAAAAACTGTCCAGTCTACCAACGCGAGTTACGTATCCAAAAGTACCGGGCCACCCACCATCTCACGATTGCCGACGCGAGACGACGATTTGCAGAAAACGAAACCACCTCAACGAAATCATATGCCAATGCCGCTAGCTTTTCCTCCCCATCTGTTGTTACCAAAACTGAGCTGGAAGAGGCCATGCAGAGCCTCTCTACCCACTTTACCTCCCTCATGCAAGCTATGGTTACCGAACTACAAAAATCTCTTCAAAGCTTTGTTGAGACGACCATTCAGCCGCTCATGGGCTGTATCCAAGACTTACAAGTTAACATCCAGGACTTACAAGTTAAACGTTCCCCAAAACTCCCTACTGCCCTTTCAGTTGCTGTCGCACAACGACTCAAAAAAGCTCGTACAGACCCTGTCATCACCAACTCGGATTCTCTCAACATGGATACCTCATCACCAGTTGCTCTGGAGCCTCCTGGCCCCCGCCCTCCCCCTGAACCACCGCATGCTGTCTAGCTCCTGTGCCGTCGCTCTCATGTTTTCTGATCTCTGGCTGTTTTTGGGGGTAAGTCCTGATTGTTTTCTGCTGTTATTTGTTTTTTTTGTCATGTCTCCTGAGTTATTTTTGCTCCAGTGGAATTGCAGAAGTTTCCGTGCCAACGGCCATTGGCTACTAAACTCCCCCTCCCTTCACGCCCGTATTTTGTGTCTGCAAGAGACGTTTCTTTCCCCCTCTGATATTGTCTCCCTCCCTGGTATGATCTGCTACAGGGCTGATAGGTTATCTGCTCGGGGCGGTGGTCTGTTGACTGCTGTTCATTCTTCTCTTCCGTCCACAAGGTTTTCTCTCCCTACTTGCCCTCTCCAGGACTTTGAAGCCCTTGGCATTAAGGTCTTTTTTGATCATTCTTGGTCTATAATTATTAACATTTACTCCCCCTCCGGTGCCCTCCCTGAGGGGTGGCTTTCTGAGATTGTTTCCGCCAGTGACTTCCCCCTCCTTATTCTTGGAGATTTCAACATCAATGCCTGTGTCCGGTCTCCCCCCATCCCTGTTAGAACTCGTCAATTACTAAACTGGGTCGCCTCACAAGATTTATGTATTCTCAATTTAACATCTCCTACTCGCTCTAGCCCTTGCAGCTCCCCCTCCCTTCTGGATCTGACTATGGTGTCCCCTCCGCTTTATGACAAATTTATGTTTTATGTCCATCCTGATCCTTATGACTCTGACCACCATCCAATCCTTTTATTCAGGAATTATAATTCTCCTCCCTCTGCTAGTACTAAAAAGTGCTACAATTGGTCGAAAGCTAGTGCAGCACTTAACCGTCGGGAGAACCTACCGAATCTCTACTACGAAGACTTTGAGAGTTCTTGCATGCAAGCTCTTTCGGACACTTGTTCTACCTACCCTAAGGCGAATAACTCAACGCGTCCCTGGTGGGACAGCACTTGCCGCCATCTGCTTGCTCGGAAGCGAAAACACCTTCGCCTTGCTCGCTCCCTGTGCTCTAGAGATGAATGGCTCCGATACAAGCATTACGCAGCTAAGCTCCGGCGTTACATCAAGTATTCTTCACGATGCTTCTGGGACAATCTTTGTCGGGAGAACAGCTCCAACGGGAAAATCTTCAAAATTCTAAAACGGATGGCCAATCGCGAACTCCCCGTAGATGACAATATCATCCTCAATCCATTCCCCCTCACTTCTGCCTCTCTCCAAGCCCAGGCTTTTCTTCAACACTTCACGAAAGATAGCATTGAACCTCCCATTCCGTACGATCTTAGTGATGGTGATCCTATTCTCGATGAGCCCTTCAGCATGGAAGAACTAAGCCATGCTCTCAAGCACTCTCGCCCAACAACTCCTGGAGCAGACGGAATCTCTCTTAACCTGTTAAGTAAGCTCTCCCATCAGCACCTGGATTCCCTGAGGAGTACATTTAATAACTCATTTAACACGGGTGTTCTTCCTCCTTCTTGGAAATTGGCTATCATTCTCCCCATCCGAAAACCCGGTAAACCCTCATCCGATATTGCGTCTTATCGCCCCATTGCTCTCACTTCGGTGGGGTGCAAAGTTCTGGAACGGATGATTCTTCGTAGGCTTTTAGCTTGGGCTGGTCAACGGAACCTCTTTCATAGAGATCACTACGGTTTCATCCCTTCCCGGGACTGCACTGTTGCCCTCAGCACCTTTTTCCTAGACGTCTCTACTGCCCGTGCTAATCGCCACTTCGTTGCTGCTGTCTGCCTAGATATCAAGGCCGCTTATGACTCCGTTCAGCCCGACATTTTAATCTACAAACTCGCCTCTCAAGGTATCCGTGGTAAGATGGGCCATTGGATTGCTTCCTTTGTTAAACATCGCGTTATCCAGGTTCGTTGGAAGGCTGCTCTCTCTCAGGTCGGTCCCTGTAATCAGGGTGTTCCCCAGGGTAGTGTCTTATCCCCATTCTTGTTTATCATGTACATGCTGGATGTTGTCGAAACTCTTGAGGAGGGTGTTAATATTATTGTCTATGCTGACGATATTTTGGTCTATGTTATTGGCCCGGCTGAAGACCGTGCTCGTCAAAAACTTCACAACACGTTGTGCCGCATCAATACTTGGTGCTCGGCAAATAAGCTCTTAATCGGCCCTGATAAATGCTCTGCTATAAATTTCTCCCGTTCCAGAGATCCTGGCCCTTCTATCATCCTTATGGGTTTCAATATCCCATGGAGCTCCCATGTCAAAATCCTCGGCATCTGGTTCTCCCGGTCTCTTTCTTTTGCCCACCATTTCTCCACTTTGAAATTGAAGGCTTTCCGGAAAATCAACTACATTAAGGCGGTTGCTAATCGTTCTCGGGGGTTAAATAGCGATCATGCTCTGAAAATCATTAATTCCCTTATTCGTAGTGGTCTAGAATATGGTGCCCCCCTTTTTTACGACGCCCCTCCCTCTTCTCTAAATACTCTTGAGATTTGCTATAACGCTGCGATTAGGGTTGCTACTGGCCTTCCCCGCTGGACCCCTATCCCTGTTCTCCGCCGTGAGGCTGGTGTCGCTAGCATGACTCTTCGGTTGTCCCTCCTCACTAAGCAGTTTCTCCTCCGTCTCCTTGCCTCCCCTCCAGGCCTCCGTCTTTGTGACTTAATCAGGTCCCAGGTACTTTGCCCTTCAGCGAACTGGAAGTGGGGAACTCCACTTCATGAAATCTGCTGCTCCTTAAATTGCTCTCTTCTGCAGGTCCTCCGTTTCGTCTGGCCTCCTCCCCCTAACTGCCTTCAGTTTAAGGTGGTTGTTGACGAATTCCCATTCCAAGATCCTTCCATTCCTGACGCTCTCATTGCGAAAGCCTGGAACAATTGGCGCTCCTCCCTTCCCCTGTGCACTCTCTTGGCCACTGATGCCTCAAAAGACGCTCACAAAACGGCTATTGCGGTGGTGGATGCAAACTCCACCTTTTCTCTGGCTTCTTTGGTTTCCCATCACAACTCTGTTTTCACTGCCGAAACCCTGGCTCTTGTCCTTGCCATCTCCGAGGCTCCTACTGCTTACTCCCAGATCATAATCCTGTCGGACAGCCTCTCTGCCCTGCGTGCTTTGAACTCCTGGTCTTTTCATTCTCCTAAAGTTATACTCCACCTTCTCTCTGCTATCCATGCCTGCAATCAGCGTGGGCACCACGTCATATTTGCTTGGTGTCCCGGGCACAAGGGCATCTACCCCAACGAAAGGGCGGACAGCTTGGCCAAGAATGGTCCTTACACCTGCCACTCCATCCCTGGGATCTCTCCTGAAGATCTCCGCTTTGACTTAAAGAAATCTTGGATCAATGAATGTGAATACAGTTGGTTGCAGAGTGATTATGCCTCTCCTTTTGAGTATCTTTCTCCGGACAGACCCTTTTCCAGGTGGGCCCCCTCCCGCAGGGCGGATGTACTTCTGGCCCGTTGGCGATCTAAAACCATCATAACCCACCAGCGACTTTTTTGTATGAACCTCTCCTTCTCTCCTCTTTGTCGCCACTGCTGGGATCAAGATACTCCTGATCATATCCTGCTGTACTGTCCGCTCTATCGGAATGTTCGGCGCCGACTTCTCTCCGCTCTTAATCTCCCGGATGGTTCCTCTTACGGTGATATTATTTCCACTGCTCTCAGCTCTCGTGAGAGGACCATGAGTCTTCTCTCCTTCTCTAAGAGTGTTTTCCCGGATCTCTAATGGATCAATCTAATGGATATTTCGAGATGACGCTGCCCTAGTGGCAAAGCATATATCTCATGTTCTCTCCTACCTACCTACCTACCTTGCGTTTCGTTTTGAAAATAAATTAATATTTGTTTTTTTTTTTAATCTGCATGTGGTTGTTGATTTTTGAATTATTGTTTGAGCATTTTAGTTAGATTCTTTTCCTTAATAGTTTTTTCTTTATTATTATTATTATTGTATAACTTATTACATATGTTTGATAATGTAAATGTTTTTTGTCTTGTCTTTTGAAATATACCGGCTGGGTAGCTTTTTTTCCTTCTAGTAGTTTATATTTAAAAAATATTTTTTGTTCCATATTAATTTTATTCATAATAATTAGATAAGAATCTTATATCTTATTTTAATTAGTAATGTGTACTAAGTAATTTAATTGTTGAATCCAGCCGGCCGGACGCATAAAAGCATGATATGTTTTATTCATGATGGTTTGGAATAATTCCGCTGTCTGTTTCTCGTTATTTGCATTTAAATAAATTAATAATGTGTTCATTTTCTTAGTAAATAATTATTTGTATGTTCGATAATTTGTTAGATGCTAGGTTTGAAATAAACCGGCCAGTTCGGTTATGTATACTCTTATTTCTGATTTGCATGCAGGATATATTTTTTTTTTATATACAAGATTTTGTTCATTTCACTTAAAATGTGTTTATTTATTTGTTTCTCATGCTTCTACATAGTATTATTTGAATTCTCTGTGCAGTTTTATTTAAATTTGTTCTTGTCCGTTACCAATTAGTTCCTATTTGCTAAATAATGTGTGTTAAATTTTACATGCAAACATCCTCAAAGCAGAATATGTCACAGTTTCGAACGTATGTTGCAGAACAAACAGCTTTACTGCATAACAATTGCAGATATTTAGAAATTTAGGTAGAAAAAAAAATTTGTCTTATAGCCTTAAGAGTGGACATTTATTAAAAATCTAGTATTAATCACTGAAACAATTTCTCAAAAATATTTCTAAAGTTGTTAGTTGATTGCATGGAGAATTTTCTATTCAGCCTTGGTTTATTTATTCTTTTTTTTTCAACAAAAATACCTTTGAATGCTATTTTACTATTATTGTTTTCTTATTATATACACATATATTATAGCACATCAAATTCTAAGATTTGTATTTTTATGAGTGTGTCAATAATATATTGTCAAAGTAAATTTGTAAAATGCATGTGTGTCCTGTGGAACATGTTGATTATCTGAAAACTTGTTGCAAAACATTTAAAAGTATTCTGCTTTAGAGGCAAACATAATCCTATTGTGCTTCACTTTTTAACACAGTCAACACAACTCCTATCATAGTTTGTTGAGGGTCTTTTTGGAATATACAATCAATATTTGCACAAAAATTATATATGTTCATATTTGAAACAGTGCGCTTGATGGATAGAAAGTGCCTGGTTCAATCTTAAGTAGGTCATGCTCATTGGCCTAGTCGTGTGGAGTTTTCCATGTTTGGGGGCAAAAACAAGCTAGGACTTCTTAGAAACACTTTTGCTTTTCATAGCAAAAATAAAATAATGTATAATATGGATATCTCTATATTCATTTGAAATAGCCAAATAACTTATATTTTCATGACATGTTTTCATAGACTTCAGGCTAAAACAACCAAAAAAGAAATATAGAGATTCTTCATTTCATAAAAAGAAAAAAACAACTGTCAGAAGCTAAAAAATTCCTTTTTTTTTTTTTTTTTTTTTTTCCTTTTTAAGTACTAAAAATAAATGTGAGTGTTACATGTAATGTGTCTTTATCGTTATTTTACATTCATAATCTGTGAAAATACAATTAGTAAAAAAAAAAAAAAAATGCATATGTTCACTTTGAGATTTTACATATTCAGAAAAATGTGAAATATTTTCTGCTTGTGAACTTTTATGATTTGTATTATTTCACATTCAAAATTTGGACTCTAAAATATATTTTATCTTTATATATTTTTATCTTTCTAGTTTAAACTTGATGATTATGAACTTTTCATGAAAATCCCTGCATGTGTCAATTTTTGTATTTCATGCCAGTTGGATTGCATCTTCAGATATAAATTTTATTTTCTGTCTGTTGATGCAATCTTGCTAGCAAATCAAGTATTGTATTATATGGTGGAGCTGGATTGGATGATGAATCAATATTCTGTACCCCAGAAAGTCAATCAGCTTAAATAAAAATCTAGGCAGGCAGTGTAAGAAGCCAGAGATAGTAGATGAAGTAAAAGTATTTCATATACATCCTGTAAATCAAGATACCAAGAGAGTGACCGTAAATAGTAAGTTGCAAAGTTAGAAAAGTAACATTCTTTATTTTAAAAATACACAATAAAAATTCATTCTCTCTCTCTAACATAATCCATTTTAAATGTATATTTATGTATTTATTTCATCAGTTTAATAAAACTCACTATGAAGGCTTGTATAAACAATTTATCAATTTTATATACATAACTCCAAAAGATTTCTAGAGGTGTGTTATAATAAGTCTCTCTTTGCTATATTACTTATGAAGAGAGCATTCATGAACAAAACAATTAATTTAATATTTATTTTACATTTACAGTTTGAACTCTTTCATCTTAATGCATTTATGTTTTATAGTTTAAGGATATGAACTTTACATGAAAATTCCTGCACATGTGAATTTTTATATTTCATGCCAGTTGGATTACATCTTCAGGCATAAAATTTATTTTTCTGTCTATTGATGTAATCTTGCTAGCAAATCAAGTATTGCATTATATGGTGGAGCTGGATTGGATGATGAATCAACATTTGGTATTGAAAAAATCAGTCTGCTTAAATAAAAATGTGAGCAGACAGTGTAAGAAGATGATGAAGCAGAAGCACACCTCATATATCCCATAAATGAAAATACCAAGAGAATAACCTTAAATGGTAAGTGGCAAATTTGGAGAAATTAAATTTTTTTAATTTAAAATAGCACAATTAAAATTAATTCATTTTATCCCTCTCTCTTTCTAATATATATATATATAACTAAGTTTTCAAAAGTTAATCTAAAGCAAATTTAGTGCACTTTTACGAAAACAACTTTCAGCAAAGAAATCATTCACATTGATTATATGCTTCATAAATTAACATGCAAACACAATCCATTTGTTCTCCAATTATTAACATAGTTATAGCACAACTGTTATCACAACATTGTTTGCTAAGGGTCATTTTAGAATACATTCAAATCTCGTTAACATGAGTCAAAAAAAATTTCATGCTATCAGTAACTAATCTTCATTTTCACGAGGATTGTGGAAGCGGTTCATGTTAAAAGTAATTCAGATTAACAAGGTTCAACTGTATATTATACAGGGTTGGATGTTCATTCAAAATATGCTGTGATACTTTTATATATTACGAAATTTATTTATAACTATGCTTAATAGAGTATATGTTAAACTTAGTTATGTGATACTTTAAAAATATAGTTGTTTTTAATAAGATATTGTTTATGAGTATGTTTTAAAAGATAAACATATTAATGTTTTTGGAGAAACATTATTATAACATTTTGATTAATATAAAAACAAAATCTTAGGCTTCTAAAAATTCATGATTTATAAATCATTGATAGATCATTTTGATTGATAAATCATTTTATTTGCAATACAACATTATATATTTCAATTTTTTTAGTATTATGTATTTAACCAGTAAAATAAAAATGCAAGGCCTAATATTTTGTATTTAAATATTTTATAGAGAAATATATCTTGTTCTTCTTTTATTGACTGTATATTGCAAGTTTTTAAGAAAAAAGAATAATTCTGAATGTTAAACAAGCTTGAATTGCATCTGAAATTCTTATAATTATTGCGAGACAAGAGAAATATGAATGCTTTCTGGATGTGTATAAATTGTTATAAATTTAATATTTACTCGTACAGATTTTTAAAAAATTTATTAGTCTAAGCTGTAAGGCCCACCAGCAGCCAAGCAGTTCGACGCTCAAAGCTGGTAAACGTGAGGTGCCGGGTTCGATCCCAGGGTGCACTCGTCGGCCTAGCCGTTCAGAGTTTTTCGTGGTTTTCTCCAAAACTTGTATAAATACTGGCTAGGACCCTTTAGAAAGACCCCCACGGAGGGCACTCCCTTTTAGGCCTAAGATCCTAGAGTAGTCAATCAGTCTTACTCCCAAAATACCAAACACCAATAGTCCAAGCAATAAACAGGTACAAATATTTATACAATCAATAATAACAATAAATAGATAAAA
This sequence comes from Salticus scenicus, assembly GCA_963930645.1. Taxonomy (NCBI): domain Eukaryota; kingdom Metazoa; phylum Arthropoda; class Arachnida; order Araneae; family Salticidae; genus Salticus; species Salticus scenicus. The sequence goes on along the minus strand of OZ005653.1, from coordinate 40,248,970 downwards.
AATTATTAATAAATAAGTGTAATAAATATAGATTATAAATATAATTATTTTCAAATCCATATTAATTTACTGCCTACACATGTTTTACTGAAAGAAAAAAAAAAAACAGTATTCCTGTGTTTTCATGGCTTATGTGAAAAAATTCATAAGTAACTTTGGAATTTCAGAATTTCCTAAATATTAATATAAATAAACATACAAAATATGTCTATGCATACTTTGTACATATTTCTTAGGTCATAAAACAGCATATCTACCTAAATTTTAATTATCTACAAATTGTTTTAAGATTTTTTAATTTATAAACTGCATAATATTTAGATATTCACTTGTATATGGCAACTAATTCCTACTTCTAACCAGATTCTAGCTCATTTATAGATTTTCATTTTGAAAATGCAGGTTTGTGACGGTTTAAACCCTTGTCATGTCAAAAACCCCTTTTTGACGTCTAAAACCCAACCCTGATATTATATATGACCAATATTTACCTAAAAATTGATTTATATATATTCCTGTCTGAAACATAATCCATTTTTAATGCAGATTTTTAAATATTTATTTATTTTGTTATTTAATAATCCTCAATAAGAAGACTTAAAAAACTTTATTAATTTTGTATATTTCCTCCTGCTAGAACCCAAAGAATTACTAAAAAAAATCAAGTAGAAATATGAATGTTAGATATCATGTTACTTTGCTGTTATGTCTAATATACAATTAATAATTTATTTTTATTATTGCACATGTTCACTCCTTGTTCTGAGATAATTTTTTACAGAGATATATGAATATATATAGAAAAGGGTTGTGTAATTGTTTTGTTTGTAGATGAATATGAATTTTGAAAAAAAAAAAAGTTCTCCATTTGTGAATTTTCATTCCAGTTCGATTACATTTTTCAGGCATAAAATTAATTTTCTGTCTGTATGCAAGCTTGCTAGCACTTTAAATATAACATTATATGAGAGATGGATTGAATGAATCAACAATGCTTGTTATCTTAAAAATCTAATCAATTGAAATAAAAATATGTATGTTGAGGGCAGACAGTGTGTGAAGACAAAGATGGTACATGATGTAGATGCATTTATCATTGCACATTGCATATTCATTAACCCATAGGTATAAAAATACTAATAAAATGACCTTAAATTAGATGGTAAGTGACAATTAAAAAAAAAAAAAAAAATAGCTGGACTGACTGAAGAAGACTTGTATCCTTGATAATTTATTGTGTTTTACCCTACATCATTTAACTTTAAAATTAATTGTAATTTTATCCCTGAAATAAAATACTTTCAAAATTCAAGTTCAGTTTTTATTAAAATAAATAATTAAAAAGTATCTGCTTTAAATCAAGGACTATTAAGGCAATATGTTCTTTATCCTTAATTTGAAATATTTTTTAAAGGACTGTGTTTGTACTTGAGTTATAAATCAATAAATGGTGTATGCTACTGGAAAATTCAACGCTATTTTTTTTTTTTCCTTTTACTTTTAGTAGTAATTTCTGTCTATGGATGGCAGTACCAACCATTTGTTTAGCTTAGGGACCTTGGGGGGGGGGGGGGGGGGGAATCTTATTTCATTTTGTAAATGAAGCTTGTTATATTCTTAACTTTTATTGTTCACATCTAACTTTTTTTTCCTCCGTAAATTGCAATGATAAATTAAAAATATTTTAAAATTTGAAGATGAATTATTGTTTAAAATATGCAAAATAAAAGAAATGTAAAATAAAAGTCAAGGTTTAGTGCTTATTTGTAAGCATAGAGGGCGACACTAGACAATTTTCTTTTGATATTCTTCCACAAATTCATTTTTGTATTTAAAATTTTTATTTATTAGTACAGTCGGTAACAAAAGTCTCCGAACACTAGCAAAAATTCCTATCTGAAAAAAGTATACTTAATACAATTTTGTCAAATAAATCCTTGTTGAATCCTGTTTTTAGACTAACTAAGAACAAGATTCGACAAGGATTTATTTAACAAAACTGTATTAAGTGTACTTTTTTTATATAGGAATTTTTGTTAGTGTTCGGAGACTTTTGTTACCGACTGTAATAATAAAATCACTTCGGACTATTCATTTTTCTTAAATCAAAACATAATAATACGTCGTAATGGTTAAATTATTTAAAAAAACGAACTAGGTTTTGTTTTAGATGGTGTTAGGATTGAGGACAATTGACTGCACTGGAATCCTAGGCCTGGAAGGAGTGCTCTACACTAGTTTCTTTCTAAGGGGCTCTAGCCCGTATTTACGCAAGTTTCAGTGAAAACCGCGGTAAACTCTGTACGCCACAGCCGACGAGCGTGACCTGGGATCGAACCTGGCATCTCACATCTACCAAGTTTTTGACGTTTAAAACTAGGTTTTAGAAGCTTGAAAAAACTTTAATTAGGTGTGTGTATTTGGTAATAAAGACCAACTGACTATACGAAGGTCCTAGTACTAGGACTATTAGGGTTATTCTAAATTGTTCGTTGTAGTTACGCATGTTTCGGAGAAAGTGACAAAAAACTTAGGACAACTAGGTCTAAGATCGAACCAGGTCCCCCCCCCCCCCTTCCTGCTTCTACAGCAGAATCTGTCAACCACTCGTGAAGCCATCTTAAATTAAAATTTCATTTTAAAATGTTGAAAATTGCATAGTTGTTAAGCATAATACAGAAATACCTCACAATTTTAGTTAAATGCTAATAATTCATAAAAAATAAGAAAAATAAAAAAGGTTTGAATAAGCAAAATGTAAAACACCAAAATTCTTCAAAAAGTTTTGCTTTAAAAATATCACAAGTAAATAAAACAAGATGGTGCTTTGCATTTTTTATCAGTTTTATTATAATGCTTTTATTACTGACTTCCTAAAAATTTTCGACTTCCGGTTTTCAACGGATTTACATATTTTGATAGGTCTAGAACACGATTTGACTATTTTTAGAAAATGTTTGTCTGTCTTTGTGTGTGTGTCTGTGAGATAAAAATTTTATGGCAAGTGTATCTCCGGAACTACAGTTCAGAATTATATATAAATTTATAAGTAAATGCATGTTTGCCTAAATTAGTGTCTATCAACTTTTGGTGTCAATTGTTCGACAGGTGGCGCTGCTATACAGAAATTTCCGCAATTTAAGAGGATACTATATCTTAGACTCTATTACGTGTAACCAATCAAATCTTGATGTGTGAGAAGGCCATTATGAGACATTATGCTGACTTAATTTGAATGCTTATAGGCCACCAGGTGGCGCTGTTATACAGCGATTTCCGAAGTTTAAGGGAAGGCTGTATCAGAAACTATTGCCCATAACTCCATATAAATTCGTATGTAGATGCACTTTGACATAAATTAGTGCCTATCAACTTTTGGTGTCAACTTCTCAGCAGGTAGAGCTGCTATACAGCGATTTCTGTAATTAAAAGGGAAGCTATATCTCAGGTTCTTCTGCGTATAATCAATCAAAACTTGATACGTGACAAGACCATTATGAAACATTATGCTGATTCAATTTGAATATTTATCGGCTAACAGGTGGCGCTGCTATACAGCAATTTCCGCAGTTTAAGGGAAGGCTGTATGCTGTATCTCAGTAACTACTGCCCATAATTCCATATAAATTCGTATGTAGATGCACTTTGACAGAAATTAGTGCCTATCAACTTTTGATGGCAACCGCTCAACAGGTGGCGCTGCCTCAATAGATTTCCGCACTTTAAGGGAAGGCTATATTTCAGGTTCTATTTCGCGTATCACCAAACTATATGGGAGAAGGCCATATTATGAGTCATTTTGCTGATTCAATGTGGATGCTTATAGCCCAATAGATGGCGCTTCTATACTGCAAATTTCATCGATAACGGGAAGGCTATATCTCAACTTCGATGGAATATAACTGTACGAAACTTGATATGTGAGATAACCATTATAAAAACGTATATTTTAAGATTTTATTTATAGACAAACTGTCTGTCTTTGGATATTTCGTATTAGTTTTCACTAAGATGAAGAGCATTTGCATTCACCATGTTAGATAATTTTAATAAATCATTTGCACTTAGTGAATTTGTATAGGAAAATATAGAATAAAGTTTTGTGGTGGCCACAACATACTAGTTTTTTTTTTCAATTATTTTAATTAAAAGTAGATACAGATTTTTTTCTCTTTAATTAAAAAGAATTTTCCAACTATCCATTTTAATATTAATTTTTAAAATTAAAATTATTTTAAAGTTTTTTTTTTTTTTTTTTTTTTTTTTTTTTTGTGTGTGTGTGCGTGTGTGTGTGGCAAACAAAATGTAAGTAAAATTTATCATTTTTGCATGCCAGAAATGAATCTTTGTTTAGGTAATAACAAGACTACCTACAATGATGGGAACATTGCAATTTTTGATGCATGTATATTAATTTTAAAGCAGTTTTTTCATCCTTTTACCCGTTAAATGGTAGATTTTTTTTTTTTAAATAAATTTGAATTTGTGTTTTTTATTTTATTATTATTTTTTTTTTTTTTGCACATTTTGAAGTTCCTTGAATCGGAAAATCAGATTTTTAGCGTTTGTTCTGTGTGTGTATCTGTTTATTATCAGCATAACTTAAGAACACATAAAGTCTAGCTCAGTATTTTGAATCTGTATCATACGAGGATGCTGTTTGAAATTTTTTGTTGACACACAAAAAAAAAAAAAAGGGGGGGGGGGGGAGTCCTGCACAGTTACCTCCAAGATAATTCATATTCATCACGTCTGTGGATGTAATACCATGTAAATACTGTTTAACATCTTTAGACTGCATGAAACAAAAATAAATGAAAATAATAGCATGTTTCGCATAAATTTCAGTTAGTCATTCATCATCATAATTATTTTACAGAGTCTCACAAAGTAATTCGGAGATATTTCGCATGGAAATTGCTCGAAGTGCATTTCAAGTAATGCTATATGTTTTCCATGCTATACTAAATTTAAACTACATGATTTATATATAATTTATAGACAATAGACAGAGCTACTCAAAATTAAGCGAAAACATTCTTTTCTGTTGAATATAATTGATGGAATTGCTATGCTTTACTATGTTTCACCGAATCTAGCTGCTTATATACATATGGTTAACGAAATATTATTTGAAATCCAATTTTCGAAATTGCGCAGCAACAGTATACCCCTTATTTCTCACTTTATCCTCTTAGAAGGGTCCGCCTAGTGATGAAATGCTCTGGCTTTCGTGCTGGCTTCCAATTCCATTAAAGACTTGGATGCTTGTACTGGTTCGGTATCCAACTTGTATGAAGTGATATGCATTCAGTCGAATCAACATAGTTTTCTATAATGGCCAAATTTATCACATGCCAAATTTAGGTCTTTATATATTATAAAAGTTGAGATATTGCTTTTCCGTAAATGGGGTTAAATTGCTCGATACCAGCGCCACATGTTAGGCAATATGCACCCAAACGAAATCAACATAGTTTCTCTTCCTTGCTATCATGCGTGTCATGTTTTTTTCTTTCATTAAACACTATAGAAACTGAGCTCTAGCCTCTTATTAAATGAGAGAAATTGCAGCATGGCAGCATACCTGTTGGACGATATACCCCATAAGCTACTTTCTGTTACCATGCATTACTATAAAGACAAATTTTTGCAATTTAAGATCAAAGATAGAATGTACTGTATTTAACATTTTTATTGTACTTTAAAAACGTTTCAAAATGGTTTTCGAAACACTTTTATTTAAATTGCACTTCTGTATGAAAAGAGCTACTGCCCCTTCAACACCGTTTGGTTGTTGCAGCTACATTCCTAAGCATTTAAGACTGTTATTTATTTATTTTTTTAATTTACTTCAAATTATTCAGAAAAATGTCGGCCATCCTGTTTTATTAAACTTGTTTGACTAATTTTGATTAGCCCTGTATATCGTCCACCAGATTTTATGTACCGAACACTGTAATTAAAACTAACACCATGAGAAAGAGAGAGAAAAGAGGGACATAACTTGAAATGCTCTTCTTTCCACTTACAAATATAACACAAATCTTTCAGAGCTCTTTTGCATGCCTTTGTAAATTAAAGATAAATTTCAAAATAATTGTATGTGAAACATGGTTTTGTGCATTTAAGAAATATATGTCAATTTTGTTTTGTGTAGTGCTTCCAAACATATAAAGCTGCTGCTGCTACAAGAAATTTCATCCATAGACAATGTATGGCTCCCCCCTTCCCCTTTTTTTTTTCGGCAATCATATTACATATTGCAATATATTTAATATAAATAAAAAAATACTTATACTGCACATAAAAACTGCCGTTTTTTTTTTTTTTTTTTTTTTTTTTTTTTAAGTTTTTTGCGATAGAACATAGAACCTAAACCATAAAAAAATGGCGCCCGGTAAAAATAGCACCTGCAATTTGGCAACATACGCTAAAATTAAACAAGAACGAAAACTCATGCGTTTCGCATAGATTACTAATGCTTTCCAGTTATACGTACTCGTTGCATTGTTTAACGTTCAATGTGCTTTTTCCCTTCGTGATCACACAATGGACAGATAGATAGAATAAATAAATTTATGATCCCTCTTAAGCATTGTTGAAAAGTGTTAACAACACTTAACACAAACAGAAGTATATATAGTTCCAGCAATTTCCAATTTTAACCCGTAATGTATCTGAATATTTGAGTGTAGGCCTGTAAATCTAAGCGCTAAACATACCATTCTATATAAAACATTTTTTCCCCTATGTGAATAATAAATGCCAATTTCACTATGATTTGTGTGGTACGAACTTATTTAAATATGATTTATAAAAATGCTTCTCATAGAACGCAATGCATTGGGATTATTTTGGGAATCCCTGTGCACAAGCTAATTGTGATATTCATATTATTTTAAATGGGGAACACGCCACAGTAAACTTGAATAACATATCATTTTGTTGAAATTCTGAAAATATTGACAGGTGCTAGAGCTTACACAGACGGGCAAAACGACAGACAGACTAATTAAAATCATAATCACTCTTAAACATCGTTAAAAGGCTTCATAAAAACGAAAATGCAATTATAGCCCTTAATGTATCTAAATATTTTTGCGTGTCCCTATAAATCTTAATGCTAATCATACTACATTTTATGGAAAACATTTTTTTATGCGTGTGAATTATAAATGTCAATTATGCAGCATAAAGTTATTTAAATATTTGACACAAAAATGCTCTTCATAGAGCACATTCCATTGGCATTTTTTGGGTTCCATGTACACATACATATTGTGCTATTTATACCATTTTAAAATAACATGTCAATGAAAACTTTAAAAAAATATCATTTTGAAGAAATTCTGAAAACATTTACGGATACTAGAGACGAACAGAACTATCACAGCGTATATTGAGTCTTTTGGTGCTGTGATTAACTTTTTGTTTTTCAAGAAATTATCTTTCGCAATTAAATAAATAATTTAACAGATATAATTAATCTTTCGTGCTGGGATTCAATTTGTCCTCCTTTTCCAAGAAATTTTCTTTTCCAATTAAACAAATAGCTTAACAGGTGGGGGTGATTAAATAAAAAAAGAAAAATGTAAATACATGTTAAGAAATATGTAAAAATGCTTAGGAAAATAAGAAGAATAGTTTGTATAGAGATAATCCGAGGGTGAGAGCATCTTTTGTGTATGGGATCAAGATTACAAATTCCATGGGGGAATTTGGGTAAACAAAATATATTCTAGAAAGTATGTTGAAAATATGAGATTCTTTGTTCCAGTTTCACGAGAAAAGCATTCATTTTGGTAAGCTGCTTTGGGAAACAGCTGTAAATGCCATCGTTCTGGAATGCATATTGCATCTGCATAGGGAAAGCTAGTATTCAAAAATCCTTTCTCTCTTTTCCTTTTTTATCGAAGTGAAGCGTGAAACGTGACCTCGAAACAGATGGCTGAAGAAAACAGCTGATAAGCGGGGATCCCCCTTTTCACTCCGTTCTGTGACGTGAGCACAAGAATTTCCATATGAAAATCACAGGGGAGGGGTCACAAGCTGTACCTCGTGGTTTTTCTACGCATTCATTCGGCGTAGTGGGTTTGCTGATGTATCATGGGGAGAGGAAGGCGGGGCGACTGCTTTCCCCTCTCGGTTTGGATAAAAAGTGGACATTTTTAGTTTTTGAAAAAAAAAGAGAAGCAAAAAAAAAAGAAAAAAAAAAGATGAGATCAGTCTTCTCGTTTGGGAAGTAGTGAGTACTTGATCTGATTGAGACTCGCTGGTTTTGGCGAAGTGTGGTCGTAAGATAGCTGTTTTATGAGAAGAGATTGGAGGCAGGTTTGGTTCGCTTGCTCGTGATAAGCAGAGGCTGATGTGAGATCTCTGGAGGCTAGTTTTTCCTCGTGATATCTAGTGGTGGGCTGAAGATAATGATGAAAGGTCGAGCGAATCTTGGGTAGTTTTTTATGAGACGGGTCGTAAGGAAGGTAGAGCAGCGAGTTGTAAAAGAAGGAAGAAGAAACGAAGAGTGTTATGAGAAGGGAGTGAACCGTACGAGCTATGCATGCCGGTGGTGGTTTTTCGAAAAAATTAAGCTGGTGCTATTAAGTTAATGGAATCAAACTATATTTTTCCCTGAAAGCAAAAGTTGTCGGAGCCCTTATAAAAGAGACGAGTGAGCGTATGGCTGAAAAGCTGGATAATTTCGCTGTTCCTGAACGAAGGTACCCGGAGTGTAGAAGTATTGACGTTTCCCGATGGATGCTTTGTCCTTAAAGTGGTTGTGAAAAAACTCTCCTCGACGCTTGGCGGAACTGTTGCAGCTAAAATACCAAATGTTATGTAAGTCAATTATTATATTCATGTCTTTAATTATTCCTGCTTCTTGTATATTGTTGCTTCACTTAAAATGTATTAATTTTTTTTAAGATAGTAATTTTGTGTTGGTATGTAAGGACGGATAGTCCAGATCAACACTAGCTTCTGTATCATGATGGTATATTTTCCCTTATTCTGCTGACAGTTAAACGTTAAGAAATATAGTGTAATCCTACTGTAGTCTAATTAAAAATTGGTATATGTTAAAAGCTCAAATTTTAGTGTTGGTGCTCCTTTGTGAAAGTATTGGTTTTTTATTTAATTGTGTCAGATAAAAGATAACAATGAAAAGTTAATTACACTAGAGAAACAAGTTTATTTTCTTTATTTACTCTTGTCTGCGGGTAGTGTTTTACCCATTTTTCTGAACTAGGGTTTTGCGATAGAAAGGTTAATAAGTAAAAGATAAATTTTAAGAACACAACGCGAATTTATCTTTATGGTTTGTTTTTGTTTAATTCTATACGATCACCTTATCTTTCTTTAAGTTACAAGGAAAATTATATTTGGAAAACTTAAACATCTTTTTTTATTATGAAGGAAATAATTACATTTGTTTTTTATGTCGTTATTATTTAAAATCTAGTAAATAATCACTACTTTAGGTTTAAAGTTGAAGCCAAAGGCAACTTAAGCTTAATGAATATTATTTTCAAAGTTAAATAGATTTGAATCTTAAATTTAAAAACTTAGCATAAGAAAAATTATGATAATATGAATAGTAACTTATTAACAAATAAAAACTTAGCCCAAATAAAAATATGATAAATGGTGCCGTGACCAGGATTCGAACCTGGGTTATAATGATGCCGTGCCCATTTGGTAGTCAGGAGTAATTATTTGTTTCTCTAGCGGTAAGTTTGGCACCGCGCTTAGGTCTTAAACTATATTAATAATTAAATGAATTATTTTAGTGTGTACTTTTGTATTTTTTTTCAAGTCTACTCAGAATATTTTTTTTTTCTCTTTTTCTAACTCATGTATTGTGGAGCCACATTGATGAGGAAAAATGTATGGACCTGTGTTGTGACGAGTGAGGATGTATTTCCTTCTGTTGCCCTGTGGTGAGATCATAAAATTTTTGTTTTGATTTACATTCTATTTAAGGGTGAAAAATTACTTGTTTATTTTATATATATTTTTTTTTTATTTGGAAAATTTTTGCTTTTATGTATTGTGTGAAATGAAATTTTATAGTATACATTTTGCTGGAAGGAAGAATTTTGTCAAATGTAATCAATAGATCTGATAATTAAGTGCAAAATAATTATTTCTTGTTAGAGAAACTGTAATCAGTAAATTTATTTTTTTTTTTTTTGGAAGGGCTTACGAATGTTGGTAAAATTCAAATTTTTTTTTAAAAAGTATTTTTGAAGAAAAAACTAAATAAATTAGTTAATTGATCTGCAGAATTCTTCTTTCAGCCTATGAATTGCAATTATTTTTTTGTAGTGTTACTCCATTTTTCTTGTGCTAAAATCAAATTTACATATCTTTAAAATTTTGCTTGTGATATTCATATGTATACATTCATTTGCATTATTTTTTTAAGTTACTTGTGTAGTAGAAAATTGAGTCATAACAAAGAAGGATTTTTTTGTGGTTAAAATTATTTTTCGGTGTAAGACAAAATTTTGGAAGTATTAGGACTGGTAATTCATTGGTTTTGAAATTTTGTTGCTTTTAAGACAACTTATGGCTGGATTTATAGGCCAACAAAAAATTTGTAAAGTGGTGTATTCAGTGCTTGTCTATATCATCTGCTCAAGACTGTGTTTACTCCAAGAAACTGTGTTATAAGACTGTATGTATAATTACACACACTGTGAACTGATATTACATTACGTATTTTGGACAATTATTTTGGAACTGCTACAAGATATATATGAACATTTTTATTGTAATAAATATAAACTTTAACACGGAATGTCAGACTTCCGCGTCCAGCAATGAACAATAGTGTATCACATTATATTAAATTTTGGTTGACCTGTGTAATATTTCCTTAGTTATATTTTTTTTTCTCAAAACTGTGTGTTGAAAAATAAGTGCTGAAAGTATATTATTAAAAGCAATTGTGTATTTCTAGAGAAAAGGCTCAATCATGTAAATTTTTTTTTTGAAGGAATATTTCATTTTTTTTTTGGTTTGCTGTGCTTTTGATGTATCATGTAAATAGCTGTAACAGTTTGGTCATTATGTGGAGGTTTTCCAAAAACAACAGAGGCCAACCCAGTGTTCTCCCCTTTATTTTGATCTAATATTTTGAGGTGAAAGGAGTATTCCTGTTTTCAGTAAATTATATGTCAGGCGGATGTGTATGCAGTGAATATTGATCTGTAGAGTCTTTAAGTATCTCAATAGTAACCTTTTTTTAAGTTGGCAATCTTTATACGGCAATAGTGTAGCTTGTGTGTTCACACTGTCCTGTTAATGGTAGGGTGTGTGGGAAGAGCGATCGGCTTTCCACAGGCTCGGTAGGAACTGGTGATTAGAGGTTCACATGTCTCGGGTCGATGTTTGATCTGCGGTAATGGGAGTTCTAGTTGCAGGTTGTTGGCTGTTGCAAGGATGGTTTGTTGCAAGTGTGGTTTCTATTATTTTATTTAAAAAAAAAAAAAAAAAAAAAAAAAAAAATAAATAAATAAATAAATAGATAATAAATGTCATTATTTAAAAAAAAAAAAAAAAAAAAAAAAAAAAATCTAGTAGTTTAAAGCTCTCATTTAAAAACTTTTCTTGCTGCATACTCGGACGCTGGTACAATATGTGGTGTTCCTGGCTGTGTCTGATATATTTATTTTTTTTTTTTTCTCTGTGACGGGAGGGTAGTTATCACAGCGTATATTGAGTCTTTTGGTGCTGTGATTAACTTTTTGTTTTTCAAGAAATTATCTTTCGCAATTAAATAAATAATTTAACAGATATAATTAATCTTTCGTGCTGGGATTCAATTTGTCCTCCTTTTCCAAGAAATTTTCTTTTCCAATTAAACAAATAGCTTAACAGGTGGGGGTGATTAAATAAAAAAAGAAAAATGTAAATACATGTTAAGAAATATGTAAAAATGCTTAGGAAAATAAGAAGAATAGTTTGTATAGAGATAATCCGAGGGTGAGAGCATCTTTTGTGTATGGGATCAAGATTACAAATTCCATGGGGGAATTTGGGTAAACAAAATATATTCTAGAAAGTATGTTGAAAATATGAGATTCTTTGTTCCAGTTTCACGAGAAAAGCATTCATTTTGGTAAGCTGCTTTGGGAAACAGCTGTAAATGCCATCGTTCTGGAATGCATATTGCATCTGCATAGGGAAAGCTAGTATTCAAAAATCCTTTCTCTCTTTTCCTTTTTTATCGAAGTGAAGCGTGAAACGTGACCTCGAAACAGATGGCTGAAGAAAACAGCTGATAAGCGGGGATCCCCCTTTTCACTCCGTTCTGTGACGTGAGCACAAGAATTTCCATATGAAAATCACAGGGGAGGGGTCACAAGCTGTACCTCGTGGTTTTTCTACGCATTCATTCGGCGTAGTGGGTTTGCTGATGTATCATGGGGAGAGGAAGGCGGGGCGACTGCTTTCCCCTCTCGGTTTGGATAAAAAGTGGACATTTTTAGTTTTTGAAAAAAAAAGAGAAGCAAAAAAAAAAGAAAAAAAAAAGATGAGATCAGTCTTCTCGTTTGGGAAGTAGTGAGTACTTGATCTGATTGAGACTCGCTGGTTTTGGCGAAGTGTGGTCGTAAGATAGCTGTTTTATGAGAAGAGATTGGAGGCAGGTTTGGTTCGCTTGCTCGTGATAAGCAGAGGCTGATGTGAGATCTCTGGAGGCTAGTTTTTCCTCGTGATATCTAGTGGTGGGCTGAAGATAATGATGAAAGGTCGAGCGAATCTTGGGTAGTTTTTTATGAGACGGGTCGTAAGGAAGGTAGAGCAGCGAGTTGTAAAAGAAGGAAGAAGAAACGAAGAGTGTTATGAGAAGGGAGTGAACCGTACGAGCTATGCATGCCGGTGGTGGTTTTTCGAAAAAATTAAGCTGGTGCTATTAAGTTAATGGAATCAAACTATATTTTTCCCTGAAAGCAAAAGTTGTCGGAGCCCTTATAAAAGAGACGAGTGAGCGTATGGCTGAAAAGCTGGATAATTTCGCTGTTCCTGAACGAAGGTACCCGGAGTGTAGAAGTATTGACGTTTCCCGATGGATGCTTTGTCCTTAAAGTGGTTGTGAAAAAACTCTCCTCGACGCTTGGCGGAACTGTTGCAGCTAAAATACCAAATGTTATGTAAGTCAATTATTATATTCATGTCTTTAATTATTCCTGCTTCTTGTATATTGTTGCTTCACTTAAAATGTATTAATTTTTTTTAAGATAGTAATTTTGTGTTGGTATGTAAGGACGGATAGTCCAGATCAACACTAGCTTCTGTATCATGATGGTATATTTTCCCTTATTCTGCTGACAGTTAAACGTTAAGAAATATAGTGTAATCCTACTGTAGTCTAATTAAAAATTGGTATATGTTAAAAGCTCAAATTTTAGTGTTGGTGCTCCTTTGTGAAAGTATTGGTTTTTTATTTAATTGTGTCAGATAAAAGATAACAATGAAAAGTTAATTACACTAGAGAAACAAGTTTATTTTCTTTATTTACTCTTGTCTGCGGGTAGTGTTTTACCCATTTTTCTGAACTAGGGTTTTGCGATAGAAAGGTTAATAAGTAAAAGATAAATTTTAAGAACACAACGCGAATTTATCTTTATGGTTTGTTTTTGTTTAATTCTATACGATCACCTTATCTTTCTTTAAGTTACAAGGAAAATTATATTTGGAAAACTTAAACATCTTTTTTTATTATGAAGGAAATAATTACATTTGTTTTTTATGTCGTTATTATTTAAAATCTAGTAAATAATCACTACTTTAGGTTTAAAGTTGAAGCCAAAGGCAACTTAAGCTTAATGAATATTATTTTCAAAGTTAAATAGATTTGAATCTTAAATTTAAAAACTTAGCATAAGAAAAATTATGATAATATGAATAGTAACTTATTAACAAATAAAAACTTAGCCCAAATAAAAATATGATAAATGGTGCCGTGACCAGGATTCGAACCTGGGTTATAATGATGCCGTGCCCATTTGGTAGTCAGGAGTAATTATTTGTTTCTCTAGCGGTAAGTTTGGCACCGCGCTTAGGTCTTAAACTATATTAATAATTAAATGAATTATTTTAGTGTGTACTTTTGTATTTTTTTTCAAGTCTACTCAGAATATTTTTTTTTTCTCTTTTTCTAACTCATGTATTGTGGAGCCACATTGATGAGGAAAAATGTATGGACCTGTGTTGTGACGAGTGAGGATGTATTTCCTTCTGTTGCCCTGTGGTGAGATCATAAAATTTTTGTTTTGATTTACATTCTATTTAAGGGTGAAAAATTACTTGTTTATTTTATATATATTTTTTTTTTATTTGGAAAATTTTTGCTTTTATGTATTGTGTGAAATGAAATTTTATAGTATACATTTTGCTGGAAGGAAGAATTTTGTCAAATGTAATCAATAGATCTGATAATTAAGTGCAAAATAATTATTTCTTGTTAGAGAAACTGTAATCAGTAAATTTATTTTTTTTTTTTTTGGAAGGGCTTACGAATGTTGGTAAAATTCAAATTTTTTTTTAAAAAGTATTTTTGAAGAAAAAACTAAATAAATTAGTTAATTGATCTGCAGAATTCTTCTTTCAGCCTATGAATTGCAATTATTTTTTTGTAGTGTTACTCCATTTTTCTTGTGCTAAAATCAAATTTACATATCTTTAAAATTTTGCTTGTGATATTCATATGTATACATTCATTTGCATTATTTTTTTAAGTTACTTGTGTAGTAGAAAATTGAGTCATAACAAAGAAGGATTTTTTTGTGGTTAAAATTATTTTTCGGTGTAAGACAAAATTTTGGAAGTATTAGGACTGGTAATTCATTGGTTTTGAAATTTTGTTGCTTTTAAGACAACTTATGGCTGGATTTATAGGCCAACAAAAAATTTGTAAAGTGGTGTATTCAGTGCTTGTCTATATCATCTGCTCAAGACTGTGTTTACTCCAAGAAACTGTGTTATAAGACTGTATGTATAATTACACACACTGTGAACTGATATTACATTACGTATTTTGGACAATTATTTTGGAACTGCTACAAGATATATATGAACATTTTTATTGTAATAAATATAAACTTTAACACGGAATGTCAGACTTCCGCGTCCAGCAATGAACAATAGTGTATCACATTATATTAAATTTTGGTTGACCTGTGTAATATTTCCTTAGTTATATTTTTTTTTCTCAAAACTGTGTGTTGAAAAATAAGTGCTGAAAGTATATTATTAAAAGCAATTGTGTATTTCTAGAGAAAAGGCTCAATCATGTAAATTTTTTTTTTGAAGGAATATTTCATTTTTTTTTTGGTTTGCTGTGCTTTTGATGTATCATGTAAATAGCTGTAACAGTTTGGTCATTATGTGGAGGTTTTCCAAAAACAACAGAGGCCAACCCAGTGTTCTCCCCTTTATTTTGATCTAATATTTTGAGGTGAAAGGAGTATTCCTGTTTTCAGTAAATTATATGTCAGGCGGATGTGTATGCAGTGAATATTGATCTGTAGAGTCTTTAAGTATCTCAATAGTAACCTTTTTTTAAGTTGGCAATCTTTATACGGCAATAGTGTAGCTTGTGTGTTCACACTGTCCTGTTAATGGTAGGGTGTGTGGGAAGAGCGATCGGCTTTCCACAGGCTCGGTAGGAACTGGTGATTAGAGGTTCACATGTCTCGGGTCGATGTTTGATCTGCGGTAATGGGAGTTCTAGTTGCAGGTTGTTGGCTGTTGCAAGGATGGTTTGTTGCAAGTGTGGTTTCTATTATTTTATTTAAAAAAAAAAAAAAAAAAAAATAAATAAATAAATAAATAAATAAATAGATAATAAATGTCATTATTTAAAAAAAAAAAAAAAAAAAAAAAAAAAAAAATCTAGTAGTTTAAAGCTCTCATTTAAAAACTTTTCTTGCTGCATACTCGGACGCTGGTACAATATGTGGTGTTCCTGGCTGTGTCTGATATATTTATTTTTTTTTTTTTCTCTGTGACGGGAGGGTAGTTATCACAGCGTATATTGAGTCTTTTGGTGCTGTGATTAACTTTTTGTTTTTCAAGAAATTATCTTTCGCAATTAAATAAATAATTTAACAGATATAATTAATCTTTCGTGCTGGGATTCAATTTGTCCTCCTTTTCCAAGAAATTTTCTTTTCCAATTAAACAAATAGCTTAACAGGTGGGGGTGATTAAATAAAAAAAGAAAAATGTAAATACATGTTAAGAAATATGTAAAAATGCTTAGGAAAATAAGAAGAATAGTTTGTATAGAGATAATCCGAGGGTGAGAGCATCTTTTGTGTATGGGATCAAGATTACAAATTCCATGGGGGAATTTGGGTAAACAAAATATATTCTAGAAAGTATGTTGAAAATATGAGATTCTTTGTTCCAGTTTCACGAGAAAAGCATTCATTTTGGTAAGCTGCTTTGGGAAACAGCTGTAAATGCCATCGTTCTGGAATGCATATTGCATCTGCATAGGGAAAGCTAGTATTCAAAAATCCTTTCTCTCTTTTCCTTTTTTATCGAAGTGAAGCGTGAAACGTGACCTCGAAACAGATGGCTGAAGAAAACAGCTGATAAGCGGGGATCCCCCTTTTCACTCCGTTCTGTGACGTGAGCACAAGAATTTCCATATGAAAATCACAGGGGAGGGGTCACAAGCTGTACCTCGTGGTTTTTCTACGCATTCATTCGGCGTAGTGGGTTTGCTGATGTATCATGGGGAGAGGAAGGCGGGGCGACTGCTTTCCCCTCTCGGTTTGGATAAAAAGTGGACATTTTTAGTTTTTGAAAAAAAAAGAGAAGCAAAAAAAAAAGAAAAAAAAAAGATGAGATCAGTCTTCTCGTTTGGGAAGTAGTGAGTACTTGATCTGATTGAGACTCGCTGGTTTTGGCGAAGTGTGGTCGTAAGATAGCTGTTTTATGAGAAGAGATTGGAGGCAGGTTTGGTTCGCTTGCTCGTGATAAGCAGAGGCTGATGTGAGATCTCTGGAGGCTAGTTTTTCCTCGTGATATCTAGTGGTGGGCTGAAGATAATGATGAAAGGTCGAGCGAATCTTGGGTAGTTTTTTATGAGACGGGTCGTAAGGAAGGTAGAGCAGCGAGTTGTAAAAGAAGGAAGAAGAAACGAAGAGTGTTATGAGAAGGGAGTGAACCGTACGAGCTATGCATGCCGGTGGTGGTTTTTCGAAAAAATTAAGCTGGTGCTATTAAGTTAATGGAATCAAACTATATTTTTCCCTGAAAGCAAAAGTTGTCGGAGCCCTTATAAAAGAGACGAGTGAGCGTATGGCTGAAAAGCTGGATAATTTCGCTGTTCCTGAACGAAGGTACCCGGAGTGTAGAAGTATTGACGTTTCCCGATGGATGCTTTGTCCTTAAAGTGGTTGTGAAAAAACTCTCCTCGACGCTTGGCGGAACTGTTGCAGCTAAAATACCAAATGTTATGTAAGTCAATTATTATATTCATGTCTTTAATTATTCCTGCTTCTTGTATATTGTTGCTTCACTTAAAATGTATTAATTTTTTTTAAGATAGTAATTTTGTGTTGGTATGTAAGGACGGATAGTCCAGATCAACACTAGCTTCTGTATCATGATGGTATATTTTCCCTTATTCTGCTGACAGTTAAACGTTAAGAAATATAGTGTAATCCTACTGTAGTCTAATTAAAAATTGGTATATGTTAAAAGCTCAAATTTTAGTGTTGGTGCTCCTTTGTGAAAGTATTGGTTTTTTATTTAATTGTGTCAGATAAAAGATAACAATGAAAAGTTAATTACACTAGAGAAACAAGTTTATTTTCTTTATTTACTCTTGTCTGCGGGTAGTGTTTTACCCATTTTTCTGAACTAGGGTTTTGCGATAGAAAGGTTAATAAGTAAAAGATAAATTTTAAGAACACAACGCGAATTTATCTTTATGGTTTGTTTTTGTTTAATTCTATACGATCACCTTATCTTTCTTTAAGTTACAAGGAAAATTATATTTGGAAAACTTAAACATCTTTTTTTATTATGAAGGAAATAATTACATTTGTTTTTTATGTCGTTATTATTTAAAATCTAGTAAATAATCACTACTTTAGGTTTAAAGTTGAAGCCAAAGGCAACTTAAGCTTAAATGAATATTATTTTCAAAGTTAAATAGATTTGAATCTTAAATTTAAAAACTTAGCATAAGAAAAATTATGATAATATGAATAGTAACTTATTAACAAATAAAAACTTAGCCCAAATAAAAATATGATAGAACGATAAACTATTTCAAATTTTAATCACTCTAGAACATACACTTAGCCCAGCGTTCCTTCCACTGTTAAAAAGTGTTAAAAACACTTAATACAACTATAAATACAAATCAAGCAATTTCCAGTCATAGATATTAATGTACTAGAATATTTTTGTATTGCCTATAATCTTAATGCTAATCATACTACATTATGCAGAACACATTTTTTATACATATACATAATTATTATCAATTTTATTCTGATTTGCACAAAATAACTATATTAAAATATTATTATAGGAATACCTTTCAGAGAATGCAGTGCTTTGAAATTATTTTGGGTATCCTATAAGGAAGGGCATGTTTACAAACAAAAGCTCCGTCAATCACTCTTTGCCACTCTCGAGTGGCAAAAGATCGACCTGGATTGGTGGAAATACCAGTGTTTTGCCACTTTACCCATAATTTGACTGCGAGTGACGTCACGTGCCCTTTCCTTATTACATAAACTAATAGTGGTGTTTTGTATAAAAAGACGACTTGGCGCGAGATTATTAAAACTGAGGAAGTCTTCAACCTCTTGAACGCCAAAGGGAAAAAAATGGAAAGCAGACAGCTGTTTCGGTAGCATATAGCATACCGTCTTCAGCGTATAGATAAAGAGAGAAGTGCTCGTATACAGTCGGCAGCAAAAGTATCGGAGCACAGGCAATAATCCCTGTCTAAAAAAATCTGATGTGGGCACCACATGACTTCCTTATACACTTTTAGAAATATACATAATGTTAAAAAACATTGACATTGGACCCGAAACAGTTGGCTAAAAATATTTAAAAAAAAATGAATTATCACCGTGTTCTGAGCTTTTCTGAAAGTTAGCTAAAAACCGATTGCAAGATTTGTATTGGTAACGCTGACGAAGGCAGCAGGGACCCGAAAAAATTGGCTAAAAGTATTAAAAAAAGGAATTTTAAGTTAGTTAAATAATTTTTTTGTTGGACCATATAAACGATGCCGAAGGCAGCAGGGACCTGAAACAGTTAGCTAAAAGTATTAAAAAGATGCATATTCACCGTGTTCTGAACTATTCTGAATGTTTCAAATGCCTAGCTCGGGAAGTTAGTTAAATAAATTTTCTGTTGAACCATGTAAACGCTGCCGAAGGCAGCAGTGACCCGAAACAATTGGCCAAAAATATTTTAAAAATGCATTGTCACCGTATTTTGAGCTTTTCCGGAAGTTTTAAATGTCTAGCTAGTCGGGAAGTTAGTTACAAATCGATTCCAAGATTTGAACTGGTAACGCTGCCGAAGGCAGCAGGGACCCTATACAGGTGGCTAAAAGTATTTAAAAAATGCATTTTCACCGTGTTCTGATTTAATCTGAAAGTTTCAAATGTCTAGCTAGTCGGGAAGTTAGTTAAATAAATTTTCTGTTGAATCGCATAAACGCTGCTGAAGGCAGCAGGTATCGGAAACAGTTGGCTAAAAATATTTAAAAAATGCATTGTCAACGTGTTCCGAGCTTTTCTGAAAGTTTCAAATGTCTAGCTAATCGGAAAGTCAGTTAAATTGCAAGATTTGTCTAAACCGTTTTTGAGTTATTACCGTTTTTTGATACATTATGGCCAAATTTTTGTCATTATGAACCTAATTTTCCTAAATATCTCCAAAACGGAAAATCATAGAAAGTCCAAAAAGAGAGGTGCACAACTAGATGTTATAACAAACCTATGTACCAATTCGCAACTTTCTACGTCCAACCGTTTTTGAGTTATGCGACATACCCACACACAGACACACACACACACATACAGACGTCACGAAAAATCGTGTAAAATCCCTTATATCTCTAAAACGAGAGCTCGTGTTAAGATGACACTTGCAGGTGTGCAACTAGACATCATGAAAGTCACACGTATAAATTAGCAACATTCAGCGATCATTCGTTTTCGAGCAATGTGAAATACAAAATCCATTTCGCAAATCGGGATTACTATACTTCCTTATACTTTGTATAAGGAAGTAAAAAGTACACTTAATACTACTTTGTTAAACAAATCCTTGTACAGTCATGTTCTTAGTCAGTCTAAGAACATGATTCGACAAGGATTTATTTAACAAAACAGTTTTAAGTGTACTAGTTCGACATCGGGATTATTGGCTAGTGTAAGGTTGCTTTTGCTGCCGACTGTATATCGGAGACGAATCGAATTCTGATTATCCAACAGAATTACATGGAATGTTGTGTTTTGACCAATAGGAATTTTGGAAACACAAGTTGTGAAAAATTCAGAAGAAATTAAAAGAATGTGGACTGAATGCAAAATTTCTTACAATCAGACACATGCGGTACAGCGAAATCACAATTGACAATATATTTAAAGTTTTTATAGATGCAAAAAGCTTCAATGAAATCGAGTTCTTGAGCGGATTTAGGTCTGCAAATTGTTTTAATTGAATCAAATTTAAAATTATGGTTTTTCTCCTAACAGTGCTTAGAAATAACCGATTTATTAGTTTCCGGCTTACGAATGTAACTAATATGTTGACCAATACATAACAAATGACCAATATATGTTAAACCATATGTAGACACGAAATACTATAGATGCCCCAAGAATTATACATGGTCTGTTCAAAAAGTTTCCGACCTTTGACCAGAAAAATATCTTAGTTACTTTGCGGGATTGGGATCCTAATCCCCTTCAAAGTAGGTCCCTTGCGCCTCCACACACTTAGTGCAGCGTTGGTGTCTAACTCCGTCGTCGCATTCTGCATTATCGTATCTCTACTCTGAAAACGGAGTCCTTTCAATGACATTTTCAATTTCGGGAACCAGTGGCGGATTACCCATAAGGCGCAGTTGGCGCGCGCCAAGGGCCCCGCGCCTAAGAGGCCTCGCGTTTAATTTTTTTTTTTTTTTAGAATTTTTAATTAATTCCAATTTTTTTAGAATT
The DNA here is from genome assembly GCA_963930645.1 of Salticus scenicus. Lineage (NCBI taxonomy): Eukaryota > Metazoa > Arthropoda > Arachnida > Araneae > Salticidae > Salticus > Salticus scenicus. Next base: position 40,227,749 of record OZ005653.1, on the reverse strand, counting down.
TTTTTTCAGCAAATTCAATTTTTGAAAAGTTTTTTTTTTTTTTTTAGTTTATTTTGAAAAGCATTCTGGGATCAAACAAACACATTTATTCTCCAAAAATATTGTATTTATTCTATATACATTGCACTTATAATATGTACACAATTTCTTAATAAAGGGCATGGGGTTTGCAGAAGCCAAGACTTGGTGTAATAGGAACACGAAATAAGATTACAAATTCGTTTTCAATTTAATCAAATGCAATAAGTTTTACACCCTAGCCTTTTTTCTGTCAAGTGCCTCACATTTCTTCTTGCCTGTTAAAAAGCAATTTCTGAAATTAGCAAAATACTATAAAATGCTCAAAATTGTCATCCATTAATAAATTGAAAAGTACATTATTTCTATATGCATGTGATATACTCAAGATTAGAAGAAAAAAAAAGTGTGTGTGTGTGTGAGGGGGGGGGGGAGTGATGTTTAACACCGAGCCATGTAAGTTTTCGAAAAGAAACTTTAGAAAAGTTCAAAATTTCCATAGTAATCTCAGATGTCATTTTAAACCAAATAAAAACTGATATCAAGTCTCAGAAACAAAAATGTTAACTTTTGCAATAACTTTTGCTTTATATAAGACTTCACTTCCATTTCTTATTCTTTATGATTCATTAAAGTCTTCCTTCCTGGTGTTTGACCATGGTAATAATGAATTATTATTATTATTATTATTATTATTATTATATAGCTGTCATTTTTTTGTTTTTGGTATTACAACCAAACTATGCTTGAATTTGTACGAATTAGTATGTATATTTGAATGAATCTTAAATTAAATCCATTTTAAATTATAACTTCTGTGTTTCTTTACAAATTCTCAGAAAGATTTCAGATATATTATCAACAATTAGCAGTTATTTAAAGTATATTTGTGATTTATTTATTATTTGTCTTTAGCTAGGATTTTAAAAACTAACTATATACATATTATATATATATACTGAGGTTGCAAGTATTAGCGAATCAGTTTGACTCTAGAAACTTAGTGTAAAGTGAGTACTCTGAATGAATAAATAGTTTAAAATAAAATAACGAGGCACTATTATAGATAATATTACAATGTTATCCTGTTTATAGTTAAATTCTTTAACGTATTCCATGTTCCTGATATTTCGCATGATTACATATATGTATATATACACATACAACAAATCATATTTAGCATGAGTGCATTTCAAAAGATTCTTTTAAGATAACCATTTGTACTTCTTTTTTCAATTATTGTAAATCGTAAAAACACTATTTCCGTATTTCATTTCATTTTATTACTGGTCCATGTATTACCACTTAATTGGAGTGGGGATACAATTTCTACACACCTGTGTCCTGCGGCGCATTCTAAAAATTCATCAGAACTCTAGAATTCTGAAAGATGGGGGTTCTGGAAAATTCGAGAATAACAGATTTTTAGCTAATTGCTAAAGGAAATTGCAATAGTGGCAGTACCATATTTCCCCAACTTCATATATTCACGTTTGACAGTACTTAAAAATGGTCACTTCTTTATTAATATAAATGACTAAAGTTAAAAAAAACTGACACGGACATCTTTCAAACATGTGTGAATATAAGCTTCCCACTGTTAGTTTTGCCGCACAAAGAAGTACTAGTGCTAATGAGGTGGCTTGTGCTTCAAAAATAGTTCTTGTGGGATGCTTTGTATGAGTACATCTTCCGAACTGCACAAACAGCATTTGCTTAACCAATATTAATGATAGTTTTTTTTTTTTTTTTTCTTCAGACATGTGTGTTGGTTTATTTATCCTCATTTTCAGTTCTGTTACAAATGGGTATTATTTATTCTCTCTTTAAAACCTGTGAAAAATGTGCAAACGAATGAATGCAGATAGGGGGAATTTGGTATTTCATTTATAGTAAAAAAGAAAAATATCAATTCCCTATTTTAAAAACGTTATATTTTCTACCCGATTGGTTACTTTGCAAGATTGTAAAACCAATCATTTTCTATATTCTTATTGCATCAGTGTAGCTCAAATGTTTAGGATGTGGTTATAATTAGTTTAGTAGTGTATCTCTATGAGTTCGCTTCGAATTTTTTCCATGACGATCTAAAAAAGTAAGTTTTTTTTTTTATCATTTTTCCCCTCTATTTTAACTTTCTAGTAATAATAATAATAGTAATATTTTAATTATAAAATGTTTCACAATAGAATTTTATTTATATTTTTACTTCTGCTCATGTTTTTAAGTTTTAAAAAACAAACAATCTATTTCTACATTTTAAATATTTTCTTGAAAAAGCGTTTAGGTTCAAAGTGATGCTCAGTGGGTTTTATTTTAAATGAAAGGCGCTCTAAATTTCATTTAATGATTTTCTTTTCTTTTTCATTCGAATCAAAGAACTTCAATTAATGTCTTGACTGCTATTTCTTTTAATCAACAATTAAATAATTTTTAAGAAACGACGGTAATATATTAGACAAATAAATGGATAAATGCAGGATAACAGTTGCTTTATATCGCAATTGTTAAGAAATTTATATAAAATTTGATGAAAAATTATATTGTTGAATTTAACTTCCTAGAAGCATTTAAAACTAACACCAATTTTATTTCGCTTCTTTTATTTGACCACACCCAATTACTTTCAACGTTGCAACTTATTCTTTGGAATTTTTTTCCTGTATAACAGTTAAACATACGAATGCGTTTCTGTGCAATAAAATAAAATGCTAGTTAACATATTTAACAGTTTTGAACGGGTCTTTGATGCTCGAATATGCATCTATGGTATTACTTACACTGTGATAACGGTGAAAAGTAATTTTTTAAGAATAAAAGCCCAAGTTTCCCGAAACTAGCACTCGAAACTGACGTCATTACTAAAAAATAGGTATTGAAATTAATATATTATATAGTCGGTAACAAAAGTGTGCGAACACTAGCAAAAACTTCTATATAGAAAAAGTACACTTCATATGGTTTTGTTAAATAAATCCTTATCGAATCATGTTCTTACACTGACTAAGAACAGGATTCGACAAGGATTTATTTAACAAAACCGTATGAAGTGTACTTTTTTTACATAGGAATTTTTGCTAGTGTTCGGACACTTTTGTTACCGACTGTGTATATCATTCGTTTTGAGGAATGAATAAAATAATGAAAGGATGATGATGATTTAGCAGGGGAAAATGATTATAATAATTAATAAAAAAAACAGTAGTGATATTAATAATATTAAAAGTATTATAAATGGTTATAAATTCAAAATGAAAATAAATTTCCGTACTTTTCTGTTATCGAGATTGAATTCAGGCGGAGTTAAAATAATAATAAATATTTAGATATTATCCCTTCGACAAAGAAACTTGGGGCGATTTTGATAAATTTGCACTGAAATTAACTATGATAAATAATTAAATTTACAATGACAAATAATTAAATTTACAAACAATTACATTTTATGATTCGAATTCTATTTTTTAATAAAAAATACAAATTTCAAATAATCCATTTTTTCATTATTGGCTATTTTTCGCACAATTTAATCACTCTTACTTCTATTTATTTATTTATTGATTATTTTTATTATTATTTGATTTAGTAAATATGACGAATTTTGAAAGGAGGTTTATTTGGAAATATCGTCAGCTAGGTGGGCGAAGACCACCTTTAATTAATAATAACGATAGTATATATAGCGCGAGAGAAGGGAAAAATAGCATTTTAGATACTGAAATAAAATTTACAAGGGTCATACTTTAATTGTTTTTTCCCTTTTCGTTAAATAATAAATTTCATTTTTTAAAAGAAACATTAAAAAAAAAAAATAGCCCAAATTTATGTTTGAATCAATAAAATTTTAAAATTAAATACATATGTATTAAGTAAAAATTGTTAATTATGTAAACTTAACAAATTTATATTATCGAAATTTTCAAGGCTGTGACTGACTACGTTATCTCTCAATAAGTATTTGGATGTTTTCTAATTTAGACGTTTTGTAAAATATCTAGAATATTTTTTTTTACGAATTGTCTGCAACATGTTATACATCAGATATTTCAGCAAAAGTTTTGCCCCAAAGAGAAATGCGGGACAAGTAAAAAATTAAACAAAAATCCAAATGTTTTGGATCATCTTGTAAAAAGTAATGCTTGAAATACGTTTTGGCTGTAGCACCTGATTATGACGCTTCTTTTAATTGCCTATAAGTTTTTTATGAGGCTACAGTATCTTTTTTTTTAGACCACTTTTTTAAATATAACACGCAGGTATTAGACCCAGAGCAAAGCCATTTTTAGAAAACTTGGCATGCGACTTTAGACACATCATACTGCATACTTCAATTAAAATGCAAAAATATAAAATATCTTATAAAATATGAGCATTTAAAAAAAATAATTTGCAACTACGCACGCACAAGTTTTTTTTTTTTTTTTTTAATTCATTTGCATAGTTAAGCAGTCAAAAGTATTGAGCTACTTATAGGAAAACCCCAAACATAAATATCATGTAAATTCAAAAAATTGTGGACAATAGAATGCACTGATATTCAGTTCCTCTAAACATAAAAGCTCAACCATAAGGGGTTTTACTCAAATTTTTATTTGAATTCAATGGTTATACAGCGTCCTCTGATTGTAAATAAATATTGATAAAAAACCCTAACATTTTTTTTTTTTTTTTTTTTTTTTTTTTTGAGAACTTAAATTCTGTTCATTCTATCTCTCGTAACGTTGAATGAATTTGACCAAACGCTTGACACTGTGACAGAATCAAAATCCCCGTCTAATGGGCCCCCCACCGTTCAGTTCAACATATTTATCTTATTCTAATCTATTATTTTATTGGGGTCAAATTTGTAGTTTAGTTTTCGTGCTAAAATTTCCAATGCAACAATCCACCAAATGCATATTCATATGTAATATCGCCCCATTTTGCTATGTTAATAACATCTTAAATTTCGAATAACTTCCGAAATTTTCCTGTTACAATATTTGTAGCTAATGATGTTCAAACAAGTATACCATAAATATTATTTTGAAATTGTCTGATATATTTATGATTTCAAAATGGACGATTATGCTCAATTTTGTCCTATTCTGCCATGTTAAGTAAATCGTAAATTCCAAATAACTTAAGAAATTTTTAATTAAAATATTCATAGTCAGGGATGTTCATGCCAGTATCTTGCATGATATTTTAAAAGTGTTCTGACATCTTTACGATGAAAGTATCCCTCAAAATGGACGTTTATGCGAAATTTTGTCCTATTCTGTCATTAAGTAAATCGTAAATTTCCAATGACTTACGAAATTTTTAAATTGGAAAATTCATAGTCAAGGACGTTTATGCCAGCATCTTATATAATATTTTAAAGGTAGTCTTACACATTTACGATGAAAATATCCCTCAAATCCGACGTTGATACGAAATTTTGCCGTATTTTTCCATGATAAGAAATTCGTAAATTTCGAATAATTTGCAATATTTTCAAAGTAGCGTGCTTAAAGTTAATGATGTTCCTTTAGGCACCAAAACTGATATTTAAAAGCTGTTCTTACAAATTTACGAGACAAATATTCCTTTTCATGCACATTTAAGTGAAAAATTTCCCTATTCTCCCATGTTAAGAAAATCGTAAATTTCGAATAACTACTGAAGTTTTTTAATTAGAATGTTGTAAATAAATAGGGTTCTTGCCAATGACATAAATAGCATTTTAAAACTGGTCCGACCTCTTTACGATCATTTATTCGTGAGATATCATGTACACAGACTAACAAACTAGCAGACACCCTACAAACGGTCACCATATTCATTTTGATACTTTCCGATTCCTCTGAAAACGTGTAAAAAAGTCAGAAAACCGAGATCGAAAATTTTCATGATTACCTAAGTTCTCCATACATATAGTATGATGGGAACTAAAAAAATGCATTCACACAAAAATATTGCATAGCGAGAATTTAGCTCTCCCCGTTAAAAAATTCAAATAACATTGTTCCATTCAAAATTACCTTCCGATTAATTTCTACCATAGAGGCCCCGGAAATGTTCTGCGCCTAGGGCCCCGCGCAGCTTAAACCCGCCACTGTCGGGAACAACCAGAAGTCGCAAGGAGCCATGACTGGGGAGTAGGGAGGTTGGCGGACGACTGGAATTCCATGCTTCGCCAAGAATATTTGAGTCAGGTGTGATGAATGTGATGGCACATTGTTATGATGACACTGCCAGTTTTACGCAATCCGTGGGTCTGGTCTTTGGCGCTGAACTGCATCACGGAGTCAGCAAAGAACTTCACCTCATCTGTCTGATTGTTGGAAATTTCACATTTAGTTCACATTTTCTTAATTTCTTCTACATTTTCCACTACTTGTGTTTCCCAAATTCCTATTGGTCAATCCTCCACATTCCACGTAATTCTATTGGTTGATCAGAACTCGATTGCTTTCCTGTATATATGAGAACTTCTCTCTCATTTCTTCAACTAAATGTTACCGAAACAATTGTCTGCTTTCCAATTTTTCCTTTTGGCGTTCAAGACGTTGAACATTTCCTTGGTTTTAACAATAGAGGTATTTACCCCATTTTCAGTAGGGAATGTCTTCTAGTTAACTGTAATAACGTACATCAATTTTAAGAAATTCCATAGGTATTTATGGTAGTCAGAGGACGGATAGGAAAACTGACAGACGAAGTCATAAACACTTTTTATTTATGTTGAAAAATGGTTAAAAGAAAGTTGGGCTATACCAACGATCGACAAATCAACTACTAAATAGGAAACGAGGAAATGAAGGTTGAAAATGAGTGACTTTAATATCGCAAAAGAACTGCAAAATGGTAATTGGCGACAATCTGGGATTCATCCCCTGTGCGTTGTTTCTGAACAGAACATGCAATCATAATTTTGATTCCAATAAGGAAAGCGCAGCTGACGTCACGCTCAGGGCAAAACACTCTACTCAGGTTAAGACTATTATATAACAGGCTGAATCATTCGCCGCCATTCGTATGTCATGTCCGTCATTGCTAAACTTAAGATTACTATATAATAGTCTTATATAATCTCATATAATAGTCATATACAACAGTCTTAGTTTTAGCAATGGCGGCCAATGATTCAGCCTGTTTTATAGTAGTCTTAACTCAGGTAAGACTAGAATTCCTACATTGAATGGCTGACGCATCCGCCATTTTCTAGGCCACAAGACCGGATGACGATTTATTATTGTTGGTTTTTCGGCAATAAATTGCACGAATAACTCCAGAATAGAGCACCGCCTGTTTATATTTTCTTCTAATCCAGAAAGAAGGAAAAAGTGGATTACAAATTGCAGATGAAGCTCGCGGATACCCTGAGCAGAAGCACAACTTTTTAGCGAAAGGTTTCCTTATTTTCAACTTATTTTATTTAATTTTCAAAGTTGTTTGACAAATTTAATATGAATGTACTGTTTTTTAAGTTAGTGTTTTTAAATTCTTTTAAAATTACATTTATTTTAACGTGAAGGTTACAGTTTTGAGAATGTTGGCGATGTTCTTAAAATTGCCAACTTGTTTGTTTCGTGATAAGAAGTACAGCATCTAGAATAAACAGTGTGGAAAGCGGCGAATAAAATTGTAGGTAGGTAGGTAGGTAGGTAGGGGGATACTGAGATTTGTGCTATGTCCCAAGGGACAGCTTCATCTCGGAAAATCTAAAAACGCAAACCAAACAAAGTGTTAGGTTAGGAAGAGAAAGCTAGTCGAGAGAAGAGGATCAGATGCGCTAACGATCGTTTCGAGCCGAAGGCAGCCAAGATAACGTCGCCATACGACGGGTTAGGGCCCAAATGAAGAGCATTGAACAAGTTATGACGAGGGGAAGAGAGCTTGGAGCAACGGAGCAAGATGTGTTCAGGGGTTTCCAAATCGTAGCAGAAGTTACAGAGAGGGGAAAAGGTGAGGTTCATCCTATGAAGGCGTTGATTGGTTAGAATAGTTTTTGATCTCCAACGAGCCATCAGAACATCCATTTTGCGAGACGGGACCCAGTTGGGGAAGGACCTGTCAGGAAGGAGGAAGGGGAGAGAGATCGCGTAGTCGCAGTTTATCCAAGAATATTCTTGTTCTACCTTCCAGGTCTTCCGGACCTGAGATCGGAGATCTTCTGGAGCTATACGAAGTAAAGGGGCGCAGAGATATGGCCCATTTTTGGCGAGGGAGTCTGCAAGTTCGTTGGGAGGAATGCCACAATGACCGGGGCACCAGACAAAGGTGATATGATAGCCGCGAGCATTAAGCTTCTGGATATGGGAGATCAGCAGTAGGATCACATTCGGCGAACGAATAGACCAATCCTCAAGGGCACGAAGCACCGACAGACTATCAGACAGGATGAAAATGTTCGGATGAGATATGGGGAGAGAGGAGAGCGCAAGATATAACGCAAGAGCCTCGGCAGTGAACACAGAGTTGTCATGCGGAACCAAGGTTGCGAAAGAAGTGTTGCTGATCGGATCTACAGCAGCGATGGCGGTTTTAGCACCGTCTTTCGAAGCGTCGGTGGCAGCGAAAGAGCAGGGGGGAAGGGAGGAAAACCATTGATGCCAGGCGTGAACTTTAGTAAGAGCAGGAAAGTCCGGAGACTGAAAATCAAGACCGTTCGAAACTGGGCACAGCATGGGGGGGGAGGCCAGCACAGACGAATAGTATACGAGAGGGGACAGCCCACCTGGGATTGTATCTCTTGTAGCGGTAGCCACCACTTCCACAACGGAGCAGGCTGGGCAAGGGCTGCATGAACAGCTTCACTGAGGCGCAGTCCAGGAGGGGAAGCGAGGAGGCGGAGAAGGAACATCTTCATGAGAAGGAGGAGGCGACTGGACACACTAGGTACCCCGGCTTCCCGACGGAGAACCGGGATAGGGGTGCATTTGGGAAGATCGGTTGCCAATCTGAGGGCAGCGTTATAACTTATCTCAAGGATATTCAATGCCGATACAGGAGAATCATAAAACAGAGGAGCTCCATATTCTAGAATGCTTCGGATGATGGAATTGACAATCTTTAGCATGTGGAATAAAATTGTACTAAAAAAAAAAAAAAAAAAAAAAAAAATTAAGCCTGTCACCAGATGTCATTGTAATCGAAGCTAGTGTCCCGACAACAAAACCGAGACTCCCTATTGGTTAATTATATGCTTAGATCACGTGATTAAACTGACGAAACTGGGAAAAGTCAATCAGGTCTTCGATTTGAGCAATAGCTTCGATCAGAGCGACATCTGGGTAAGCTTAATTTTTGTAGCATCATTTTAAGATCACGGTTATAGGCGATTGCCACACTGTTTATTCTAGACGCTGTAATAAGAAGTTCTAGCTCACTTGATCTGTATAGAAGCTGAAAGGCGATAACGACGCTAATCAGTTAACCTAGCTTTTTCTACCGCCAACACTTTCCCAGACGGGCTAGAAAATGGCGGACACTGCGCCAGCTCTTATCATATAGGAGTCTTAGGTAAGACTACTATATAATAGTAGTCTTATACTCAGGGCAAAACACTGGTATTTTCACCAATAGAGATTGTCCTTTTACCACTCGTGAGTGGAAAAGATTGTTGTTGTTGTTGTTGTTGTTTTGAAGGGAGAGACCCTCAGAGCATGGGGTTTATAGCTGCAAGGCTTTACACCCCTAATAATCCTAAACAAGTTCGATGAAGATCTTAATTGTGAGGAATCACACAGTACATGGTTGCATCGTCAGTTAAGGACGTGTGGATAAGACGAAGGAGCCAAAGTCAGAATCTGTCAGACTTGAGAATAAAAGACACCAACTGGCGAGCTTGAGTAACTCCAGAGACGGCTAGATCGCATAAATCGCTGAAGGAAGCCGAAGAACCAAGGAGATTGAGATTGCTATACAAATCCTGCCGAGCTGAGGCGTAGCGGCGACATGCAAGGAGGTAATGGTCACAGGTTTCTGGAACCTGACAGGTTGGACAGAGAGGAGAGTCACTCATATGAAGCTTGTAGAGGAGAGCCCGGGTGGGGAGGGTTCGAGTCCGCAGGCGGCTGAGGAGGACTTCACTTCTTCTGGGCAGACAAAGTTTACGATGCTCCCAGCTTCTTTTGGTGAGGTGGGGGAAAACCACACTGTATTTCCCTAAGAGCCACTCTTGGACATCATCCCTTTTATGAATGGTGTGAAGGTATCGACAGATGTCCTCTGGAGACACCTTGCTGAACGAGGATGGTGCAGAAATGGTGGACCGAGCAAGCATGTCGGCCATTTCATTCCCATGGATACCCATATGACCGGGCACCCAAACCACCTGAACCTTGTCCAGACGGCTGGCTACCATGACCAGCTTGCGGTAAACCCAAGTAATCACAACCGGCGAGCGATAGTTGATAGCCTGGAGGCTGGTGATCACAGACTCGCTGTCGGAGAAGATGATAAGCTTCCCCTTAAGAGGGGCATGGTCCAAGGCCAGACCAATCGCAAGCGTTTCAGCAGTAAAGATAGAATTTATATTGTCTATTTGCTTTGAATGTCCACAGCACAAAGACATGTCCCAAACAGCGATGCCAGTGCAAGAGCTAGTTTTGGAGGCATCAGTAGCCATTTGATAAAACTCGCTATGTAGAGAAGCATAATCAGTGAAAGTCTGGTGAACAAGCTCCGGATGGAGAGACCTGCTCTGGAAGTCTAAAGTATCAATTAGAAAAGAAATGTTGTCACACAAAGGATAGGGGGGCTGAATCCAAAGCAACAAATCCTGAGAACTCAGACCAAGCTGAGTAAGAATAACCCTCACGAGGGAACCAGGAGAGCCAGAGTCAAAATTGGAGGGATCCATCAAGGAGTGAATGGGTGAACTCGTACCTAAACCATAGTGGCGGATGAAAAAACGTTCCCTATGGAGGTCTTGAAGGCTAGCCACAGTAAGCGAGTTAGCTTCCCGGCGAAGAACGGGGATAGGCGTCCACCGAGGGAGGCCCGTAGCCACCCTAAGCACAGCATTCAAAAGGGGCTCTAACCTCTTCCGAGTGGAGGGACTAGCAAAAGAGTACACATTGCTACCAAAATACAGGGAGCTGACAACAGTAGCATTCGCGATTCTGAGAAGGTTTTTGGTGCCAACACCCCGAGAAGTATGACTAATGCTCTTCAGAACGTTAAGTTTCTTCACAGTTTTCTCACGGAGACGAGAGACGTGATTGCCCCACGTCAAACCCCGATCGAACAACAGGCCAAGGATACGAAGGGAGACCACCAGGGAATATCTTCTCCCTGCAGCCGAAGGTTAGATTCAGGCGAGATTTTCCTCCTGGAAAAAACAATCGCAGCACTTTTATGAGGGCTGAGACTCAACTTCCAGTACTTGCACCAGCGAACCAGATTATGAAGGGTGTCCTGAATATCATGCATATCTTCGAGGCAGGGGCCAGACGCGTAAAGGAAGGTACCATCCGCATATACAACAGCATTAACCCGAGGACCAATTGCTTCAAAGATATCACTCATATAGAAAGAGAAGAGTAAAGGAGACAGAACAGCCCCTTGCGGGACCCCCACGAAAGACGAGACTGGGGCAGACAAAGTTCCCGACCACCTAACCTGGATAGCACGTTGCATGAAAGAATGGCACCATTTCGTGAGATGGCCGTCAACGCCCGCTGACAGCATCTTAAAAGCCAGGCCGTCCGGCCAAACGGAGTCGTAAGCAGAGGCAATATCCACCGAGACCAAGACACTAAACCACTTCTGCCGCCGAGCCGATACCAGATCAGCATAGATTTTCGTCAAAGCAGGTGCACAGTCCCTAAAAGGAATAAACCCGTAGTGGTTCACATGGAAAACATCATTCTTAAGCACCCAAGGAATCATCCGCCGAAGAACCATCTGCTCAAAAACCTTCGAGAGAACAGGGGTGAGGGAGATTGGGCTATAGGAAGACGAGGAACTGGAATTCTTACCCTGTTTCAAGATAGGAACGACAATGGCTTCCTTCCAGGACTTGAGAACTAGACCCTCCAACCAGAGATTATTAAAGCAATCGAGAAGTTTGACCAGACTGCTATTGTCGAGGCACTTGAGAAGTCGGAGGGAAATACCATCATTTCCAGGTGTGCGATGGGAAGACTTGTGCAAGGCGTGTTGAAGGTCCGAGAGAGCAAAAGGCTTCCTAATGTTGCTATCCACGTTGGCACTGAAGTCCAGCGGGATGTAACAGTCAATAGGGGGCGGACAAACGTGTGAGCAAAAATATTAGCAGCAGCCAGCCTACTGGCATTTGAGGTACTAATGTAATTATAGGACTCCTGGGGAGGGTTCTTCCGGTTTTGGAGAGCCTTGAGAAGTTTGAAGATATCACTAGCCTGCCCACTCCTTTTACAGACCTCGGACCAGTACATACGTTTAGCGTCCTTGATTTCTTTCTTAAGACGAGCAGCGAAATGCTTGTGCTGCATCCAGTAAGCCGAACTTAGGTGCTTTCTCGCCAGGCGAAGGAACTTGCGTTTCTGCCCAAGAAGATAACTGCAGCGGCTATCCCACCAGGGAGTGCCGACACGATCCAAGATCCTAATACTTCGGCTACTCACAGCGACCGACCTTTGGCAAATATTTACCATGTCCTCATAGGACGGAGAGTTACAGTCCTGTAACTTCTTGTTAAGCTTAACGGTAGCGGACCCCCAGTCACACCTTAACCTAACACTATGACACGGACGAGAGCCGGGCAGCCTATCGAAAGTAAGTTTGATTGGGCAGTGGTCACTATCAAACGTATCAGAGTGGACCTGGACACAGGTATTCGAAAACAGGTCAGGTGAAACAAGAGAGAGATCAATTAAGGTAGAAGATCCCCCCGGGGAAACATGGGTAGGAACGGTAGTATTAACAAGACAGATATTGTTGTTTATGATCCAGTCGATGACCCTCGAGCCCTGAGGAGAATCCCAACGGCCACCAAAACTCGTATGATAACTGTTGAAGTCACCAACTATTATGAAAGAACTATTGCAAAGGTAAAGAACCTGGTTAAACCAGTCGTAGTCAAACCTGCCGGGAGGAGAATAAACGTTAAGGATTTGAAGCCTAAAACTAGATGACAACTTAACTTCAACACCCAGGACCTCGTTGCCATGGTAAGAGCTAGGGAGTGAAAGATGACGAGAGCAAAATTTGCGATTGACAGCAGTAATAAGGCCACCATCGTGTTGAAGGTGCCTATCAGCCCGATAGACAACCTACCCAGGAAGAGAAAAATCATTTGAAGAACTCAGGAAAGTTTCCTGGAGGCAAATAAAATCAGAACGAGAAAAGAACGAATGATGGAGCCAAGCAGAATTTGCTCGAGCTCCGCGGATGTTCCAATGAACTAATGAGACTCCCATTAGAAGAGAAACAAAAATAAAGAAAAGAAAAGAGGCCTCCGGCAAACATTTTTTTTTTTTTTTTTTTTTTTTTTTTACCCAGGCCCATTACCAAATGAAGGTATCTCGCTGGGAGCAGGAGTTCTTATTTGGCTATTGTCTGTAGGTAGACCCGAAGTATCCATTGCATTTAGAGTAGGTGAATGCAGGGCGAGTTCAAGTTTCTTCTTTTTTAGTAACCTTTTTGCTTGAGATTCCGAACTGTCTGTTTCCGTAGATGAGGAAGAAGTCGCACCGTGAGCCGGCGGACGGAGGGATAAGGCTAAAGTCTGGGTCAGGGATCCCAGCATTTGTTGAAATGTTTGAAGTTGGGCAGCCATAAGTTGTTGCACCATTTCTATCATAGATGATGACAAAGCTTTCAAGGAAGCTTCTAGATCAGATTTGGTGACGAAGTCTGGCAATGTTGGGCTACTGGTTGCAACTTTTGCATAAGATTGGGTTTTGACGCCCTCAGTCTCAGAAAACCTCCTTCTAGCCTCAGCTATGGTCAGGTGATTAGCGCTGCGGAATTTTTGAATTTTGACTTCACGTACGTACAACGGGCAAGTTTTGTCGAGAGCCTCGTGCCCCCCTTTACAATTGACACATTTCAGTGACGACGCGTTACAGACGCCAGTATGACTCTCACTACATTTTACACAGACCGGCGACTGTTTGCAAGACTGTGTGCTGTGATTGAATTTGTAACAATTCCGGCATGGCCGTGGATTGTCCCAAAATAGGGTATTTCTATGGTTTTGATACCATAATTTGACATGTCTAGGTAGCTGGGTTCCCAGCTTCGTGACTAAGACAGTTGTCAAAGGTATCTGACTGTCGTTACTTTTTCTTATGAAACGTCTAATTTCAAGCGGGATTATTCCCAGCAATTCTAATTCTTCAGCGATATCCTGGCATGAGATAGTTGAGTCAATATTGTGCAAGAGGAACCTTGTGGATATTGTTTCTTTAATTACATACGGCTCCACTACAATGTCAAACAGTGTTTTAACTTGCAAAAGTCTTTGAGCTGCTTCTACCACCTTAATAATCACAAGAACCTTACCCTGACGGGTCATTTTTAGCGTTTCTATAACATTTGTTTTTTCCACTATTTTTAAAATTTCAACCTTCAGTTTCTTAGGGTTGGATGCAGGCAGCGAACCCTCTTTAGCAGCGATTAAAATGGCAATTTCATCTACTCCATCATTTACTGCTGCTTGTAAACAGTCGGGAAGATTATTATTAACATGTAGAAGTTAGGATTAAAAGTCGTACCTTGTGAAGTATCCATGTTTTGAGCCATGTCCAGTCCTTGCGTGCTTACATTTCCATTCTTCACAATATTTGCCGTTGGGTTTACCGCCAGCTTCAGTAGTTTTAACAACTCACCATACCGCAAAGGTCAACAAACAAGTTCAGTCCTAATTCGGCGATAACAAACACTCTTGTATCACCACGTGTAGTAGGGTGGTTCACACACTTCGTAACACAAAAGTTCAAAAAAAAAACTTTCTTTAATTAAAACTGTCAAAATAAATAAACTTGTTCACCGAACAATAACTCAGTAAAGAAACTAGAATTACTCTACCCGAGTTTCAAAACTAAATATAAAGAGGAAACACTAAGCAATAATGTCACAGAGCCGGCACCGCTAGCCACGCAACACCCACCAAAACATCAAAAGATCTCGTGGAAAAGATTGATTAAAAGAGCGTTTGTTTGTAAACATGCCCTTTCCTTATATTCTTTAACCACATTTCTTGCGACCATGGAAGCCTCTGCGCAAGTGCGGATTGAACGAGTCCAATGTGAAAATAGGGGTGACTGAGAGAAAACAAGCGATAAGGGAACACCGAATAACTGGATGTTTGCCAAATAACAATCTCTCGGCCAATTTTGCATCCCTCCAAAAATTTGGACTCGTTCTCACTAAGGCTCCTATATATACGAGCTGGCGCATCAGGCATTTTCTTGCCTTAGGGTTGCCACATGTACCCAGCGCGTTTCTCTGATAAACAAACGACAAACATTTTTTTTTATCGTCTTACGTTACTTTTGAGTAACTTGTTTTATTACATTTCATAATTCTAGCTAAGTAAACTATGATATGGAAGTTTGTTTAGTGATAAACTGCTATAATCATTCAAGAAGTGAATATAAAGTGTTCACAGACCTTCTATTCTATTACTGTGTATTTGAGTTTTGGCGACATTTTGTAAAAGAAACAGAAACCGCCCTAACAACACAACTTAGCCCAGTACATCCATAGGATATCCTCAGAATGAAATGACATCCTGAGAATGTACTGGGAAAAAAATGTGTTTTTAGGAATATTATTGGTGCTTATTGCTCTTATCTTGACCGGATTAGCTTCAGATCAAGATTTCTTAAAATCATTAAGGAAGCGATAAGGACGCCAAGCGGGAATGCCGTCCTCTTCGGAGGCACAAAAATGGCGGTGATGCGCCGGCCTATTATTTTATTTAGGGGCTCTAGTTCTCATTGCTAGTCGTAGGAAACGTAGTCGCACTATATTTAATTTAATCGAAGAAGAGAAATTTAAACGAGTTGAATAGATTTTACGTCGCATTATATTTACGTATGGGCCAATTGGCGACGGTCTGAGAATCATTGTTAAAGAGTCATATAGTCAGAAGCAAATTTATTGAACACTATCCTACTTAAATTCTACAAAAATCCTTAGCTTACTAATTCCTACTTAAAAGATGGCATCTAATGCTGTTTTGTTAAGTACAGTCGGCAGCAAAAGTATCCGAGCACTAGCCTATAATTCCGATGTCAAAAATGTACACTTAATACTGTTTTGTTCAATAAATCCTTGTCGAGTCATGTTCTTAGTCAGTCTAAGAACATGATTCGACAAGGATTTATTTAACAAAACATTAATAAGATTACTTTTTTTACATAGGAATTTTTGCTAGTTTTGCTGCCGATTTTGCTGTTTTGATGCTTTTGCTGCCGACTGTACGAACGACGTTTTGTCACATTTTTGACGGCTTTTGCGCCTTCTTTGGGTGATAATCGCTTTCTTGGGAACTGGTTCTTGGAATTTTGCATTTTTTTTAATGGTTTGTTTTTCTTACCACCAAAACTCCAATAAGAAAAGGCAAACAGAACAGCTTTCAATCAAAAACAAGGATTAGATTACCTGCTTTCCATTTCAGCTAGTGTAAGTAATTGTTTATGTTTCATTTACACCCAATCGAAATATGAAACAGTGATAACAAAGGTGGAGGAAACTTGCCTTGGTGGAATTGATTTTTCGAATGAATTGGTAGTATGGTGTGGATGTGATGGTTGAAAGCAAAAAGGTTACTAGTCCGGAGTCTACTCTGATATCTCGTTGATGGTAGCAATCATCAATGAACCAATCACTTCATAGGAAATTAAAAAAAGGAAGGTTTAAGTTGAATGGTTTTAACGTTACACTACAATTACACAGTTGTTTGTCTGTGATCCAACCTTGGAGATGATTCGTATACTAAGGTGACCAGACCAGCCGTCCTTATTTTTTGAGGACAGTCCTCAGTTTTCAAATTATGTCTTCTGGTACTCGAAGAAAGTAACATATTCTCATTTGTCCTCAAATGTGAACTCCTGTCCACATTTATTCTTATTTTGTGGCTTTTTTCCTTCATTTTATTTATTTTTTTGAAATTTAACACCAGTGATTACACTGTCCTTATTGTAATTCTTAATACTTTCTATGCACTTCTTCACAATGTAACAAATCATAATCCACCAGTTCACGAATTTGAATCCCATACAGGGTTTATGGATAAAATGCGGCAAACTCCTAACATCTAGGCTGACGAGCGTGACCTGGATTCTAACATAGCAACACCCATCTACCAACTTTGAGAAATTAACCATTTCAGCCCCTTTTGGAGTTTGATGTTCTCCTTTCAAAGTGAAAAATCCAAATTTTTCTAGTGCACAAACAATTGTAGAGGTGTCAGACAAATATGCAGACGAGCAACTTATAAAAATGCTTGATTAAGCATTGTCTGTATCAGTTTGTACAGGTTGTTTCAAACTCAGAAACACGAAATTATATTTTATTCTCATATAATATTACGGCCCCTGGCCCTGGGTGTTTTTTCATTTCTTCGTATTGTAATTCTGTCATGTGGCGTCTGTAAATATCTGACGAAGATTTACAAGCGGACTACGAGTCAAGCATACAAATCTGATGTATATGCTACCAAATTCCATCTAGACTTCTAAATATTCGGTTGTTCCTAATTTAGCTTAGTTTAAGCTCTGTAGTAAATTTAATAATGTTTATTGATTTTTGTAGTAAAAAATGACCATTTCATTGAATTATTCAAGAACATTAATTAATCTTTGTAGCACAAAAAGAGATTTATTGAAGTGTTTGCTAAATATTAATTAAATAAAATGCATTAGTGGACTAGAACCTGCCTGTTTCTTTAAGAATTACTTTCTACACCCTAAAATGTTGACAACGTTTCTATTAATATCATTACAAGCAATATTTATTCGCTGAATATTCAATAAATGAAAGGCATTCGTCGACTAGAACCTGCGTATGTCTTTAAGAATTCCTTTCTGCACACAAAAATGTCAACAACTTTCATAACAATATCATTATAAGCTCTATCTAAGTGCTGAATATTCATTAAAATGCATTCATCGACTAGAACCTGCTTGTGTCTTTAAGAATTTGTTTTCTACGCGCTAACATGTCGACAACTTTTATTTTTAATCAATTTCATTGCAAGCTCTATCTACGGACTGAATATTGATTAAATGAAGTGCATTCATTGACTAGAACCTGCTTTTGTCTCACAGAATTAATTTCTACATGCTAAAATGTCGACAACTTTCATAACAATATCATTACGGGCTATATCAGTGTTAAATTCTTTTGAAATCTCTATGATGGTAGTTCATATATTGCCAAAATTTTTGTATTTTTGGTCATTAGGAATATAATTTTCCTAAATATCTCCAAAACGAAAAGTCAAAAGTCACATAAAATCCAAAAAGGAAGGTGCACAGCTAGATTTTATAACAAACCAATATATCAATTTGCATCGTTCTACGTCCAACCGTTTTTCAGTTATGCAAGATACACATTCACACGCATACGTACGTACATACAGAAGTCACGAAAAATCGTGTAAAGTCGTTGATATCTCCGAAATGGAAGCTCGTATTAAAACCAATGTTGCTGGTGTAAAACTAGACATGATATTCACACGTATAAATTTACAACATTCTGCGATCTTTCATTTTTGAGGTATGCGAAACACAAAATCCATTTCGCAAATCAAGATTATAATATGTACTTCCTCATATTTTGCATATTTGCCAACATACTAATCAATATTCCGTATTATTGTTAGCTCCGCCTTCTTTTTCACACCGGTATCTTTTTAGAGTACTTTTCCTCTTATTTAATCGTAATTGTATTTAGAGACTATTACTCTAAAAATTTATTGGTGTGAGAAAAAGGGCGGGGCTAACAAGACTACGGAATATTAATTAGGATGTTGGCAAGTATGTATTTTGTATAAGGAAGTAAATGCACTCTATAACAAAAAAAGCGACGCACCAACAAGAAGTGGGGACAAAAATTGGTAGATGGGGTGTAATGGGAGGTCCGAATGGGACAAAAATTGGTAGATGTCATGTACATGTAGAGAAAAACAATTGATTACAGTTTCAGAAAAATTGAATGATTTAATCAAGAGAAAGGGCCTCACAAAGTAAACAAGTCAATAACGCGTTGGTCCACTTCTGGCTCTTATCTACGCAGTTGTGCTTCTGTGAAGTATCGTGCCAAATTCTGTCCAATTGTTGCGTTAGATTGGTGAAATCCCGAGCTGGTTGCAGGACCCTTTTTATGATGCTCCAAACGTTCTCAGTGGAAGAGAGATCCGGTGACTGAGCTCAACCCCATTTCACTGAGCCGTCTATTAAGGGTATTTGAAGTCACTGAAGTACCAGTTGCACGTAGGAACGATGATAATGATGAATAGGTGCTTGATTCTATCAAAATCTGTATGTATGTCAATTTGTGTCCAGTTCGCATTACTCCTTCTTGGTGCGTCACTTTTTTTGTTATAAAATGTATATTGTGTAAATGAAATATAATATAATAAAATAAATAAAAACAATATCCAAATATTTTATACTAAACTGGATGTTATTGGATTATTAAATACGTTTTAGAAAAAGGAAAAAAAAAAAGACCCTCACATTGTTTATGAATAATTTATAGAGCCAATAATCAACATCTTGGTCTTCGAAAGAAAGGCAGATTTGAACAATTGCGTTATGAAATTCTGACATGAGCCTTTTTTTTTTTCTTTTCAATTATTATTTTTTCTTTTCAGAAATTAGAATTTTGAGACAACATACTTTGTATTGTACATTAAGTTTTTAAAAATATACAACAGACTTGGAAAAATGTATATTAGATATAATGTACAAATACATTTCAAAATATTGTTAAACATACAATATACAAATGCACATCTAATATACAATAATACAAGTATATAAAATACTGCCCACCTCTGCCTGATATCGATGTATGAATAGTTTTCGTAATTACATTTTGGTAGATATTTGTGTGGTGTGGATGATTAAGGCTGACTGACTTCTCGAAGGTTCTAGGCCTGGATCGATTGACCACTGTGAGTGAGGGTCTTTCTGAGCCCGTAATTTGGCAAATTTCGGAAAAAAAACATGGAGAACTCCGAACAACTAGGCTTACAAATACGATATGGGTTCGAACTAAGCACTTCCCATATCCCCTTTGAGAGTAAAATCTCTCGGCAACTGATGAAGCTTAGTTTTGGTAGAATTAAGTTCGACTATTTTAATCATGTTATTTGGGTATAAAGTGCACAAGAATGGAAATCAAATTGCACATGCAAAAATTATAGTGATAGACCCCATAAAAGTAATATCTCATGTTATAATAACCGTTAATGACTTAAATGTGCGAAGCGCTCAAAAATCTGTATTTTGCTTTTTAACTCATGAAACCATCTAGAATAGACACATCCTTATATTAAAATTGCAATAAAATAGGAAACTAATAAAACGAACATTTTTATTCTCCCCCCCCCCCGGAAAATCCGATAGTGAACTTGAATATTATATATCAGTTTCAAGAAATTCCATGAAATTTTTCGGGAGTTAGAGCGTGGCTAGACAGACAGACGGACCGAAATCATTAACACTTTTCAACCTTACTGGAAAGTGTTAAAAACATTTAGAAAGCGATAAAAACGATTAATTTAAAAGAAAATGCAATTCCAGCAAATTTTCAATAATATCCATTGATGTAATTGAATATTTTTGTGTGGCCCTATAAATCTATTGCTAATCATACTGTATTCTATGGAAAGCATTCTTTTGTGCATATGAATAATATATATTTTAATTTTATTAAGATTTGTGCAAAGTAAAGTTCTTCAAATTTGGTTTATAGAAATTCCTCTCATAGTACGCAATGCTTAGGAATACTTTCGGGTGTCCCTGTATACAAACTAGTGATGGTATTTACTTCATTTTCAATGGGGGAACATCCGATAGTACACTTGAATAACATATTTCAATTTCATGAAGATTTGTATAAATTAACAGTATTAAAATATGGTTTTTAGAAATACCTCTCATAGGACACAATGCTTTGGAAAACTTTCGGGTGTCCCTGTATACAAACGAGTAAAGGTGTTCACTCCATTTTTAATAGGGAACATTCGATAGTAAACTTGAATAACATATATCAGTTTCAAGAAATTCCAAGAATATTTATGGGAGTTAGAGCGCGAACAGACAGACAGACAACTGAAGTCATTAACACTTTTCAACCTTGTTGGAAAGTGTTAAAAATACTTCGTTTACCGCTTGAGTATGAAAAATTAATGCACTTCCAGTCAGTTTCAAGCATAGCATAGTCCCGCGGTATTCTATCCTGCGGAAATTAGCCCCCCTCCCATGAGAGAAACAACAAATATGAAGTTCGTTTGATCATCGTTAGATCACATTTGATCAACATTTTTTTTTGTTTAATCAATTTAATGTAAAGAGATATAAGCAAGAGATATGCTAATAACAGACACACAGAGAGAGAGAGATACATACACAGACCAACCACAAAAACATGATTTTCTGTATGATTCGACCTCAAAATGTGTAAATAAAATAACACAGACTCGAAAATCTGATCCAAAAGCAGTACTACTACTTTCTCTACCACATAAATGAAATATGTAAGGAAAAAATATTTTAAAGTAAGGTGAAGGTCAAGTTGTTTGACTATGGGAACGGCTATCTCTTGTCTCTTACCCGATTGGAGAGTTTACTGAATGCTGACCGATAGATAAAATCTCCCGGGGTGGATTTGGGGTGACGAAAAGAGGATACAAAAAAAAAAAGTTTCTCCGTCTCCGATAATTTGTCCATTCAAAGGAAAATGATGAAAATAAATCACTTTTAAGAATTACTATTGATTATACTTTATTAGTTATTACTATATATATATATATATAAGCTGTTTAAAAATCATTTAATAAAATATTCTAATAAAAGAAAACAAATTTATTAACTAGTTGGCATAGGTGGACTCTGCTCAGTTCCCCATCATATTTATGTTCTCGTAAATCTCTAGTGCGAGACATATTATAATCATGTTAAAAGAAATGAATTTGACCAAAGCTTGATACAGTGACAGAATGAAATCCCCGCCTAATAGGCTGTCCACCGTTCACTTCGATATATTTATCTTATTCTAATCTATTAATTTATTTTATCAAGGTCAATTCCGTTGTTTAGTTTTCATGCTACAATTTCCAATGCAATAATCCTCAAAATTCATATTTATATGAAAAATTTACAATTTCGCTAGGTTGATAAAATCGTAAATTACGAAATTTTCCTATTACAATATTTGTATTCAATCATGTTCAAACAAATATCATAAAAGTTGTCTAATGTATTTATGATCCTCAAAATGGAAGTTTATGCTCAATTTTGCCTTATTCTGACATGTTAAGTAAATCGTAAATTCCGAATAACTTATGAATTTTTTAAATTGGAAAAATCATAGTCTATGATATTCATGCCAGTATCCTAAATAATATTTCGAAAGTGGTTTGACATCTTTACGATGAAAATATCCCACAAGATTGACGTTTATGTGAAATTTTGTTCTATTCTGCCATGTTAAGAAATTCGTAAATTTCCAATAACTTACGAAATTTTTATATTGGAAAATTCTAAGTCTTAATATTCGTGCAAGTGTTCTAAATAATATTTAAAAATAGTCTGACATCTTTACGATGAAAATATCTCAAAATTGACGTTTATGTGAAATTTTGCCCTATACTGTGTTAAGAAATTCGTAAATTTCCAATTACTTGCGAAATTTTCAATGTAGCATATTTATAGTTACTGATCTTCATTTCGGCATCAAAACTGATATTTTAAAACTGGTGTGACATTTTTACAGTAAAAAGTTTCTTTTAAGTGAATTTTTGTCCTATTCTCCCATGTTAAGAAAATCGTAAGTTTCTCATAACTTACGAAGTTTTTTAA
Source organism: Salticus scenicus (assembly GCA_963930645.1). NCBI lineage: Eukaryota > Metazoa > Arthropoda > Arachnida > Araneae > Salticidae > Salticus > Salticus scenicus. The sequence continues at coordinate 40,204,734 of OZ005653.1, read as the reverse complement.
TTCGAATGTTGCAAATGAATAGGGTTCTTGCCAGTATCGAAAGTAATATTTTAAAACTGATCTGACCTCTCTGCGATCATTTGTTCGTGAGATATCGTGTACACAGACTAACAAACTAACGGACTAAGGGTCCCGGACAAAAGCCCCACCGGACAAAATCCTCGCCGGACAAAAGCCCCACCGGACAAAAACCCCACCGGACAAAATCCCCGTCGGACAAAATCCCCGCCGGACAAAATCCCCACCGGACAAAATCCCCACCGGACAAAATCCCCACTAAAGCTCAAATATACATGGTGGGGGGGGGGGGGGGCTAAAGGGAACCACAATCAGTATAGCAAGATAAATATATATATATATATATATATGTATATATATATATATATATATATTTTTTTTTTTAAGATATTAATGAAACTTTGTTTAATTATCATTAGAGTTTTAAGTAATATATGCTGAGAGTTACATATATCTGATAGGGAGGGGTTTCTGCTAAAATTTAGCCATCATTACAACTCGTTGTATGTGTAGATGAATGTATATGGATGCGCTTAATTTCTGTCAAAATACTTTGTGTGTATATATATATATATATAATATTATGTGAAAGATTATACACAAAAAATTAAAAAATAAAATGTATATTAAAAACATCTTTATTTATTAAAAGTGAAAATCTTTAATGTTTAAATTAATTTGTTTAATAGAACTATTTGAGCTTTTAAATGGAAAACCTATTTTTTTTTTTAAATTAATATATATATGTTTTTTTTTTTTTTTCTATGAATGATTAAAAAGTAAAATAAAAATAAATAAATAAATAAATAAAAATAGGTTTTAAAAAATTAACTAAAAATTTTAGAAAACTGATTTAACTAATATACATATAATATATACATATAATAAATTAGTCGAGATTAATTAATACTATTGTTTTGGATTTTAATATTAATTTAAAAAAAAAAAACTGTTTTAAAATGCTTTTAATAATAACAGATCATATATATATATATATATATATATATATGAATGATTATAAGGAAAACGTAGTTATAAAAATATTTAATGAAATATTCAAAGCAAAAAACTAATTTATTAATTAAGAATAAAATTTTTAAGATTTCAATTAAGTGAGATTGTTTAATACTGTTGTCTGGACTTTCAGTTAAAAAGTTTATTTAAACATCCGAGCTGTAATCGATGCTAGTAGAATGGAAGTGTTAAGTTCAATCCGAAGTCGCGTTCGTCGACCAAGCCGTTCAGAGTTTCCCGTGGTTTTCTTCGAAACTTTCGCAAGTATAGGCTAAGGCTTCCGCCCCCTATACCCACCCCGAAGAGCATTTCACGCAGGTGTAGGGCACTCAAGTTATCAACCGGCTTTAACACTACCACAATCACCACGAAGATTTTTTTTTTTTTTTAATATAAAATTATTCTTTTACTATAAATGATTATATATATATATATATATATATATATATATATATATGCATAATTTATAGCAATATATTTAATTAAAAATTAATTTAATTATTAAATATATATATATATATATACATATTTTAAATAATTCAATTAGTTCAGATTGCTTAATACTATTGTTTGGTCGTTTAAATAAAAATACTATTTCAAAATGTTCTTAAACATCAAAAGATTTTTTTCTATCCTTCATCATAGAAATAAGGAGCTAATTAAAATTATTTAATTTAAAAGACCTAATTGAAAAACTAATTTAATTATTAAAAATATACATTTCAATTAAAAAAAAAAAAAAAAAAAAAGAGATGGCTTGAATAATAATGTTTCAGATTTTAATTGTGAATCTTATTGTAAAATATTTTTAATAAAAAAAGATTTAAAAGCAAAAAGAATGCTTATATATATATATATATATATATTTTTTTTTTTTTTTTCTTTCTTTCTTTCTTTCTTTTTTTTTTTTAAGGTTAAAATTCATTTAATAAAATATTTTAATTGATAATACGTAATTTAATTAATAAAAATTTATTTATTTTTTAAATTATTGAATTATTTAAGATAATTCAATATTGTATTATGTATAATATTAATGTTTGGATTTAATAGAATTTTTTTTTTTTTTTTTTTTATATATAAAAATGTTTCCTACTAATAATTATCAAAAAAGGAACTAATTACAATAATTTGTATATTCTATGCGAGGTACATATTTAAAGCACAATTTGGTACCTTTATACTAAATACGATGTAACAAAATTAATATACATATATTTGATGTATACAAAATAATTTTTCCTGTAAAATAAGGGCCCGCTAGCACTCGAGAGGTTCTGACCTGTAAACTGGTAGACTTAAGATTACGAGTTCGATCACCGGCCGCCCTCGTCGACCGAGCTGTTCGGTGTTTTCCGTGGTTTTCACCAAAACTTGTGTAAAGGCGCGCTAGGACCCTTTAGAAAGACCCCACGGAAGGCACTCCCCTTCAGGTCTAGGACCTTAGTGGAATCTTTCGCCTTTACTCCCAATACCAATAGCAATATCTGTGAAATAAGATATGATTAGCGTAATTGATTGACTAACAGGGTGTCACAAAGTATTTCTGATTCATTGTGAAGTATATAAATGGGAAAACTACTTAATATTAATTTTCAGTGTTGTACGAATTTTTTTTAGTACATCATATGGTGTGCATGTACAGTTTACACGATATATATTCGACATAAAAAGTAATCTGTTTAATGCTTTCTCTTATATATACATATGTATATATGTATTATGAATGCGTTTTCATACATGCATAAATATACACGTTTCACACACCATGAAATACGAAAATTATTCCAGCAAATTTTGTCTGTGTGTGTCAGCATGTCTGAACGCGTACAATGCTATTTTCATTATTATAAAATATTCCAATATTAAAATATTCTCATTCGATTTGTATACCCCCAAAACCCTTATATATCAACCCTTATGTACCTATTTTGAACGAACTAACTCCAATTTTATTTTTTACCCTTTCGCTCCCCCCCCCCCCTTTCCGATAGTGGCGGATTTAAGGGGGGGGGGGGCTAGGGCGCTGAAGCCCCCCCAAAAAAAACACTGACATTCACAATTGAATATTGCAATTGTAAATTTTTTATTGGTCTAGAATAACACTTTGGAAAATCTCAGCCCCCCCTTTCCCCCCTCAAAAAAAATGTCAAGTTCTGGATCCGCCACTGCTTCCGATCTTCCTAATAATTTTAGACTTTCGAAAATATCCTCATCCTATTTATAGGCCCCAAAAATCTACATGTACCAAATTTAAGCGATCTCACGCTAATTTCAATTTTTTTGTCCCCCCCCCCCCTTTTCGAGCCAACTAATAATTTTGCACTTTCGAAAATAACCTCATTTGATTTGTAGACCACAAAAACATAGTAAAATTAAGAATAACAGAAGATTAAATGTCACCGTAATCCACGTTAACCAAAAAGAATTAATTTTTAATTAAATTAATAATAACCCGTGAAGAATTTAGTACAGATACGAAAACAATTAACAGTTAATATCTTTAATAAACTATGAACTATCACACCGAGTTTCTAGTGGGAAAAGTAACAGATTTATTGAATAATTTATTTTATAACGAGTTTAATTTATTTTGAAATGTTAATTTTATCCAAAATATCATACGTAGGGCCTTTGTCCGGGCTAAGTGGGGTTTTTGTCCGGTGGGGATTATGTCCGGTGGGGATTTTGTCCGGTGGAGCTTTTGTCCGGTGGGGATTTTGTCCGGTGGGGTTTTTGTCCGGTGGGGATTTTGTCCGGTGGGGATTTTTTCCGGGGGGATTTTGTCCGTGGGGATTTTGTCCGGTGGGGCTTTTGTCCGTATCCCACGGACTAACACACTAACAGATTAACACACTAACAGACACCCGACAAACAGACACCATACAAATTTTGTAATTTTCCGATTCCACACACCTGAAAACGTGTAAAAAAGTTAAAAAACCGAGGTCGAAAGTTTTCACGATTACCTAAGTTCCCCATACCTACAGTATGATGGGGAACTAAAAACATAATTTTCAATAACTAATTTAATTGAGATTGCTTAATACTATAGTTTGCATGTTTAATTATCAACTTCTAATCAATTTGGACTTTTAAGCCGAGCGGTTTTGCTGTCAAAGCCGGTAGACTGGAAGTGCTGGGTTTGATCTCAGGTGGCGCTCATTGATCTAGCTGTTCGGTGTTTTCCATGGTTTTCTCAGAAACCCATGTGAATACCGGTTTTGGTCTCTTAATACCCCCCCCCCCCTCAGTTCCGAAAGGCATATTCCCCAGACGTAGGGCCCGCGTGTTGTTAGTCGGCCTTAACACTTACACCACGAAACTATTTTTAATATAAAAAGATTATTTCTCTAAATAATAATTTAAAATAATAATAATAATAATAATTAAAAAACCAATTAGCTATTTACTGCAAAAATAATAAAGATTAAAATATAATTTTTTAATAACTAAAATAGTTGAGATTGTTTAACACTATTGCTTAGGCTTTTAAATAGAAAGCCTGTTTTAAATTGCTCTTAAATATAAAAGATTTTTTCCCTATCATTAACAGAAAGAAGGAGATAATTAAAATTATTTTATTCAAAAAATCCAATTGAAAAAGTAATTTAATTATTAAGAATATAAATTTTAATAATTAAATTTGCCGATATTGCTTAAATACTATCGTTTGGCTTTTAATTGAAAAGCTTATTTCAAAATATTTTTATTATAAAAAGATTTTTTTCTATGAACTATATTATATACATATATAAAAATTCATAGTGATATTCTGTTTTTGGAAATCACCCAATAATTTATTATATTTAAATTATAATGTTTTTAATCTGACAATATAAGACAAAATTTTGTATAAATGAAATGTACATCATGAGAGTTATTTAGGGAATTTAACAAATGATTATAAACAGGACTCATGAAATGCGATAGCTTGGTCGCCAGTGGCGACCAATATATAAATTATCTTTTCAACGAAAACTCGGCCTTTTTTTTTTTTTTTTTTTTGAAATGGGCCTAGATTCGAATGCCGAAACCTGTGCTAAACTACAGTGTAGTATCAATTCATGTAAGAAACAAGTAGGAAAACAGCGACTTATGGCTATCTGTGATTATTTCGCACTCCGTCATGTTGAACGTATATACCGATAGGAAATTTACGCCGTGTTCCACTATGCATGTTTAACAACCCGGAGTTGAATCGTTTACACCGCTCACTTTGCGACCCAGTGCTGAATTGTTGCACCACCAGACCAGTGTAATCAACTGTCGATGGCAACGGGGTATTGGTTTAGAGAAAATAATACAACCGGTTTGAGGATGTTAAATTTAAACAGGTGTTTCCTGATGTATAATCTAGTCCTATTTAATGTTTGATTTTTATACACATAATTTTAATTTCTATATTCAAGTAAATTGCAAAACTGAAAATAAATAAATAAAGACAGTTTTTTTTTTTTTTTATTGGTTACCAAAAATTTTTCCTGGCGACCAGTTTTTTCCCCAATTCCTGGAGCCCTGATTATAAAATACTTAAGAATTAATAACATTATATAGCAGTAGTAAACTAGGAAATGATTGTGTGTAATATAAAACCTGGAATATAGTCTCCGTAGAAATTGCATTGTAGTAGCGCCACCTGTTGATCGATTTGTAACAAAACTTGATAACCACTTATTTATGTCAAGGTACAACTACATATAAATTTATATAAAATTATGTGCAGTAATTACTACGATACAAAGGGCACAAAATTTTTATCACACACTCAGACACCCATTTCCAAACAATGGTCTAATCGTGTACTGGACATCTTCAAAAGTGTAAATCCATTGAAAACTGGAAATAAAATTTTTTTCGAATGCAATACTTTCTTCTATTAAATTTTCTATTAGTTTTATTATTCACTTAATATATTTCTTTTCATGTCAAAATAAAAAAAAAGTAAAAATTGTTTTATTTGTTTTAGCTTCATTTTTAATTTTTACTTCCATTACCCTACTACCGTAGGTAATGGAAGTATTGTATCTGGTCTATTCGATATCGAGATTTCACATGATTTACACGTTTTAAGGTCCCCTGAGTCCAAAAAAGTGGTTTTTGGCAATTGGTCAGTGTGTGTGTGTATGTGGAAATTCTTCTGGCTATTATAGCTCGCAAACTAATAAAGATAGAACTACGAAACTTTAGAATTGAAACAAGTCTGGTGTACAGATGAATTTTCCATATTTTGGTGAAAATTGAAAAACAGGAAGTGGAACATCGGAAACCGGAAGTGGGACCGTAAGTCCGTATCTCAAAAACAGCTCTTTCTTCAAATTTGCTATATAAACACTCTATTAGATGTCCTTTCGAATGATATAATTGGTTAGTTCAGGAAAATGGATTGGCGTCCTGTATAAATAGCTCAATTTCAGGTCTCACAAGGGAGTTCCTTTAAAAACGCCTGTACGGATTTTTTTCAAACTTGCCCTATTAACTCACTTTTAAATATGATTTTGTATGCAATTATTGTTTTCCTGTCAATAATTGAGTTTTGGTAAAAGTTGATATCTCAAAAACGGCTCTAACGATTTTCTTGAAAATTGTTGTAAAAATCCATTTCTTTCTTATGTATCACGTAGTTATTTGAGGAAAATTAATAGCTACCCTGTTAAGTTAGGTCAGAAGTTCAGGTAGATCTCGAAAATTGGAGTTTCAAAAAATAACTCTACCATTTTTTTTTCTTACTTTTTACCTCGCTATGTGTAAGCTTCGATTTATATGTCTTTACATGTGTATAAAGTTTATTTTACTACAAAAATGTTAGGTTTCTATTTCTTTAGGTCACTTTTATATCTTCTGATCACATTATCTCCAAAAAAAAAAAAAAAAAAAAAAAAAAAAATAAATTCATATAATATGTGTAATAGTGGGTAATGGAAGTCGTGTGGTTGTTTCACACCAGATTTTTTTTTTCTTTTAATTTCATGGCTGTTATGAGGTTTGATTTTGAAGCTAAAATTATGTCAATTTAATACCGTGCAAATTTAATTTTTGACTTAGCTTTATAATTAGTTTTATTATTTATTCACGTGAAAGTATATTTCTTTTCATATGAAAAAATAAATTAATTAATTGATAAAAATAAAACTAGCATGTTGTGGCCATCACGAAAACATTCTTCTATATTTTCCTATACAAATTCACGCAGTAAAAATCATTTGTTATTACTTCCGACCCTACTACCATAGGTAATGGAAGAATTGTATTCTGTCCAAAAATTCGATATCGAGATTTCAATTGATTTACATGTTTTAAGGTCTTCTGAGTCCAAAAAAGTGGTTTTTGGCAATTGGTTAATATGTATGTGTGCGTATGTATGTGGGAAATCTTCCGGCTATTATATCTCGGAAACTAATAAAGATAGAACTACGAAACTTTAGAATTAAATCAGGTCTGGTGAACAGATGAACTTTCCGAATTTTAGTGAAATTGGAAAACTGGAAGTGGGATATTCGAAACCGGAAGTCGGGCTGTAAGTCCGTATCTCAAAAACGGCTCTAACGATTTTCTTCAAAACTGCTGTATAAACACGCTATTAGATGTCCTTAGGGAAGACGCCATCCATGAAGGTTTTTCTAAAGGCTCTTGGCCTATTTACGCGAGTTTCGGAGAAAACCACGAAAAACTACGATTGGCTAGGTCAACGAGAGCGACCAAGAATTGAATCCGGCACTTCCCGTCTACCAGCTTTTGAGCGGAGAACTGCTTGGGGCTCGGCTACTAGGCGTATATTAAAATTTCGATTTACCCCCCCCCCCCCTAAAGTTAATTATAGCCTATAGCATTAAGGGATAGTGTTAGATTTTGATTAATGAAAACATAATTTTAAACCTGTTTTTTTAATTTCAGATATTACCCTTACATACATATAAACTGTACGTCTTAATAATGTTTACAGGGGTCCCACCAGAGTAAAATATAGGATTTCTTAGAAAAAATATAAAATATTTATTAAAAACACGTAAAATTACTGATATACAGGAGGATTCAGATTTGATCGTTCAAATATGGTGAGAAAGAATGTAATAGAAAATGAAAGCTGTGTTTCAAGCAGAGTATATATATATATACACCAAGGACAGCTCTAAAATATAGGCCAAGGGGGAGAAGAGATAGAGGAAGACCCCGTAAAAGATGGATTGAGGTCGGAACAGGCTTATAGCCTCCAACCGTGTTGGATATGATGATGATGATAAACATAATTTCAAAATCGTTTTAAAATTTACCAATTAAAAGATATATGATAATACCAACATCATACATATTAAGTTGATGGCATATATATTTAATTATTCATTTGTAGTACCAGTTAATTTATAAAACCATTTTAAAATACTTACGCTAACTTGAAATATATATATATATATATTTAAAACATATGGGTAGAATCTAATGCATTGTATTGAAGAGGATGCCGAAGAACTCTGGGACTGAAAATAGTCAGTATCACAAAAATGGCTCTAAAAAAATTCTTCAAATTTGCTACATAAGTATCTTTTTAGATTTTTTTCCCCGTATATATTACTTACTATATTACTACTGCAAGAAAACTAATACCCACCCTATATAGTAAGAAAGCACCACAGAGCTGGCCTTTTTAAAGTAATAAGTACAAAACTTTGAAGAGGTTATTACATTTTATGATGTTTATTCAAAGTTTTGTACTTATTAATACCCACCCTGATTACGTAGGTCAGCTTTAAGATCCAAGAAAATTGTGTCTCAAAAAACAGCTCTACCGATTTTCTTTAAATTTGCTCTATAAATTCTCTTTTATAATGCATGAATCAGTTCATTACTACAGGAAGATTGGTTGACATTTGGTTAGCTCAATTTTATTTATTATCTTCTGAGCACACTATTCCCCAAAATCTGTATAATATTTACAGAGTAACAAAAGTTAATTGCTACACACCAGAATTTCTTTAATTCATCGCATTTGTCTAATAACCTTTAGAAAGGGGCTCTTCTGAAATCCCATGGTGAAGCGTGACAACTGCTGTCACAGCCCCTCTCTAAAGAGAGTTTTTAACTTGGCTGAAGCAAGACCTGTGCAATACGCACCTCAATCATATTATTATATTCTACGAAGTGTCTATTGCTACGGCAGCCGGAACAATATTATTGTTACGGCAGTCACCAATGAATCTTTACCGCTCCCACTAAGAACGACTCTTTTGTGAATCAATCTCGTAGCACACATGTTGACATTCACGACGCCATTTTTATATCTATTATTTTAAATGATCGCTTTACCAAAGAACTTCTACTACTCTATTCTATATTCTTTGGCTTTACTATCCTTGATTTTTGTTGAATGCGGCATTTTAATTTATTTTTTGAGCTAGTGTGTTCGGGAAAAAATGTTGAAATCAATGTGGGAGATTTATTTCCCTCATATAATGATTTCGGAGCGGGATTTCGATCAGAAAATAATTGAACCATCGATCTGTGATAATTTAAAATACAATCGATTTATTTTGCAAAACATAAAATTTACTTTTTTTTTTTTTGTATATTCTGCGTTATACTTCTCTGGGATGAAAATCGTTTGCATAATTTTTTATAGATTATTTGTATTGTGTGAATTCTTATAGGAAAATTAACATAGTTTTGTCATGGCCGCAACATACTAGTTTTTTCTCATATCTTTTATTTGTTTTGTACCATAGTAGAATTTGTACTTATTCAAATATTAATTGTTATAATAAATGTAATTAATCTTTTTTAATATTGCTGTGGAAGATTTAAAATATTTGCTTTAATTTACATGATGGGTGTAAAACTGTAAACTGCTACTTGCATGCAGAATGAATAGTGAAGGAAGACTTAATAATAGTATGTTATCTGCAGGATTCGCTTCAGTTGTGTCTCTGAATTTCATGTTATTTTGTTTTTATAGAAATTTTTCATTTTGAATATTTCACTTGCATTGTAATTTTCTTAGAGCTTCGCAAATATCATATTATCATTTATGATTAGTTTAAATAAATATTTTTAATAATAGCCATTTTATATATCATTAACAAGTCTTGCCATTCATTCTGCATGCAAGTACCAGTTTTCAGGGTTTTTTGCATGTTGCAAGCTTATAATGCCTAATTTCACTGACAGTTATTGTATGGGAAAATTTGTTTCCATAATTATTCATTACTTAATGTATTTTTTAAAATTCTATTTTCACATTCAAAAAATTCACAGTCTTTAAATTAGTACTTATCCTTCAAAAATTAATTTTTTAAATTTTTAGTACTATTTCATTTTATGATTAATAATTGAGAAAAATGCACTTAATGAAAACTCGCATTTTTGAACTCAAATTTGTAAAATGAGTACTAATAGTTTTCTGAATGTGAAAATGGAATTAAAAAAAAAACTATCATGTTGTGGCCACTATATGACTTTCTTCTGTATTTGGAACAACTTCAGTATACGCCCACAACAATATTTGCCGATTATGGCTAAATCATAAACGATAAAATGACAAATCTAAAATAAACAACATATAAGCTGTCATATTATATCACAAACAGTCCAGAACGACATTGTTATCGTTCAAAACAGCGCCAAATTCAGCAGTGGGTGTATACTGAAGTTGTACCCTATATTTTCGTAAACAAATTCTCTCAGTAAAAATAATTTATTAAAATTATTTTCCATGATAAATGCAGATGATTTACATTTCTAGAGAAGTCGTAACGTCAAATATCCAAAGAAAATAAATTTTATTCTCCAAATAACATTTTATAAAAATACATTTTTTTCTTTCTTTTAATGAAAAAAATCAATAACTTTTATCACAGATCTATAGTTCAATCATTCGTTTTAAAGGACATAGTTAAAGCTCTTTGGGTACATAATGAAAATTTGCAGGAGACAGATGCAATGCTCCTACATATACAAAAAATTTTCCTCAGTTGACTATCACTGTTATAAACAATTCTTTTTAATTTCATAATTATTAAAAAATAGTTATCTTTATGCACATTTACACGAAATTTTGAGATATATCACCATGTTAAAACTTTAGAAAAAGCAGGTTGGCAAAGCCACCTTTAAGACTATTTTAACCAAAAGTTGACAGACACTAATTTATGTCAAGGTGCAACTACATACAATTTGCATGAAATTCTATGCAGTAGTTCCTGAGATACAATTGCCACAAAAATTTATCACACACAGACACATTTTTTAAAACTGGTCAAATCGTGTTCACTCCTCTCAGAATGCATAAATCAAAATCTATTGAAAACCCAAGGTAAAAAATTTTTACAAATACAATACTTTCTTCTACTAAAATGTAGAAGAAAGTAATAAATGAAGTTTTATAAATTTAGCTAATTGAATAGCTTACCAAATAATTGGATATTTGGACAAACTGAATATTCATCTAGCCAAATAGTTTCAGATTCGGCCAAATGGAATAATCAGTAATATGGCCAAATATTTGGTATATCTCTAGTATGAATATTATGTAGAATATTTCAGTAATCTCCATCTCCAGCAAGATTATAAATAAAAAATACAGATCAATTGTTACAAAATTCCAATTTATGAACAGTTTGTGCAGATTCAGCCGTAATTAACTAAAACTTTAAAAATTAAGTATGACTGCATATTTAAATAAATTTTAATTTAATACAGTATATATTTTTAATTGAAATAATTGCGCTAATTTCTTTCATGCTAATTAATCACAAATTTCTTTTTATAATTCTGAAGAACTATATAACTTACTAGCAGGCTTTGCCTGCTGCACTGGACACTATATTTAAACGAATTCTCAAAATTCCATATCATTATTATAAAATCTCAAAAATAAAAATACTAAAATCAGTTGAAACCTAAGTTAAAGTTTATGTCACATTCAGTAGAGATTTTCTCGCTTGCACCATGAAGAGTTCAGGTTCCCACTGCCTTCGGCACTGATTTACTCCCCTGTCCACAGCGAGAAACGGTGGCGGATCTAAGAGAGGAGACCCCCCCCCCCCCCCAAAAAAAAAAAAATAAATAAATAAATAAAAATACTGGCATTCATTTCACATTTGAATATTACAATTGTAAAATTTTCATTGATCTGGAATAACATCTTGACAAATCTTAGCCCCCCTCCCCAAAAAGTTAAGTTTTCGATCCACCACTGGCGGGAAAAATCAGAATTTTCAATAAATCGAATCAGAGAGAATATTGCATATTCTTAATCAATACTCACAGTGATGCCGCTAGTCTTTCAAAATCTTGGGACCCATGAGTTTAAAAAAATCTGGGTCAATTTTTCAAAAAATGGGTCCCCACATGAATGAATTTATACATTGCAGATATAATTTTTTTTTTTTTTTTTTATTGTAAATGAAAAGCAGATTTTTAGGAATTTTTAACCAGCTCTTTTTTAAATTGTCTTAAACTAATATTATGTAGGAGGAAAAGATCTTTTTTCATTCTTCATAGCAGAATGCTTTAAAAATATAAAGAAAATATTAGTTTTAAACAAGAAATATATTTTAAAATTTATTTTTTTCTTTCTCCGTTTATTTATTTATTATTTTTTTCAAGAATGAAAATTACGTGTCCGCTGGTACCCGCCACAATAAATTTTTCACGTAATTTACGCACTATAGCACATAAACAGCATCTCTGACTCATATGCCAAAATTCGCCATTCCATGAAAATTTGAAGCATATTCAAACTTGAAACTGTGTTTTCTGCTGAGCCTACCCCAACGGACGGTGGTAGTATGTGTGTGTGTTGGGGGGGGGGGGGTAATTTCGCGAAACCCAACCCCTTTAGAGTGTGTGTTGCATACACATACCAATTGATGCATCAAAAAATCTCTTTCCTCGGATAATTTGGAGCAGAGTTATGCTAAAAACGTGTCTTTGCACACGCCCTGATCCTAAAGTGTGGAAAAAGGAGAGAATTTTGGAAAATCTTTTTATACTACATATTGGATACATATAACTGACCCACACATAAACAATTACTGTTCTACAATAATTAGAAGCAGATTTAACCTTGAAAATTTCTTTTTACTCCCCCCCCCCCTCTTCCTATGGGAGGAGGTAGAAAGTAGTTTCACAAAATCTCTTTGTGGTGTGTGTATTGGATATGCATAACCAATCGACATCAAAAAATCACTTTCCTAAGATAATTTGGAACAGAGTTAGTCTTGAAAATGTATTTCCTTCCAACCTTTAAAAGGGGGAAGGGGGGAAATTTCACAAAATCCTATTATAGTGCATGTTGGGTATGCATAACCAACCCACACATTAAAATTAATCTGACTGAGATAATTTGGAGCAAAGTTACACTTGGAAACTTTTTTTTCTCCCCCCCCCCTTGAACCCAAGGAGGGAAATCTTATTACAATAGGTATTGGATACATATAAACTATTTATGCATTAAAATACATGACTGCAACTTACCTAGATTTCCCAAGACAAATGTAGCGCTGAAAGGGGAGGGGGGGTCACGAATTTGCCCCCTTGCAACACGACTCTCAAAATCGAAAGTCAAAAATATGAATGGGTTTTTGGAGATATATACTGAAAACAACCATGCGTTTTCTTTAGAATATGTACCACTTTTTTGTAAAACTCTACTCAAAATTCCCCCCTACCTCTCTTAAAAATTGAAAATTTCAAAATCACAGAAAATGCTTTCTTGTACTCAATTAGAGTCCTGCGCACCCAACCCGAACCCGACAAAAAAAATTTCATCAACCCGAAAACCGACCTGAACCCGACTAAAAATTTTTCATCAACCCGCACCTGACCCGAAACCCGAGAACTAAATGAAAATTACTTTTTCATCTAAAAATCATGCAAAACTTTCTTAAATTATAAAATAAGGTAAGTTTTCCTTGTCATACAGTTGGTAAATTATTTTAAAAAGAATTTGAAATGTAATTACTAATTGTTTAATTTAAAACTGAAAAAAGGATCATTAATAATTTTTAACCATTTATGTGAGTTGTGAAATTCAAGAGTAAACTAGTATGTTTTGGCCACCACAAGACTTTCTTCTATACTTTCCTATATTTTACTAAGTGCAAATAATTTATTAAAAATATTATTTTTTAAGATTATCTAACAGAATGAATGCAAACGATATTCATCTTAGAGACAACTAACACTAAATATCCAAAGTGACAGTTTTATTGCCTGTAAATAGCATCTTAAAAAGTACGTTTTTATAATGGTTATCTCACATATCAGGTTTCGTAGAGTTATATGCCATAGAAGTTGAGATATAGCCTTCCCATTATCGAGGGATATTGCAGCATAGCAGCTCCACCTATTGGCCGATTAGCATACAGATTGATTCAACATAATGTCTCCTTATGGCTTTCTCACATATCAAGTTTTGTTTGATTATACACAATAGAACCTGAGATATAGCCTCCCATTAAATTGCAAATATTGCTGTATAGCAGCACCACCTGTTGAGCAGTTGACACCAACAGTTGAGATACTAATTTAGGTCAAGGTGCATCTACATATAAATTTATATGCAATTTTATGCAGTAGTTCCTGAGATATAGCCTTCGCCTAAACTGCTGAAATCGCTGTGCAGCAGCGCCACCTGTTGGCCAATAAGAATTCAAATTGAATCATCATAATGTCTCGTAATAGCCTTTTTACATATCAAGCTTTGTTTGATTATACTCAATAGAACCTGAGATATAGCCTTCTCTTAAATCTCAGAAATGGCTGTATAGCAGTGCCACCTGTTGATCAGTTGACAAAAATTGATAGACACTAATTTAGGTCAAGGTACCTCTACATATAAATTCATATATAATTCTGAACAGTAGTTCTGGAGATACAGTCGTCACAAACTTTTTGTCACACACACACACAGACAGATATTTTCTATAAATGGTAAAATCGTGTTCTAGACCTCTCAAAACATGTAAATCCGTCGAAAATTTTTATGAATCCAACACTTTCTTCTATTGAATATAGAAGAAAATAAAAAATGCACTTCAATTTAAATGTTCATAATTTATTATTTATTACTTATAGTCTGGAAAAAAAATAAAGATGTATTATTCTTTATTGCTTTTGTCCAATGTAGATGTTTACTTTACTATAATAATTTGTGTAGCATGTATGTGATTCGCAGTTAAACATCTGCTTTTTAAGGATCACTGATCATTTTAAATTCGCATAATCAGCAACTAAGCTTCTCGTTTCAGTTTTCTGGTGCATTATTTATTCGTTCTAGAGAAGACAATAAAGAATATAATCTGCCTTGATGATATTCATTTCCTTTATGTGTTTATTTTACATTACTTTTTTTAATTAAATCATGACAAGTATTCTCTTTATATTTGCTGTATATACAAATGTAAATGGAAGAAAATTCAAAATTTCGTTAACATACAAGCGAGGATTAAAATTCATTGAAAATAAAGATATCTTAAAAAAAAAAAAAATGTAAATTGAGAAATAAATTAAATTTCCAAAACGTAAAAGTGAGGTTATGTTGTATTTCTTATATATACATATTAACAATAGTCAATAAAAATTTATACAGTACTTTAAAATTTTCATACAATTTCTACATATGATCAGTTTTAGATTTGTTTAAGAAAAGAAAACATATACGAATATTTTTTTCTCATTCTTATACGGTTTTTTTTTTTTTTTTTTTTTCGGGTGGATATCCGTGTATAGGAATATGGAGCTCCGACACATGTCTAAAATCAGTTAAAGAAACTATAATTATGTCTACAAATTTATGCTTTCAACTGTAAAATTTTTTTTGAAAGGTGTTCTCAAGTCGACCTGACTCATAGAAAGCTAAACCTGACCCGCAAGAGAAAAAAATTTGTCAACCCGACCCATGGGTCGGGTCAAGTTCAGGTAAAATTGGGTTACCCAACCCGATGCAGGACTCTATACTCAATACTCTCCACATGTGCAATTACTTCACAGTGAAGTAATGTGAAATTGACTTATGCTTACAATTACAGACATGTTTTTGCCTCCTGCTCTCCAGGGAGAAAGGGGGGGGGGTGTCATAAAATTCCATTACTATAGATGTCAGTACATATAAATAATCCACCCACTGAAATTCTTGACTTCAGCTCCTACAGTTTTTCCAAGACAAATTCAGCACTAAAGCACTAGCATTGTGCACAAATCGAATCCCTAAAAAACTACAAAAAACAAAAATGGGTATTTGGAAATTACATTGCTCTTTTCAACATCTTCGTTAACCATTTTTCGTAGAGTTCTACTCAAAAATCGGGAAATTTTCCACCAAAAATTTATTTTCTCCTCCCCCCCCCCTTCCAAAAAAAAAATCAAAAATTTCAAAATCATAGAAAGTTTTTTTCCTTTTTGTCCTCAAATCTAGTCTCTCCATGTGCAATCTCCTCATCGTGAAGTAATTTGGAGCTGAGTTATGCTTACAAACATGTTTTTGCCTTCTGCCCCCTTGGAAGGGGAGAAAATGTTGTAAAAGTTCATATATATAATTTTAAGTTGCTTTAAGACCTAAATTCCTGCAATTCAGTTTAGCCATTCTCGCGTGATACTTGGACAAAAATAAAGTTACGGACACAACAATTGCAAATTATATTGCAAATTTTTTTATTCTGAAATTTACAAACAAAAGTCTGATTTTATTAATATAAATTAGTAGAAAGACAATATTAAAGTTTGCATGTTAAAATAAAATAAGCTTCATTTAACCACTTGACCAACTAGTCAGAAGCACACTATAGCTGTCGTCTACACATTACTGCAGCCTGCGAAGTGGTTAATACTTAAGAGTACTACCTAACCTTTGAAATTTGTTTCCAGAATTATTGATTATACAATTTATTATAATTTTGTTTTGACATTTAGAAAATTTTCAACTGTTAAATTGGTTCTTTTAATATTTTGAGTTTAAATATAGAAAAAGTAACCAAGTATATCATTTGCATTTTTTAACTGCAAAATAAAATGTTAAAAGTTTAAAAAATTATTTTTTGCAAAACAAGTACTAATTTATTGTTTGTGATTTTTCCTGAATGTGAAAACGGAATTTAAAAAAATACATTAAGTAATGCATAATTATGGAAACAAATTTTCCCGTGCTTTATAAATTATTTTTTATTTTTCATTAAATATTAGTTACTTAACTTATTGATGTTTAAATTAATAAATAAATTTTCTTTGTTAGTATAAATATCAATTACTAGTATGAACATCAGAAAATTAGTTTTTTCTTATACAATTTGAATACTTTATGCATCCGTGATTAGTTTTAATGTACATTGTACCTGTACATTTTAATGTATGCAATGTTTGATACACATAAATGTACATTTTGACGTCTGAATTATAAACTATGTTTACATATTATCATTTTCACATTTTTTTTTTTTTAGAGTCCTAAGATTTAAAAAAAAAAGAAAAAAAATAAGTTACACCTTTTTATTTTTTGAATGATTGATTATTAACATGCCATCATTTGCTCTTGTTAAAAAAAAAATATTTTAGATGTTTGAGATCAATTTATATATCAGTTTTTATTTTTTCAAAACTTTCTGCTGAAAGGTTGAAGGGGGGGGGGGCGTAAAAATGGACATTTGTAGGGGTAAAACTACCTAATATGCAAAAACCCTGAAATCTGCTATTTGCATGCAGATGGGGGGGGGGATTTAATAATGGTATATTATATATCTACCTGTAATAAATAATATTTAAAGGGTTCTTAATGCATTTTAAGGCAGACAATCAAAATGACAAATTTCTATAAAAACAAAATAATTTAACATAAAATTCAGAAGCAGCAAAAATTTTAAAAACCCTGAATTCAGGGGCAGCCCCTGAAAAGTTTCACCCCTGCATTTGTTGATATTTATACTAACAATAGCAGCTTATTTACAATATGATTGCAGCAATGAATAACAATACAATGAGAGGCGGCGGATTTGAGTAAGATTGTATCCTACACCCATTTCGATATGGCACCCTCCCCCTCCCATGTTTTGAAGTATATTATGCATTTGTTATAGTAATAATAGCAATAAATATGATACAGCTAAAGGAGAAATATTTTTCTTAGATATATCAATCTCTAAGCAATCTTTATATAATAATCATTACATAAGTAAAAAATAATCATATCTGATCATGAAAAAAATCAATTACTTTATTTGGTTTCTCCTACAAAAATTGTTAATAAGCAGAATTTAATTTTTTATTTAATCACTTACGAACTGACTAACTTTCTTTTTATATTTTTATTAATCAAAATAGAAATTATTTTGATTCATAAGTAGATACACTGTAAAAAAATAACTATTACTAGCTGCAAGAAACTCTCTGTGATTGGAGAAAATGATTATTTTCTCCAATCAGAGAGAGTTTCTTGCAGTTGGTAATAGTTATTTTTTTACAGTGTAGGTTAATTTGTTTAAAAATAGTTTCTTTACAGCTTCTTGTTCGATATTTTATATTTAAATCATTGCATACTTAATTATTTTCAGAAAACAATTTCTCTCATCAAATCATAACATGTTTGACTCATGACACAGAGAGCAGATCATGCTTTGAAATTTGTATTATCGACTGAAAATCTATTCGATTGCTCTTAATGTTTGGATTTGTGTTCAAAATTAAATCATTTTTAAGAATTTAATAAGCTTAAAAAAAAATGCCACACTCTACCTGGATCTAAGCATAATCCATTGCTGGACGTTTAATCGCCATAAGAAAACAGCAGCATCCCTAGCTACATATTGCCGCTGCTTAGTCCAGAGGATCAACCGTTCAAATATAACACTATCTTTTTTTATTAATATCACACAATCAACAGATTGGGAAGAAAATCATATATAGAGAAAATTCATTTTTCCAGCTCAGTGAAAATAATGGCAGGACCAGGAGTCGAACCCCAGATCTTTGACTTACATGGTCAAAGATCTTAGACTGTGTAAGTCAAAGATCCGGGCATTATTTTCACTCAGTTGGAAAAATCAATTTTCAATAACACTATCTATTCGTATATTTCAAACCACTATCTAAAAATCTGTAACGTGTTAAACAGGGATTGATAAACTGTTTTATAATTGGCAAAAAATAAAAACAATTAATTAAAAATGTTTCTCATTCCTATTAAATACTGGTTGTCCTTCAAATTTAACTGCCAGTACTGTTCAAATTTTAATTATTTTTAAAACTTAGGCGCCCCTAGGCACGGGCCTAAGCCAAAATCTGTCGCTAAAATCAATATTAAAAAAAATAAACTAGCTTTTAATAAACAGCTTATTCTTAATAAAATTTGAATTTTCTCTTTTTTTAATACTTTTCATTAGCTTTACTTTTAATCTTAAAATAATAAAAAATACACCAGAGAACTGTTGAAAAGTAATAAGTGAAAAACTGAATAAACACTATAAACTGCAAAAACCCCAAAACAATTAAGTTGGCACGAGTGCTGCAAACAAAGCGATGATGCACAATTTATAGTGTTTTATTCAAAGTTTTTTGCTTGATAGCTTTTAAGCTTGCTTTCTAAACCTAATATCTTTAATCTTTTATATTCTGGTTTTCCTAAAACATTTAATAACCGTTTATGAGTTTTAAATGTTCTTGTTACTCAGCAAATAAAATGAAAATAAAAAGCTTAAGTACTTTTTTGTTTGAATAAAATTTCTTAAAACTGTATTTCATTGAAAATATCCCCTCTTCCTACAAAGAAAAAAGAATATGGGGAATAAAGCTAAATATACGCTTTTTGAGAACAATGAATGAGTTATATTTCACATGCAAGGTTTAAACGTGTTTTTCATTTTATCTAAAAGAGAAAATGATATTCTCACTTATTTTCTAAATGTTAGTTTCATAAGGATATTCCTGTTATCCAAGAATATTTTCACCTCACATATTTAATATTTTAAATATATATACATAATAATTATTTTGGCAGAAATAAATGATTTTACGTGGTAAAAAAAATTATATAATTTAGGCTTACTAAATAAAAAAAAAGGGGGAGGAGTACTTTTTTCATAACGATACTATAGGGTTGTTATAAAAAAATGTACTGTCAGGGTACTAGTACTAATATGATAAAGCTATTATGAAAATTTTTAGTAATCCCATGGGGATGATGAAAAAGAGAAGTATACAAAAACTATTTTTCTTTTATTAAGAATATGACATAACAGATTTAAGTTATTAATGTTACTGAAGACTAAACATTAGCTCATTAAAAATATATTTTTAATAGTGTGTATAACATTAAAATCATCTAAATTATTAATAAATATCAATTTTGTAATGATTTAAAACTTTTCAATAATAATGCTTGCACACATAAGCATATATGATTGTGTTTGCAAACTTGTAAAAGAAAAGAATGTGAAAAGCTTACTAATTTATAGTTATTAATGAAGTACACATTTGACAGCAGAATAATTTATTATATTTTTGTAGATTTAATGTTGATAAAGATTTACGATCCGTTACGGTAGTTTTGGTTTTCAGTACGGGTAAAATATAATGTTTTAATACCTAGTAAACAAGACATGATAAACTATGTAACGAGACAGAAAGACAAAGTGAGTATAAACTTAAAACTAATTTTAATTGAACAGAAAGTAATTACGGAAATTGTACCTGAGGGGAAAAAAAACTGACAGTAAATTCTAATTTTAATTACATGTATAAAAAAAGATAATTTAAAATACACATCGGTACATAAGTAAAATAGGTACAGCTTTCTAAAGACAATTTATTAAAAAAGGAATGTTAATCTTAAGTGCAATTTTTTCATCGTCTTTAACTGACACTCGATAAATTTCATAAAAATGTATTTGATAAAGATTTAAATATTAACAATAACCGTTCATTGCTTTTTTATTTGTACAAGGATCAATATAGTCCAAGATTGTTAATGCGACAAACACAGGTAGCATTATTCTGGGCTATCGAAGAAAAAACATGGCTGAAAAAAGTAAACAAATAGACTGCCGGATACAAGAATCATTCAAATAAAGAATCATTCTTAAAAATTCTCTGGCAGTCTCACTGCGCAAGCGCAGTCAGACTGCCGTAACAATAATATTGTTACGGATGCCGTAGCAATAGCCACAGCCTATATTCTATTGCTTTTCTGTATAGTTGGATTCTGATATCAACTGCTTTTACTTCCATAACCCTACTATCGTAAGTAATGGAAGTATTGTATTTGGTCCAAAAATTCGATATCGAGTTTTCACCTGATTTACACGTTTTAAGGTCTCCTGTGTCCAAAAAAGGAGTTTTTGTCAATTGATCAGTATGTGTGGAATGGTACGGGTCTCGTATACAGATGAATTTTCCAAATTTTGGAGAAAATTGGAAAACCGGAAGTGGGTCATCGGAAACCGGAAATGGGACCGCAAGTCCGTATCTCAAAAACGGCTCTAACGATTTTCTTCAAAACTGCTGTATAAACACGCTATTAGATGTCCTTTCGAATGATATAGTTGGTTAGTTCAGAAAACTTAATAGGCGCCCTGTATAAATAGCTTAATTTTAGGTCCTGCAAGTGCATTCCTTTCAAAACGGCTGCATGAATTTTTTTCAAACTTTCCATTTAACCCTATTTTAAATATCATTTTGCATGTAATTGTTATTTTCTAGTCAACAATAATCATGCCAAGCTTTGGTAAAAGTCGGTATCTCAAAAACGGCTCTAACGATTACCTCGAAAATTGCTTCATAAACCCATTTTCGATATCCTTTCTCATGCTTTACTTGGTTATCATGAGGAAAATTAATAGTCATCTTGATCAGATAGATCAATTTTAGATCACAGAACTTAATGTCAAAAAAAAAAAAAAAAAAACACTGTGTAAATTTTGTTTTATATGTCTATGTCTTTACACGTGTATTAAATTTCTCTTACCGGAAAATTTTCAGTTGTCTATTTCATTAGTTCCATTCTACGTTTTCTGATAACTCTATCTCCAAAAAGTGCATATCATTCGTGCAACAGTGGGTAATGGAAGTCGGGTGGTTGTTTCACAATCACACCATATATATATATATTTTTTTTTATCCTTTTATGAATGCAGACGATTTTCATCCGAGAAAGGTATTGAACAGGGGAGCAGCCCCGGCTCACCGCTCGAAGAGCGGTGTTGAGCTATACGAGGACCGAAGTCCAAGTAGAGCTCCGAGAAAGGTATTATACTAAACATCCAACGGAAGTGAATTTTTACCGTGCAGATGACATTCTTCCCATTCTGGGATAAAATTGCAGTATATCTCAGCGCCACTTATATTCACCCAGTTTAATCAGTATAATGTCTCATAATGCAGGGATGAAACTTTTCAGAGGCTACCCCTGAATTCAGGGTTTTTGAAGATTTTACTGTGTCTGAATTCCATGATAAATTATTTTGTTTTTGTCAAAATTTCTAATTGTAAATTTTTAATTTGCCTTATAATGTATTAAAAATTCTCAAAATACCATTATTTATAGACAGCCATACGGTATATAATTAATGTCTCCTTGATTTACATGTAAGTAGCAGTTTTCAGAGTTTTGGCATGTTAGGAAGTTTCACCCCTGATAATGGCCTTTTCATATATCTTGATCGATTATACGCAATAGAACCTGAGATATTGCCTTCCCTTAAATCACGGATATCATTGTAGAGCAGCGCCACCTGTTGAGAGATTGGCACCAAAAGTTGACATAAACTAATTTATGTCAACGTGCATCTACATATAAATTTATATGTAATTCCGTGCAGTAGTTTCTGAGATATAGCCTTCGCTGAAATTGCGCATGTATAGCAGCGCCACCAGTTTTGCGATTGGCACCAAAAGTTGATAGGCACTAACTTATATCAAGGCGCATCATATAAATTCATATGCAATTTCGTGTAGTAGTTCTTGAGATATAGCCTTCTCTGGAATTGAGGAAATCGCTGTCTGACAGCGACAGTTGAGTGATTGGCATTAAAAAAAAGAAAAAAAAAAAAGTCACAAATTTATGTCAAAGTGCATCTATAAATTTTTATATAATTCTGTGCTCTGGTTCCTGAGATACAATCGCCACAAAATATTTGCCATACACACGAAGACAGGCATTTTCTAGAAATGGTCAAACTGTATTCTGGACCCCTCAAAACGTGTAAATCTATAGAAAACCAGAAGTCGAAAATTTTTATGCACCAATACTTTGCTATTGAATATAGAAGAAAATAAAAATCTTTATATATATAAGAGGCAATGTTTGTGTGTGTGTCTGTGTGGACAGCGTAGCGCAAAGACGGCAGCTCGGACACTCACGTGTTTCGACATGAAAGTTCCCTCCTAGGGGTCCTTGTGCACCTCGAAGCCCGATTTTCGAATTATTTTCTTTTAATTAATTAAAATATGAAAATATTAACCTCATTTATCTTTTTAAAAAAATAGCCATTTAAATTTTATACATAATTTAATTGTTGCCAATAAATAAATAAAATAAAATAAAAAATTGGGAATTCATTTTTTTTCCGACAGGATAATAAATACGTTTACTTAAACGTGAACAATAAAAAAATATAAAATATTAAATTATGCTTCTCTGAAAAGTTGACATCATTATCATTTTGAAAATTTTAAATTTTATGCACATTGATAAAGTGCTAATATACTTAATGATATTGTTACATATTGTTCTAAAATGATTTTTTTTTTTTAACTACTATTTTTTTATATTTTTATAGTCAAGTTGTTATCTTTATATATATAAAAGGCAATGTTTGTGTGTGTGTGTGGATAGCCATTTAAATTTTATCCATAATTTAATTGTTGCCAAATAAATAAATAAATAAAATAAAAAATTGGGAATTCATTTTTTCTCAACAAGATAATAAATACGTTTACTTAAACATGAACAATAAAAAAATACAAAATATTAAATTATGCATCTCTGAACAGTTGACGCCATTATCATTTTGAAAATTTTAAATTGTATGCACATTGATTAAGTGCTAATATACTTTATGATATTATTACATATAGTTCTAAAATGATTTTTTTTTTAACTAATATTTTTTATATTTTTACAGTCGTTATACATTAAAAAAAAAAAAAAAAAACTGCCCATGACGTCACAATCGACTGTGTAGCGTTTCTTTACTACAATAAACTCTATCAACTAATAAATTTATTTTATCAGTTTTATTTATAGATCATACGGGGCGATTTTCTAAATTTTGGCGTTGAAATACACCGAATGTTTTTCGCCAAGAACTTTAATTTAGCAACAGCCCATTTTAATCTCAGCAGCGCATCAAAAAATATAAATTATACAATATTCTTCGACCACATTTCATGAAACCATGGAAGCATCTGCGCAAGTGCTAACTCAACGAGTCTAATGCTAAAATAGGGGTGACAGTTATCTGACTCGCAGAAACTTGTGGTCTATCATGTAGATAGATCGACAGAAATAAGCCGCAGGTAATGGAAAGCACCATTACCATTTCAGCTATCCAGGCCGACAACCGGTCGGCATTACTCACTCAGACAACCTTTAGGCAGAAACTTCTGGTCTATCATGTAGATAGCTCGACAGAAATAAGCCACAAGTAATGGGAAACACAACTGGATAGCTCAATTGGTAGAGCCTTGACGTTGTAAGTCAAAGATCCGGGGTTCGACTCCCGGTCCAAGCATTATTTTCACTCAGTCGGAAAAATAAAATTTCCATAAAAACATTAGTTGTCTAAAATGAGGCAGAAAATAGTGCTCATAGTATATTGTTATAAGGGATTAATTCTTTGCCCTGCATCAATTGTACTGTTGCAATGAAAGCAGTTTTACTGGCAAAGTGAAAGCAGTTCATTCACTTTCAGTGGGGTCAGCCTTAATGACAAAATTGGTGAGCGGGCGACCAAATTTAGTGAAAAATGGTAGTTTAGAGGGTTCCCGAAGTTTCGAAGCTCTCCAACGCAGGGGAGCATAGATCTCGAGCTTTCCATGGCATTCTCGATGGAATCACCGCCAAGCGTTATATAAATAGGGGTGAGTTGATTTCTGCGAGAGAGTATGCAGTCACTGAGATTCAGAGTTATTCAGAGACCTATTCTGAGTGATTGCACTTTAGGGATTGAGCTTTAAGCGACTGGATATTTTTCGTTAGAGAGCGAAGATTTCTGCTCTAGAGTATTTGATGATATTTGCTTTACTCCTGTGAAACAAGTGACTGTTTCTTAAACTGTTCCAGAACATTCATCAAATAGTGATTTCTGCTGCACGAGTAACAGCTTCAACTGTTTCCAGAATATTCGAAAAATTAACTTTACTATTGGACTGTTTTCGAGAATATTCGTTTTAAAAAGAGTTTTGCTGTACAGATTCGAGAAGTTCAAAAAATATTTAATATCGCCAAGGAGGTCCCATTCTAAAGCTGTGACGAAAATAGTCGGCAATCGAAATATATTTATTGAAAAATTTCAATAATTCAGTTAAAAAGAAATCACTTAAATATACTGAACAGCGAAGCGGGCAAAAACCTGCTAGTAAATATATAAAAATGAACATGTATTTTTTTTTTTTTTTTTTTATGTAATTATTGTTTCCGGTTAATAACTGTGTATATCAAGTTTTGGTAAAAGTTAGTATCTCAAAAATGGATCTAACGATTTTCTTGAAAATTGTTTCATTAATCCATTTTAGATACCCTTTCTCATGTATAACGGGGTTATTACAGGAATATTAACGGTCATCCTGATTAGTTTTTTCTTATTTTTTAACTTGATATGTAAACTCTGTTTTATATGTTTTTATACGTGTATCAAGTTTCTCTTACTGGAAAATTCCAAAAAATGCATATAATAGCTTCAAAACATGTATACAATACGTGTAATAGTGGGTAATGTAAGTCGTGTGGTTGTTTTTTAATCTTTTTAAATTTATAGAAAATTTAAAATTTCTGTAACATAGCTGAATAGAACAAAATTTAAAATATATGTGCATTATGAGAATTATTGTATGATAAATTAAATACAAAATTGACATCTGATCTATAAGATTAAGCAGCATTAAGGTAAATGTGTCTAAGCGGGTGAATGATAGCTTTGGTGGACGGGGCATTTCATTTGCTAATTGGAAAATGACCATCAGCATAGTTCTTGGCTCTAATCTTATCTATATAAATAAAGAGAAGTGTCTGTGTATGTGTGTCTGTCTGCGCTCTGGTGCTCACTCACACTACTGATCACAGAGCTTCCAAATTTGGCATATAGGTACCTGGGATCCTGCAGGTGTGCACCTCATGGAGATTTTTTCGAATTTGAATTTTTTAAATTAACATTTTTTCGATTTTAAATATTGGCTTCTTTGTTTCATTTTTCATAGATTTATACTTTTACTGTAATCGTCTACGTATCTTATAAACGGCTACTATGCTATTTATTTTTTATTTAATACATTCGTTTAAAGACAAAGTTTTTTCTTTTTTTAACTTATTATATTTATTGACAATAAAATGGTAATGCAGTAAAATAAATTCAGAATATTAAATTTAAAAATGTATTTATAACTGTTATGTTTATGTATAATTTTTATAGTATAACAACTTTTTATTTTTCATTTTTAATTAATTCCTTTAAAAGAGTTTTTTTTTTTTATTATTATTAGCAGTTATCGGAAAACAATGGTAGTATATAGTAGTTAGGATTAAACTGATTAAAATTTATCTGTTTCTCATGTATTTAATTCCTTTGAAAAAAATATCTACTTTATTTTATTTCGTTATATTGGTCGGAATCAAATTGTAAAATAGTGTAAATAGCGGGGACATAGTTCAAAAACTAAAATATTTAATAGATGCTGAGATACAGTCATATTTAAAATCATCGTTTGTAAATAATAGCAGATCCACCTGTCGTCAATAAATATCCATATTGAAATGCCCAGGAAAGAGCTTTCTGCAGACAGTGGAAACCTGAACCCGATGCAGTGCGGACAGAAAATAGCTACCATAGGCAGCGGGTACCCAAAGTGATGTTTATAGCGATTACAATGTAATTTTTTTTTTTTTTATTTATAATGTGATGTAAAAAAATAAATATTTATCCAATTCTTTTGAAAATCCATTTAAATATTGTGACCAGCGAAGCTGGCGTAGCCTGCTAGCATACAATATATTCCATAATGAGTATTTATGAGAGTAAATATATAATGGAGAATTGACAAATATTATCTATGCCAGTTAGTTTTTGGTTGTAGCACTACTGTAGTAAGAATCTGAATATAATGTTAAATCTTCTATCTGTAAAAATTATAACTCAAAATAAAATTAATTTTTTATGTAAATTGTCTGTTTTGTAAATAAATAAATAAAAATTTTGTAAATAAAAATTGCTTAATATTTTTCTTAATTTTATCGAAGAATATCTTATAAAATTGAAAAAAAAAAAAAAAAAAAAAAAAAAAAAACCTTTAATGTGGGCAAAATTATAGTTTTTTCATTTTTTTTTTAAAACCCGTTGGAACAGACCAAATGGTCCAACCAAGGGTAAGCAGAAAAAAAGGTCACCCGGAATTAATATATTTTGTTTTGTCATCGATTAATATATTTTGTTTCGTATCATATCAATTAAATAAGGGTAAAATATGAAAAAAAAAAATAAATAAATAAATAAATAAATATAAATATAAATAAATAAAAAAAATATAAATAAATAAATAAAATAAAATAAATTAAAATTACAAAAAACACATATGGTTTATTACTTTCAAATTATTATTAGGTAATAGTGAGAAAAAGTTGTTTTTTTAATAATAAATTATTTCATTGTATAAATAAATCAATTACATTTTTAAAGTTTCGTCGTATGACATTTTTAAAGAAATCTCCATTAAAAAAAAAATACTACTACTGTTACTACTAACAATAATATAAAATATTTATCAATCTGTACATATTTTTCATTATAAATCATACTATAGTTATAAGGATCTTAGGCAGTGATAAAAATGTTCAACATCGCTTGTTTTTACATTTCTACACGTTTTGAGGTGTGAGAAATGGAAATCTAAAGATCATAAAACTGATACAGTTTATAGTGTTGTTAGTTTATTAGTATGTGTACACGACATCGCGAAAACGATATATATTTTTTTAATTAAAAACTTCTTATACTTTAAGAAATTAAAAATTAATAAATTTTTATTATTGCTTATAAAGATAAATTTTAATTTTAAATAAAATCTTAAAAATTTTGAATTTTTATATTTGAATATATACATATATCTTTCAAAAGCATCTAATAATACATACACACACATATATAATCATAAATCATTATTTTTAACTCTATAACTCATAACATATATGAATGATTTAGTTCATATAAATTTGGTTTATAAATATCAGTAATTATATATATATATATATTAAGGGGAATCCCTACCTATCGTCTCCGAAAGCCGAAGCCAATGTTATTCCATGGGAAATTTTGCCCCATTATAATTCATTAACTAGTACATATTTTTAAATTCCGTTTTCACTTTCCGAAAATTCACAACTATTAAACAATTTATCGCTTTCTAAAAATTGATTTTTTTTTTTTTTTTTTTTTTTTTTTAAGATTGCATTTTTAAGCTCAAAAATGAAAAATTTCACAATGTGAAAATTCGCATTTTACAACATAAAAATAAAATATTAAAAATAATTTTTAGAAAGCGATAAATTGTTTAATAGTTGTGAAGTTTCTGAATGTGAAAACGGAATTTAAAAATATATATTAGTTAATAAGTTATAATGGGCGAAGTTCGCCATAGAATAACATTGGCTCTGGTTTCTGGGGACAATAAGCGGAGAGGCCTCTTAACCTAAGAATAAATATAATTTAATCCTAACCTTTTCTGACTTATAATATGGTCTGCAGAGATTTTGGGGAAAGTTAAGCGACGGTAAAATTTGTTTATCCTGCTCCACCCGTCTTAAGCCGTGGTGGCCTCTGCTCCTTCTTAGTTTTGTTTGAGTTTCATTTGTTTGAACACTGCCTTTATTTCACATAGTTTTCAATTATACTAAATATAAGTACTCGTCACATACTCACTCTAAATTAAACCATTCTTACAAGCTTTTAAAACACATTTTTATTTATTTATTCTCTTTTAATAGATTTTTTCTGGTGACTTTTTTTTCGCTTGACTTTCTTTCCGGTGACTTTTTTTTCTGCCAATCCAATCCTGTTTTATTGTCTTCATTTTCTTTTTTACAACTTCCATAACAGTTCTTATCACGAAGTAATAGTACATACTAAATATTACCCCATGGCTCTTATACATATTGCTATAAAACTTTTGTAATAACTCCACCTCTGATTTAGATTTTAGCTTAAACTATACGAAGATTACTTATGGTTTCTCATTCAGTAAGGCAGAAGATGTTTTAACAAACTGTCAAGGTGTCACATAATTTAAAAGACACATTCTATGTTCATGATAGAGACTTAATACTGCTTTAAGATTTTGAAAGTCACAAAGTTTCATATCTTCCATTTTTTTTTTTTTTTTTTATAATTATGTGTCTTGCAATCTGAGGAATTATCCTTACCACTCGTGTTATTAATCTAAAAAATAAATATAGGATATGCACTGAAAATATAGGAGAATATAGGCCAAATTTTAAAAATATAGGGCATGTAAGAGTGAGTGGCAGGAGGCCTATATTTATATAGATATTATATCTATGTTTATTATTGAAAAACAAGACACCCTTATCATAAATATGTGAAAAGGCAAAAAGGGGTCTTGATGAAAAATTTCTCGACAAAGAGAATGGGATAAAAGCATGAAGAGCTTCCTCTATCTTCATGGATAAAAGTTGAAAGCTCTAACAGAAAAAATGTCTGGTGTCGCCCTCTATTAATAAAAATGAACTTTAGAAGTTTTTATTTCGCTTTTAGCATTAAATTATTCTACTAAATATATATCTTAAAGAAATAAATAAAAAGGTTTTCTGTTTTTCATTATAGTTTAGGTTTAAGGTGAGAAAAAATTAAGACTCAACAGTTAGAACAAAAAGGCAAAGCATCTAATAAGTTTTGTTGATAAATAATAGAAAAAAAAAAGTTTATTTATTAATTTTGGGGGGAGAAGAATTTTTTGCATAATTTTATAAACAATACAAAAAATATAAGAAATAAAAATAATTGATAAATAAAACCATCATTTCTTCACAGTTAATCTGCAAAAAGATGTGTTGGCTATTATAATACTTTTGACAGATGTGCAAAAACACCATATATTGACAGTAAATGATTAGTAAATATTTGAAAAATGTCACAGTCTCAAAGTACAAATTAATTTTTAAAATATCAGAGGAGGAAAAAAAAAAAAAAAAAAAAAAACTTGTTACCATTGAAATTTTCCAAGAATTCAATTTCTTTCATTCAGATTTAATGTGGATTATACATTATAGATGCTCACAGATTAGGCATATTTTAATATGTAAAAATACATTTTAATTTAATCTTAATTTTTTCTTTGCAAGTTAGGATAATAACATAGGTTACAAAGTTTTATACTACAGTTTGTCACCATTGAAAATTTTCAGGAATCTAATTTATTTGTTTTCTTTCAAATTCAGTTGGTTCAATAATATAATTATTATTAGTCCATATTATAGTAATATAGACAAAATAAGAATGAAAATAACAAAATTAAAATTGTAATGCATTATTTTATTATTTCTTTGCTATTTATATTTTAGAGTATACAATACTACATATTATTGCTTTTAAAAAATTTGTGTTTAATAACAATATATCAATATATTTAAAATAGAGAATCAATTTATTGAAGTTGACTGATAAACAAAAAATTTATGTAAACAGAAAATTAAAACTATTACAGTTAAAGTAAAATAAAAATATTCACTCATTATAAATGAGGAAAAATTCTAAGTACGGAGAGGGGGGGATATCATACATGAAACACTTTTTGGAAAAGCTTCCTAATTTAACTTTTAAAATCTACTCAATATAGAAAATAATCAAATTGTGCAAAATAATGAGGTTTCAATGTAGCATACTTTTTTTTTTTAAATGTAGCATGTAAAACCCAATTAAACAAACATTTATGATGGAATTTATGAAAAATATATTAACATCTTTCAACTAAACAAATTATTCAAATATGAATGTGTTTAATAGAAAGATAGGGTCAGGTGTTGTAAAATAGATCAAAAAACAGCATATTTTACATATGCACTTAAACAGCAGAAAATGTATTGGTTCCATTTGTTAAAAAATTGCACAAAATATGCAAATGAATATTCCTTATGACATCTTAAGAGAAATACCTCTCAAAAAACAAAAAAATTTGTGCTGAAAAATAAATTTTAAAATATGCTGTTTGTGACTTATTTTACCCCATGGGTTGGGGTAAAATAAGTCATCCTTTAAAACTGTTTTAAATTTTAATACAACTTACTTCATGCAAATAAAATTACACATACATATTCCTTTTTTTTTTTGATAAAAACTTGATTTTGTGTTCTTTCAAGGGAAAAAAATATCTGTATGGTCCATCATTAGCTCAGGAAAAACATTTAGAATTTATGTACGATGCATCTACATCAGAAATATCTTTCTCTGGAAAATTCCAGTAGGAACTTCCATTTCCACTTTTATTTATCCCTTCAAATTTTTCAGAATATTCATGATTGGGCGAAAGAATAATGCCATGAAATATTTTCTTTGATCTTTCCCCAGGAAATTCTACTTTAACACATTTTCCAACTTTTACGAATTGATTAGTACTGATGCTGTCCAAATTTTCTTCTTGAGAAAGACTTGCTTTTTGTTTCTTTTACAATTGTTGTTTCTGTGATTTTAGCATCTCTGTTGATTTTATCATCATACAATCAATTGAAAAATAAGTTGGTTGTTAAAATTACTCCTGATTTTTGTGTGCATTTTCCAAAGTATCTTTGGAAGACAATGTTTGATTGGGTGATAAAGTGTTTATAATAGCAGATTTTATGTACTTAAAAGGATAATATATAAATAGTATCCTCTTCCATGACTGTTGAAGTCGCACTAGAATTAATTTGTCAAATTGGAAATTGATGATCTAGATTCACCCACTCTTGCATTTTAAGTTGATGCTAAACTGCAGAGTTTCAGGAGAATGCTGTGTCCTGCCTGCCATTTGTATGAAAAAGTGGCACCTTTCTTAAATAAGCTGGAATGAAACAACTTTTTGAATTACACCTACAAACTGAATGCTTTGATTCAACTTCAATATGTATTGTCTTTTTGTTTTTCTCTCTTAACATAAGCCTAACATGATTCAACAATTGACCTATTTTACCTCACATGTGTTTTTTTACTCCAAAATATTAATACAGTAGAGAGTAAAAAATCTGCACAGCTCGTGACCAGAGGTTGTGCAGATTTTAGGATTTTGTGGATTTCGGGGCCCATAGAAAATGATTTTCACTTTGAAAAATAAAAACAGAATATTATTCAAACTAAACACATACTAGTGAATAACACTGAATATTAAATTACTAGGTACATAAGAACATTTACAAAAATATAAAATAAAACAATAAATAAACATGAATAAAATATTTGTCAAATTTAGATACAATCTGTTCACATTATAACTAGTTTTAAACTAAATTTGAACCTGCATGATTTATTTATTTTTTTATTTATTGTAAATAGTAGGAACACAAATTTATTTTTCTACGAATTTTATTGAGTTCTTCCTAAAAAATTATGCCTTTTTCAGAAAGCATTTAAAAAAAATTAGTTTATTATTATTTACCTGATTGATATCATCATATCACAATAATCATTATTTCCTTTTGATGAATTTAAATATACTGTCAATTTCATTAGCAGCAACTTGGCTCTTGCAGTCTTTCATATTATTATTATTTTGTTTTTCTTTTTTGTAATCATAAAATGCAAACATAAAATCTGTATTCAAGATCTTTTTAAAAAATTCTGATTTGCAGTTTTGTAATTTATTAATAGTGAATTTCATTGTTTGTATCTGACAAGCTGTGTGGATTTCGAACTTCGGCGGATTTCTGGCTCTCTATTGTATATACATTTTTTTTTCTCACGGAAGTTTAGGAAATTCATCTTAAAAATGTGCTTTTTGGAATATGATAATGAAAAACTGTAAAATTTGCTTTTGAATTAGTTCAAAACCAAAGTTTTTCTTAGCAACACATTCAAGTTACTAATACGAAACACACAAATAATTACTGGCTGTAACTAAAACGTATCAGTTACAGTTAATTTTGTATACAAATGAAGACTAATTTAAATAATATTATATGAAACCAGCAAAATTAGAATTTAAAAAATATTTGGATGTTTTTTTTAAGTTTTTTTTTTTTTAACTGACCTATTTTACCCCACCTGAACCTATGCAATTTAATATTTTAAATTTACACAGATGATTATAGGAATAAAGAAACAGCAAGTGTCATGGTTTAAGTTGAGTTTAAAATTTATTTAGCAAAAAATCTTAAATGATTTTTTTTTAAAAGCAAACAATAAGTTTATGAATGCAAGTTAGCATACTATTCTAGATTTCTCTATATGTTTCACTTTAATTTGTAAATTTACTTTTAAAATTTAGTCATGACATGCTGAAAGAATTATTATTACACATCAATAAAAATAAATTTGAAATGAAAAAATAATTATCACACTGTTTAATAAGATACATTAAAAGCCTAACATCATGGAACAATAGGGCAATATTTTATATAATGCATTATAACTGAATAGTGTTAAATTTTAACTCAATTTGAACATCTTAGTTGTGTTTGATTTATAATCTTTTTGAATGGATATACATATAGTTAATGTTGTAGTAAAAAAACTGCTTTATCTCATGCTTATACTGTACTTTATATATAATAATATAGTAGAAGCGAAGCAAATAAAAAAATAAAATAAAATAAATAAATGAATAAAACTTATTACTGAAAAAGTTTTCTTATTTAGATATATATATGTTCATGGCAATCAGTTTTAGAAATTCTTCTTGATAATTAAATCCACTTTCAGGGCCTTCAATAATAATATACATCTTTCATAAATGGCTTACATTTTTTAGTGACAGCCTGTTTTCAATTTCTATTTTTTTACTAAATTTATGTGACTGAAACGCCTTTTTCACAATTGGTCAGAAATCCCAATACTTAAAAAAAAAAGATTCATCTTTAATTGTGACATTCTCGGCGAAGATTTTTTGAATAATAGTAGTACTTAATGAAATTCTATGGTAAAAAAGTGAAAAGCTTGTTCTTTAGGTATTGCATTTTGGATAACTTTTCGCATTTTGCAAAATAAAATGACTGTGATAGAGATAGTGATACAGCAAGCACATTAATACTTTATTTAAAATTGTTTTTCAAACTACTTGTAAGTGATATGTTTATGAAATTTTACTAAATTCTGGAAATAGTAAAGAGTTCCTAATCATTTAGACAATTTTACATTTTGAGAAGTCTGAAGTATTTAAATTCATAAGGAAGTTTCTTTTTAAAAACTTATGCTGGGGGGGGGGGGGGGGATTAATCATACATGAAGCACTTTTTGAAAAAGCTTCCTAATTTAACTTATAAAAACTACTCAATATAGAAAATAATCAAATCATGCAAAACAATGTGGTTAACTTTTTTTTTTTTAATGTAGCATAACATGTAAAACCCAATTAAACAAATATCTATGATAAATATATAAACATCTTTCAGTTTAATTTAGTTGAATATGGGAAGTTTCTTTTGAAAAAACTTATGGGGGGGGGAGGGATTTAATCATATATGAAACACTTTTAAAAAGCTTCCTTTAGTTTATAGGGAGTTTCTTTTTAAAAACTTATTGGGGGGGGGGGGGATTTAATCATACATGAAACACTTTTTGATAAAGCTTCCTAATTTAACTTTAAAAAACTACTCAATATTGAAAATAATCAAATCATGCAAAACAATGTGGTTAAATTTTTAAAAAATGTAGCATAGCATGTAAAACCCAATTAAACAAATATTTATGATGGAATTTATGATAAATATATAAACATCTCTCAGTTTAATTTAGCTGAATATGGGAAGTTTCTTTTTAAAAACTTATGGGGAGGGGGGATTAAATCATACATGAAAAACTTTTTGCAAAAGCTTCCTAATTTAACTTTTAAAAACTATTCAATATAAAAAATAATCAATCATAAAAAATAATGTGGTTAACTTTTTTTTTTTTTTTAATGTATCATGTAAAATCCAATTAAACAAATATTTATGATGGAATGCATGATAAATATATAAATATATTTCAATTTAACTTAGTTGAATATGAGCAGATTTCAACTGAACAAATTATTCAAATATGAATATGTTTAACAGGAAGATATGCAATTTAATATTTTAAATTTACACAGATGATTATAGGAATAAAGAAACGACAAGTGTCATGGTTTAAAATTTATTTAACAAAAAAGCTAAAATCAGTTTTTTTTTTTTAAAGCAAACAATAAGTTTATGAATACGAGTTAGCATACTATTCTGGATTTCTCTATATGTTTCAACTCTAATTTGAAAATTTACTTTTAAAATTTAGTCATGATATGCTGAAAGAACTATTATTACACATCAATAAAAATAATTTTGAAATAAAAAAATAATTATCACACTGTTTAATAAGATACAGTAAAAGCCTAACATGATGGGACAATAGGAAATATTGTATATAATGCATTATAATTGAATAATGTTAAATCTTAAATCAATTTGAACATCTTAGTTGTGTTTGATTTATAACCTTTTTGAATGGATATACATATAGTTAATGTTGTACTATAAAATCTGCTTTATATCAAGCTTATACTATACTTTACATATAATAATATAACAGAAGCTGAAAAAATAAATAAAACATATTGAAAAAGCTTTCTTATTTAGATATATACATATATTCATGGCAATCAGTTTTATGAATTCTTCTTAAAAATTAAATCCACTTTCAGGGCCTTCAATAATAATAATATATATCATTCATAAATGGCTTACATTTTTTAGTGACAGCCTGTTTTCAATTTCTTTTTTTACTAAATTTAGGTGACTGAAAAGCTAATGGTCAGAAATACTTAATATAAGTGAAAACTTGTCCTTTAGCTATTGCATTTTGGATAACTATTTTGCAAAACAAAACGACTGTGATGGAGATACAAAAGAACACTAATACTTTATTTAAAATTGTTTTTCAAACTATTTTTCAGTGGTAACTTGTTTATGAAATTTTACTAAATTCTGGAAATGGTAAAGAGTTTCTAATCATTTAGACAATTTTACGTTTTGAGAAGTCTGAAGTATTTTGTATTTAAATTCATAAGGAAGTTTTTTTTAAAAAACTTCTTTTTACTTTCAGTATCTAAATTCCTTCCAGAATAGCCTGTTTTTCACAAACTCCAAATAAAGAAATTGTTACCTCTCATTCATAATTATAAGCTATAAAATGCATTTATATTGTGTAAAATTATAGTAAGAAAAAATCAGGATATTTATTGGAAGTAATATGGACGAAGTAAGAAGGATAAATAAAACATTTTTTGAAAATAATAAAATTTAAATTTTTAATGTATCCCTTTCCTATTTCTTAGTCATTTTAGTGTTTTTACAATACTGCTTTAACAAATTTGTAAGTGTTAAAAAGAAAAAAAATGCGATTGTTCCATTTTTAATAACTTTTACCTTCAAGCAGGGATCACAGATTCCTGTAAACAAACAATAAATAAAAAAAATAAAATACAATACAATAGCAATCATTGTTTGAGCCAGATAGTGATACATCATAATATCTATCAACCCTACTCCTGGGAAAGGAATGAGGTTACCGTAATCAACTTTTTTCTTCATATTTTCTTTTTCCTCCATTGTACACTTTTCATTGGCTAGCAGAAAATCTAACCAAAACACAGCGAAGCGCAGTAGCCTACTGCGTCGGCCGGTCAGGGAGACCGGAGATCTGGAAAACCGGACCAGCCGGTCGCGTAGTCACGGCCGTTCTGAAGCGCATAGAGTTATACTCACGGAGTAATATTACTCCGTGGTTATACTGACCAACCGTCCCCATTCTCTTGCTTTATTTTAAGGCATTTTCCTAAGTTTTAAAAAATTGTGGAAAGTAAATTATTAATCAGTAATACTTTATTTTTAGTCCTCATTTATTAGATATGAAAAAATACATCCATAATTGGACAGTTGTAGAATTTTTTAACGCTTCTCAATTATAAAGGTACTTTAATCAGATTAGCCTAGCATAGACTTATATCAATTGAGCTATTTCCGAATATGTTTGTGATTATGATTGTTTTTGACATGGCTTAACACAGCCACAACAAATGTTTATATTTTCCTGGCGTCAGCGCGGATTTTAAATTTTATATACGCTTGATTAGTTTTATTCATTTACCTTTATTAGCTATATTGTCCTCAGATGGTTTGTTAATCATCGAAAAATGCGTGCTAATTGTGTTATATGTTCAGATTTATTTGATGAAATAAATCCAATTGCTTCTGCACCTTGTGGTCATGTATATCATGCCAGCTGCCTGTCATTGTGGGTAGGTCAATCTAAAACTTGTCCGCAGTGTCGTGTACGCACCGAATTAAAAGGTATTCAGAAATTATATTTCAATTTTCTGCCTAAATCTGATTTCAATTCGTCCGATTTAGAAAATGAAATTATTAATTTAAAAGCACAATTAAGTGCTAAAGATGTGGAATTGGTGGCTTCTAAAAAATTGAGGGAAGAAACTGTAGCATTTGTACGAGATGCTGAAAAAAGAGCTAATGATCTTCAACAGTCAGTTTACAAATTAGAATATGAAGTTTCTGAATTACGTCTGAAAGCAAAGTGTGTTTCTAAACTGGAAGCAAAAGTTTTAAAACTTGAACAGATGAATGTAGCTCTCACAAATGATTTAGAGCATTTGAACAATGTCAAAACAATTGTTAGTGGAACTGAAAAAGATGTTGAAGAAATTCTTAAACAATATGAGGATTTTTCAAAAGCTACAAAGCAATTAGCAACATATTGCACGTTTTTAAAGCGAGAATTACATAAGGTAGTTGAATCAAAAAACAAGCTTATAGATTTAAATAACAAATTGAAATGCGAAAATAGTTTATATGCTGCAAAGATTAAATCATATGAAAGTGCGTTAAGTAAAACAAAAGGTAACTTTCGAGAAAAAAATTCTACACCTGCTAAACTAACTTCGCCACTCAATTCTTGTGAAAATCTGTTTTCTTCTGACACGCCTTCTACTAGCAAAGCAAATACTGTTTCTGATGAAGTGGATATATCTCCTCTACCTGATACATTTAATAAAAATAAATTCAATGTGTGTATAAGAAGTTCCACTAGTGTTTATAAACCTAAAGCAAGTAATCAAAATAATTTGAAATTTACAAAAATAGCTTCTGTTGCATTGAAGAAAAAAACTGATGAAGACTCAATTATTAAAACTGGATATAATGGACTTGGTGGCCACAGCAACTTTATTGCAACAACTGGCATAAAAAAATTAAAAATTGCAAAGAAAAAGTAAAAACCTGATTTTAGTTTTGTAACTATATCATCTTTAAGATGAGGCAAACATCCTTTATTAATTTTTTATCATTTGTGAAGAATTTATTTGTAAAACAAAAACAAAGTAATGAAACTTTTTTGTAATATGTCCATTTTCTTCTTTATAAAATTTTATGTGTAAATAATCTTTTGCCCTTTTTTTTTTTTTTTTTTTTTTTTTAAACCTGTAATCTATTTGTGAATTTTCTATATAATATGTGAAACAGGAGGTTGATTCTTTGGACTATCTGTGAGAAAAAATTATTCTATTATTAATTTATTTTATTTTGATGTTATACCTATATAAGATCATGCATATAAAAACAAAATAAAGACACAACTCTGGTTCTGTCTGTAGATTTGTCAAATTTAATTTTTGGACAAAAATTTCTCTTAACCTAATGGCTGATCTTATTATTTATTTATTTTATTTTATTATTAGTATTTATTTTGGAAGGAAATTTTGAATAAAATGGTTTTGTACTTCAGACATGTAAAGGACATTTTTAGACTCACACTTTCTAGTAACGATTTAGATGTAAGTATACACTAAGGGATAAAAAAAAAAGTCTTCACTGCAGAAAAATTGACTTATACCTTTTGTGTTTGTAATAATTGTAATAACTTAAAAACTAATGACTGAAATAAAACTGCAGTGTTTGTATAATGCGGAAGTCATAACATGATACCTATCTACATTTTTGATTTAATAATTCACTTTATTAACTCTACCAACTACGAAGTATTTAATAAAAATCTACATTAAATTCATATCTGCCAACTCTCCATTATTCTCAAACATTTCTCCATTATTCTGAAGATTTTAAAAATTATAATTTATTCAAAACTTCATTTTTTAAGCAAGATTTTGCTTTTGCTGAAAAGATATTCTCAATAATCTCTATATATATTACTATTTTTAATTAATAGAGTCAGATGGGGTAAAATAGGTCAAAAATACAGCAGAAAATGTATTGGTTCCATTTGTTAAAAACTTGCACAAAATATGTAAATGAATATTCCTTATCACATTTTAAGAGAAATATCTCTCAAAAAAAAAAAAAAAAAAATTTGCTGAAAAATAAATTTTAAAATATGCTGTTTGTGACTTATTTTACCTCATGGATTGGGATAAAATAAGTTATCCTTTAAAACTGTTAAATTTTAATACAATATACTTCATGCAAATAAAATTACAAATACACATTCCTTTATTTGATAAAAACTTGATTTTGTATTCTTTCAAGGGAAAAAATGTCTCTATGGTCCATCAGTTCTGGAAGGACATTTAAAATTTTTGATGCATCTACATCAGAAATATCTTTCTCTGGAAAATCCAATAGGAACTTCCATTTCCACTTCTTTTTATCCCTTCAAATTTTTCAGAATATTCATGATTGTGTGAAAGAATGATGTCATGAAATATTTTCTTTGATTTTTTCCCAGGAAATTCTACTTTAACACATTTTCCAACTTTTACGAATTGATTAGTATTAATGCTGTCCAAATTTTCTTCTTGAGAAAGATTTGATTTTTTGTTTCTTTTACAGTAGATGTTTCTGTGATTTTAGCATCTCTGTTGACATGGTTCGTACAGGTGCTTAAAAATTCTAGGAAGTCCTTAAAAACTCCTTACTTTTTATAGCTATTTTTAGGTCCTTAAAAAATCCTTACTTTTTATACTTGTTCCTTAAAAAATACTTATTTTTCTCTTATAGTATG
The DNA here is from genome assembly GCA_963930645.1 of Salticus scenicus. Taxonomy (NCBI): domain Eukaryota; kingdom Metazoa; phylum Arthropoda; class Arachnida; order Araneae; family Salticidae; genus Salticus; species Salticus scenicus. Next base: position 40,164,331 of record OZ005653.1, on the reverse strand, counting down.
TAAAAGTTAATTTTAAAAAAAAAGGAAAATTTGTTTTTAGAACTGACAAACTTATATTTGTTGCGATAATAAGTAAGTTGCGATAACACGTAACAGCTTAGCAACAAAGTTGGAAAAACATAAAAATCGTCTGCTTTTCATACACTACTAAAAAGACGTACTACAGGAAAAATTATTTGGTAAATAAAATAAGTTTAAAAAGGAATAACCTTTTATATTTATTTGAGGACTAATCAAGTAAAACGTGATGAGGGAAGGGAGAGAAAAAAAAAAAAAGCATTAATCTGACTAGGTGCTTTTCAATTTTCCTTTAGGAATTAATAGTACATTTTATGTTATTTCGAAAAAAAAAAATCTGAATTTTTGCAATTAAGCTATTTAAATTAGGGATGAAACGGATAGTGATTTTGCCAGATATCGGATATCCGGAGCTCCTTTGCCTGCCGGATACGGATATCCGGCATTAGTTTTGTTTTTTGTTGTGTTGTATATTTCTTTTCTTTTTCTTTATTTTAAAACAATAAAATATAAATGTAATTCATATACTATTCTTTTAAACACATTTTAAATAATTTACTTAAGGTTGCTGTGTACCCGCCATCTTGAATATTAAAGGTTCCATGTTAACCTATGGGGAAACTTTGTCCCTTAATAATTAATTAAAAAACCAATAGATTTGCAAAATATTTGTCAGTGTTGTAGAGGACAACTTTTCATATCTTTCTACAGTTTTATTTTTTTGAAGAAATGATTTTTAACACATTTAAATTAAATTTCTTCTGGGCGAATTTGCATATGTTTTACTTTAAACATCGATAACTTTAGTTCAATTAGGAAAATTTAAAAAGAAAAACTCTTCAGAGATGTAAAAAATTTTCTTGTTTAGTGTTATACCACTTTTATTCACTTTTATGCATTTAATTTTTTGTAAAACGGCCGAAAAATTAAAAAAAATATTGCGATCTTCTTTTATTTTCAAACTCTGTAGAGGGGAAAATGATGGATCATGATAAATTACTTCCTGTGTCGCTAACTTTTACTCGTGTACCCTTCGGCTATAAATGACAATTGGAAGAGGACGTAAGCACTTTTCACTCGTATTTCTTGTAGAAAAAGATGTTTCTCCAGATATAGTGTAATAATTCATATTACGTATTTGTACTATAAGCAGAATAGTGTGTTTTGTTCAAAGGCGTAAACAGAGAAAAATAGTTTTTCACACATCCTTTATATTAAAAAAATAATAATAAAAATACATCCATTAAATTCTATTTTTGAAATGCAAAATGCGAATTTATAAAATCAATTTCAGGATCTTTCGTAATTCGTCCTCTAAAGTTAGAGGGAAGGGTTGTAGCAAAGCCTGATTTTTAACACGTTATTCCCACTAAGAAGTTAAAAAAAAAAAAATGATATGCATAATAATCTTCGTTTAAAATGTAACAAATGCTTTTTCAGAATTAAACTTTATAAATTTCAAGAATTTTCTAAATTGAAATAATAGGATATGGAGCAAGTACTTTTCAAATAAGCTTTCAGATATCAAGAAAAATAAATAAAAGAAAAAGAAAGAAAGAAATATATATAGTTTTTATATATATATATATTATAGGCATGAATACCTAAATTACCGATTTCAAAGTTTTAAACAAATCATTCCTTCTTTCCCCTCACCCCGAATCTCAAAAGAAGATAAGGAATAAAGCGTCTTTTTCATATATTCATTTCCATCTCCAGGGAAAAAAGATATATATATATACATATACAGTTCTATATAAATGTTCATATGATTCTTATTTTAAAAAGTAACTCATGAATATTTAACAATAAAAATCCTATTTTTATTTATATATTTTTCTTTTTTTTCATTTTCCAAAGGAGTTAGGAGATGTTTTGTTGTTAGGATTAAGGTCAATAAATTTCACGGCTAATTTAGGTTCCTAGGCGTAGTTGGTACCACCATACTATGTTTGTACGGGGTACCAGCCCATATTTACGCGATTTTTGGAGAAAACCAAGGAAAACTCTGAAAACGTGAAAGCATATTTCATTTTATGCTGAAAAAAAAAAGGCAACAATTAAAAATTTAAATGCCTATTTTAAAGCTATTTCTATATTTATATTTTTGTTAATTTTAAAATATCTAATCAAAAATTTGTTACAAATAAGGTACCAAATGAAAGGGACGATTTTTTTGAATCCGTCGGATTAAACAGCTTATCGATTTAGATTTTTTTAAAATTACATAAAGTATGAAAATTAGGTGGCGGTTCAAACACAGATAGTGTCCAAGGAAATCTCTTAGCCTTGACAGAGTGAGTGAAGAGTGCCTGATCTTCTACAATGACCCATTTGGAATTTGATTTCAATTTGATGAAAGGTAGAATTTTATTTATTTTCAGAGGATCCAAGTATCATATCTTTCGAAAATAACAGGATTCAAAATATAAATAACATCCAGCTACTTTTCCGAGGTTCAAACTCAAACTGATGATAGCACCAAAAAATGGGTGTCGTACCCTTAGCGACCGTGCCCTTAGCGGAACGTGCCCTTAGCGGAATGGGCTCAAAGGGAAGAAGAAGGAATAGAAGAAGCCGTGCCCTTAGCGGAAATAAGAAGGTATGCTCATTCTCGAACTGATATATGTTAATTATAGAGTGTTCTCTATGGAAAATGGAGTAAATATTGTTATTGGTTTATGTACAGGAATAGCCGAAAGTATTCCAAAGCATTTCGTTCTATGAGAGGTATTTCTACAAACCAAATTTTAATAACTTAGCACTTGTGTGTGTGGGGGGGGGGGATTTTGGGGCAAATGTATCTCTGGAACTACTGCTTTGAATTGCATAAAACTTTACGTGTAGATGCACCTTGAACTATATTAGTGCCTGTCAACTTTTGATGTGAACTGCTCAACAGGTGGTTCTGATGTCTGATATACAGCAGTTTCCACAATTTAAGGGGAAGCTACATCTCAGGTTCTATTGTGTATAATCAATCAAAACTTGATATAAGAGAAGGCCATTGTGAGACATTATGCTGATTCAATTTGATTGCTTATGGACTGACAGATGGCGCTGCTATACAGATATTTCTGCAATTTAAGGGAAAGCTATATCTCAGGAACTACTGCATAGAATTGCATATAAGTTTATATATTGATGCACTCTATTCTAAATGAGTGTCTATAAACTTTTAGTGTCAACCGCTCAACAGGTGACGCTTCTATACAGCGATTTCCGCAATTTAAGGGGTGGCTATATCTCAGGTTCTATAGCTTATAATCGAACAAAACGTAATATATGTGAAGGTCATTATGAGACATTATGTTGATTCAATTTGGATACTTATCGGCCAATAGGTGGCTCTGCTATACTGCAAATTTCCTTGATAACGATAAAGTTATATCTCAACTTCAGTGGCATATAACTGTATGAAACTTGATATGTGAGATAACTGTTATAAACATGCATTTTTTAAGATGTTATTTATAGACAATAAATCTGTCTTTCTTTGGATATTTAATGTTAGTTTTCTCTAAGATAAAAATTGATTATTTGCACTTAGTGAATTTGTATAGGAAAATATAGAAGAAAATCTTGTGGTGGCCACAGCATACTAGTTTTTATTTTTATTTTATTTATTTATTTAATGATATGTGTTATTCAAATTCATTATTGATTATTCCCTACTTAAAATGGCTCTAATAGAACCTATGCCACTGGTTTGTGTACAGGGACATCCAAAAAATGCCAATGCTTTGCGCTTTAGGGGAGACATTTTAAATAACTTCATCAAAAAAAATCATAAAGAATTTCGCATGTATTGTTTATATGCTAAGAAAATGTTTTGTATAAACTATAATATGCTTAACCTCTAGATTTACAAGACTACGCAAAAATGTTTCGATACGTTAAGGGGTGCAAATAGGAGCAGCATATCTGTTTGTGTTAGGCATTTTTAACATTTTCCAACAATGTTTCAGAGTGATTATGAATTCAATTAATCTATATGTCTGTCTTTCTGTTTGTACACTGTGTGATAATATAGACAAAGAACATAGAATGTTATACGATACAACGAGTATGTACAGTTGGAAAGTGTTGATAATCAATGTATACCTCACGATTTTTCATTCACCATTTTTGCAAACTCTTATGTAAAATGACCTCCTGAATTTGAATATGACGCCAATTTTGCCCTATCACCAACCGTTTTTCGGGGACGCCCCTATATTTTTATTACTTTTCGGTAATTTTATGGCTATAAATGTTATTTGCGCGGTGAAAAGGGTTACTTTAACTTTTAAATATCTTCTGAGGGGCTACAGATGTGAAAAAATATAAAACATGAACATTTGCAGAAAGGGAAAAATTTGGGGGGGGGGGTCATTGAAATTATAAATTACATTTATTATAATTTATTAATCAATTATTATTATTACTTGATAAACATTGTAGTTTTTTGTTTTTAAAAGTAATTCTTTTCCATTCTCCAAATTAAATTCATGGCCATAAAATTACCGAACAGTGATAAAAATTGAGAAGGAGGTGACGTCCAGAAGAAACAATGGGTGACTGGGCAAAATGGGTGTCATATTCGGATTCAGGGGGTCATTTTACATAGAAAACAGCAGGAATTGCATCAGAGCTCAAAATTTTATTTTAATTTATTTTATTTATTTATTTATTTATTTTTTGCAGCGTAGTGTAATCTATATGTCTGTTCGCATTTTGATTTTCGTAAATATTTTCTGCATATCTCAAAATTTATAGCATATTAACAAGTTTCCTATCCAAAATAGTGTGCATATGTAGTTTGCGCACATATACACACAAAACAATTTAGATACGTTAATGTTTATGAGGCTTTTATACCTTGCATTCTGTAGAGTTTAGAGTTTTTGAATGATATTTTTAATCACTTTTCCACTTCTTTCCAAGGCATTAAATGTAATGATGCTTCAAAGCATCTTTTGCATTGAAATGGTTATATTAACATTGTTTTGTTCACAGAATCCCGTAAAAGGATTCGTATAGATTACGGAATAAAAGTGGAAATGAGTGAAAGTAGATTTATAGTAGTAATAAACATTTCTTATACTTTAAGACATTGTTTAATGAATATAATTTTTTCGATTTGATTTTCTGCCTGTGTGTGTGTACCTTTTGTCCGTCCGTAATAATCAATTTCAGCTTACACGTAATTGTCTTCTAAAGAAGATCAGTAATTTTGTAAAGGATATTAGATTTCATGGCTATATAAAAACTGAAAAGTAGATTGCATAGAAATGCATGATTTCCCCCACCCCCCTTTTTCTTCTTATCGGACTGGACCGGAGAGAGGAACGAAGAAGGAAGGAATACTCCAAATCTTCAAAATGTAACCAACAGTACGATTTTGCAAATGCCTCGGGGAACTAACTACAAGTAGTTCTTTCAGGTTTCAATTAGAGCCCCCGATTCACATCGAGGGCTCTAGTTTCAATTAGTAATAAGAGAGGGGGATGGGAAAGCTGTCAGAATGTCAGTGTATACCCGTTTCTCCTTTTTTGAAGTGAAGTGATGATTAAGAAGGACTTTTTTTTGTCACTACACAGCAACCTTAAGCATATTTATTTAGCATTCTATTTATTTGTGCAATATTGCGATGAAGAATAAAACTTAAGTCTAACATACTCATTCCTACACTTGCAATTTGTCACAAATATATAGGTTTTGTTCAGAATTATAAAACAAAAACTACACATTTTTTACAGTACTAAAAAATGTGTGTTTGATATATATTAAAAAAAAATGATACAAAATATTTTACTAATATAATCATAGTTGAAGGGTTGGTTATTTTCATAAAAAAACTTATTTATTGTGGCCATCACACACCACTTACTGTTTAAATTGTGCAAAAGTTTAACCATAACTTCACACAATAAATATTTTACATATGGAGTTTGGTGCAATTTTAATCAATAGATGCTGAGATATAGGCTTGTGAAAAATCATAGTAGCTGATCCACTTGTCGGCTGATATACACCTAAATAAGGCCGACATCAGTTGAATGGAATTTTTGTCACATACACAAACACAAATTTTAAAAAATTGATCAAACCAGGTTCTGGACCTCTTAAAATGATCTTAAATGTATCCAGCGAATACCAAATGTAGAAAATTTTTATGAATTCAATATTTTCGTTTTAGACATTTATAAGAAAACATAAAAGAAAGAAGCAAAAAAAATCTAAAAGCTTCAATGGCTTAGTATGTTACGGCCATTACAAAACTTTCTTTTATATCACTTTATATAACAAAGCTACACGCTGTTTAACATGCACAGAAAAACTTAATAATAGCTTCGCACAATAAAGATTTTAGACATGGAGTTTAGTGCAATTTTAATCAAAAGATTGTGAGATGTAGCCAAGTGGAGAATCATAGAAGATGAGGAACAACTGCGACATCTGTTGGTCAATATACACCCAAATTAAGCCAGGTTTTGTTCTCTTATTATTTATCTTGCATACAAAGTTAAGTGCAGTTAAATGTTATAGTTGTTGAGATTTAGTTTTCCCATTCACAGGGTAAATTGCAGCATAGTATAGCCACTTATCGACCAATATGCATCAAAATTGAATCAACATGTTACATAAAATGTTACACAAACCAAATTTTGTGTAACTATACACAAATAAATCCAAGATAATTTCTCACTTCACGGGAAAATTGCAGCATAACAGCATCGTCTATTGGCCGATATGCACAGAAATTAAATAAATATATTTCATAATAGCCCTGTGACATACTTAAGTCTTTTTTTAATTATACACAGTAGAAGAGATATAGTCCTCCTTTAAATGGGAGAAATCACAGTATAGCAGCGCCACCTAATGAGTAATTTGCACCAAAAGTCGATGGGCACTTTTTTTTTGTTAATGCGCAACTATGTATAAATTTATATGAAATTCTGTGCTTTAACTCTTGAACTAGAGCTGCTACACAAAACTTTTGACAGACAGACATTTTCTAAAAATGGTCAAATTCAAAATTCTGGTTCACTGAAAATGCGTAAATCCACCAAAAACGGGAAGTTGAAAATTTTTACAAATAAAATGCTTTCTTCTATTGAATATAGAAGAAAGTAATGATTCAAAACAAATTTATATTTTTGTTTCGTTAAATGCTTTTTACTTATTTTATATTTTTATATTCTGTACAGATAAGAAAAAAAAAAATTTAGATTATTTATTAAAATTCTTTAATTAAAAGTAAGTTCAGTTTTCCTAATGTACAAAATAATAAACTTTAAATAATTGAGCTTTTTTTTTTTTTATTCTTTAACAATCTGAAAATGAAAATACAGACTTCCTGAAAATTTAAATATTACTTCTATTTGAAGTAATTTTAATTTTTGGGACTATATCTATGCAGCACAATGGGAAATTCTAAATTCAGGTGTTTTAGCAAGATATTCCATTAAAAGTGCACATTTATATAAATTGCAGTGCTTATTTTTTAAAATCCAAATCGAATAGGTAGATGACATGCTTAATTGAATAGGTAATGGCACAGACAATGATGCCAGAGGGTCTGCTAGTATAAATATATGGTCACAAAAACAGCTTTCTTGTGTAGGGAAAAGTGGATTGTAAATAAACAGGCAGGTTCTAGTCAATAAATGCACGTTATTTGACTCATTCTCGAAACAATCTAACAACTTTTACTTCCAAGACTAACAATATTACTAAACATTCTAAACTTATTAAACAAAAGTCATGAAAACAGAGTTATATGCACTGCGGAGGATGAATATTATTTGTTCAGAAACAACAATGAACAGCTCTTTTTATTGTTATGGGGAAGATTAGGGGGAATGTTATAGACAACTCTGGAAAATCCTAGCTAACTCTGCTTTCTATATCTCTTAAACCTGATGCTACTTTTTGCTAAATTTGTTTGTTAAAGTGGCCAAATTCGACTTTTGCAATTTTTTTTTTTTACCTTTACAAGCTACAACTGATCTAAAAAAAAAAAAGTCGCAAATTTTTCATCTGAGGGGAATTTAAGCTTGAATTTTCTCCGTCGGATATCCGTATCCGGGCTGCTGATATCCGGTACCCCGTCGGATATTTAAAACTCAGCCGGATACCGGATATCCGTTTCATCCCTAATTTAAATATATGAATGATTTTAACTACTTGCTTTATTTATAATTAACTTTTTAAAATAGAGTAAAACCTCTGCTCCTCGGCATTTAAATAACCCGAAATCTCATGTAGCCCGAAAATCTTGATGTCGTTTTCTATCCCCCCCCCTTTAAATGGCAAAGAATTGATAAATCTTCAGCCCCTTCCTTTCTAAACAACAAGCAGATGATCAGCCTCTTACAGTCAGCTACTCTCTCTCTCTCTCAATTTGTTTACTTTTAGCAGTGTATACATTCGATCTGCCACTGAGAAATACAATCCGTTATTTTGGAGAACTATTTTTATTCCGTAATTATCACAGATGTCCAAAATAGCGCTGAGTGCCCCCACCCCTTCCCTTAATAATGATATCATATATATTAAGGATGTGCCGGATCATCGAAAACTGTGATTCCCCCGATACGGATATCAGTTTTTCTATATCCGTGGATACGGATACAGATTTTTTTTTTCTCTCAAGTTCCACGGATACGGATACAGATCTTTGAAAAATTCGTAATAATAAGAACAAAAGTAACAATTTTTGCTTCCATTAAATTATTACCGTAAATAATGGAAGAAATGCATTCCGTGAAAAATTTTTATATCGATTTTTTGCGTAATTTACAAGTTTTAAGGTCCAAAAAAGATTATTTTAGAGGTTATTCATTATGTATGTATGTATATGTGTGTGTAGGGGGGAGAAACATGTATCTGATGAATCTTCTGAATCTAAAGATACGACGAAACTTCATAAAGGCTTCTTACTTTAATTTTCGGTTTAAAAAAAAAAAAGGAAGTGGGACAAGGAAAAATAAACAAAGACAAATTCACATCTTAAAAACGGCTCTAATATAGTGTCTGAAAAAAAAAAAAAAAAAAAAAGGCTGCACTGCAGAAAAATTGACTTATCTCTTTTATTTATAACTAGTATATAACCCTGTCAAAAATGACGGAATGTGAAATCAATGAACGTAGTGAATCAGCGAAAGCTTTGCCTGCTTCGCTGTCACTATATTTAAAGGAAACTCTTTTATATCGCTTTATAAACAAAATTAAAATTGAAAAAAAATCATGAAATTGCTCCAAAGCTCGCTCCCTGTCTCCGAATTAGTATATCTCGGAAACTAATAAAGATAGAACCACGAAACTTTAGAATTGAAATGAGTCGGGTGTACAGATGAATTTTCCAAATTTTGGTGAAAATTGAAAAAAAAAACGGAAGTGGGATGATAAGTGCATCTCTCAAAAACAGCTTTAACGATTTTCATCAAAGTTGCTATATAAACACTCTATTAGATGTCCTTTCGAATGATATAGTTGGTTAGTTCAGGAAAATTGATAGGCGTCCTATATAAAATAGCTCAATTTCAGGTCTCGCAAGTGCATTCTTTTAAAAACGGCTCTTCGAAATTTTTTCAAACTCGACATGTTAACTATAGAAATAGCAACAACACCGGATGTGTGCAGTTACAGTGACGCAATGGCTCCTGACCGGATGTGGAATAAACTTATGAAGTCTATAAAAGACCACAACTCTAAGAGATCCAACACAGATGGTGATTGTTTGAAAAGAGCTGGGCGCCCAGCCGAAGATATTAACGATGAAATATGAAGTATTTATTAAGGTTTTTATATTTAATTAATTATGTGTAAAGTGATTCATTTTAATTTTATTTATTGTTATATTAACTCCCTTTTTAGTATTCTTATGTATGTAATTGTTGTTTTCTGGTCAGTAGTTGAGTATGCCAAGTTTTGGTAAATTTTGGTATCTCAAAAACAGCTCTAACGATTTTCTTGAAATTGTTACGTAAATCCATTTTATATATCCTTTCTCATGTATTACGTGGTTATTACAGGAAAATCAACAGTCATCTTGCTTAGGTAGGTCAGTTTTAGAGGTCGGAAATTTGCTATATAAACACTCTATTAGATGCCCTTTCGAATGGTACAGTTGGTTAGTTCAGGAAATTTGATAGGCATCCTGTATAAATAGCTCAATTTCAGGTCTCGCAAGGTCGTTCTTTTAAAAACGGCTGTATGGATTTTTTTTTCAAATTCGCCCTATTAACTCACTTTTAAATACCCTTTTGTATGTAATTATTGCTTTCCTGTCAATAATTGAGTTTTGGTAAAAGTTGGTATCTCAAAAACGGCTCTTACGATTTTCTTGAAAATTGTTATATAAATCCATTTCTTTCTTATGTATTAGAGGAAAATTAACAGCTACCCTGTTTAGGTAGGTCAGAAGTTTAAGTAGATCTCGAAAATTGGTGTTTCAAAAAATAACTCTACCAATTTTTTTTCTTATTTTTTACCTCGCTATATGTAAGCTTCATTTTATATGTCTTTACATGTGTATAAAGTTTATCTTACCAGAAAAATGTTAGGTTTCTACTTCTTTAGGTCACTTTTATATCTTCTGATCACATTATCTCCAAAAAATGCATATAATACATGTAATAGTGGGTTATGGAAGTCGTGTGGTTGTTTCACACCAGATTTTTTTTATTATTATTCTCGTGAAAATATGTTTTATTTTATGTCGAAAAATAAATTAACCCGTAAACTTCTTTGGCAACAATTAAAAATTAAAATAAATGATTTTAAATCTTCATTATAGAAGAAATATCTATATTATATAGAAGATACTAGCAGACCCGGCCACGCGTTGCTGTGACTAAGTTATACGTTGAATTATACGGCTGTAAACTATTTAGTACAGTCAAATTATTATTTACGAACAAAGACGAAAACGTTGTAGCCGATGTAAAAACCCACAGGGTTGAGATTTGAAACTTAGGTCAAAATTTGGAAGCGATTGATAAAAATTTTCGTAGTGTTGATATTAAGCACAAATTAATTTTATTGTAGGGTCCTATAAATTTTAATGGAGAAGTGATATATATTATTTCTAATGCTACTTTGGATAAAATTGCTAAAATGACTAATATATAAATTAAATTCTATTAAAATTCTATTAAAATAAAAGTATAAAAGAAACAGACGATTTTAAAATCAATTTTTATGGAGGAGTGAAATATAATATATGCTATAATGGATAATTTTACTATAAAATGACCTCATCATTTTAAATATTTTAAAGAGGGCAACAGCTGTAGTTATAAAAAGGAAAACAATAAGGCTAAACCAGAAAAATAAGTAAATTTGATAAATATTTTAAAACTTTAAAATTGGAAATCTTATGAAATATTGGACATTTAAAGTAAATACATGTATCATTTTAAATAGAAAAAGATTTTGGAAAAGTTTAGTGTATTTTAACGAAGTGATGAGAAGTTTTTGAGTATGTTAAAATTTTAATAGTAAATTCAAGTTAATAAAGATGGGAAACATTGAGGATTAAGATAAGAATAATTATAAGAAAAAAAGAAAAAAAAAAAAAAAAACTTTTTATATACCATGCTTTTAAATTTTAATATACTAATAATATACTAATTAAAAGGAAAATGATAAATATTCTATCATAGTTTGCAGTCAAATTTGTTTTCAAATGTCTAAATAAAATATCTGATGTAAGATACTAATATTTTGCAGCGGAATAGATTTCATTTCTGTCATCCTTGGCGAAAAAAAAAGAATATCGCCAAATTATCTGGCGAAAATATTTAATTCCTTTCAAAAATCATGGTTATTTTAACAACTTATATTAAAAGAGTAATGAATAATATGAAACAATATTTCGTACAATACATATTACATGTCATACATACGTACAATGAATAATACATATTACATTTCGTACAATGCATACATCTGGCATGTATATTTTCGTGTTACGCTTTTGATAATAATAATAAAAATAATAATAATAAGCCAAGGGCGACAGAGTTTTGAAATTTAAAATTAAAATTTTGTCAATTTGACAGCAATATAATTCAATCTAACACCCGCGATAACTAATACATATCTATACCCAAATATAAGGATTAAAATCGGGAAATAAATTTCCTCGATTTTTAATAATTTCTTACAAAAAATCCAGTGGGCAATTAACATAGGAAATCTTTTTCTTGGCTGCACAGACGGTCAGTAAGTCACACTTCGCTTGCGTAGAACTCATAGATATAGTATAGCATATATAGAATAGAGTGATCATTGGGGAGAAAAAAGTTATTCCTTTTCATTTGGGAAAAGACGACGTTTTTACCAAAATATGGCCGTCTTTCCCCGAGTGAATACACACGGGAATACATACTAATATTTTAGCAAATAAAATTTATGAATAGTTTATTTGCTGAAGGGGAATGGAAGACTCCAGATACAGTTTCAAATTCATATTTCTTTCTTTCTTTTCTTTTCTTTTTTTTTTTTTTTTTTTTCAATACCACTTAATGGCTGTTTCCAAAGCTTTTATTATTTTTATTTTTTTCGGCATAAAAAATCTTTGTACGATAACATGGGGATGAGAGATCTATATATATTACTATATCTATGATAGAACTACATTAGCACTTTATCAATGTGTATAAAATCTTTAAATTGATTATGACGTCAATTTTCGTGAGATGCATAATTTAACTTTTTATAATTTTTTAACGTTCACGTTTGATTAAATGTATTTATTTTTATGTCAAAAGAAAATGAACTCGTTTTTTTTTTTTTTTTTTTTTTTGGCAACAATTAAATTAATGGAACTCACAGATATTTTGGAGCAACTTTAATAAAGGTCTATAATTAACAAATAATTGCAATAAAACAATATTGTGACAATAAATTGAGATAAAAACTATCCTATCTCTCAAGTTGGACCAAACTGCACACAGTGTGCAAAATTTCATTAAAATCGGTTCCTTAGTTTAGGAGTTTACCCCGGACAAACATCGTGACACGTAATTTATATATATATACAGATAATATAGATAATGTTTTGCTTCCCCCCTCCCCTCTCTTCGGGGACTAAATTTCTAAAATTCCAAAAATTGTTTTTTAGTTATTTGTAGGGATGAAACGGATAGTGATTTTGCCGGATATCGGATATCCGGAGCTCTCATGCCTGCTGGATACGGATATCCAGCACTAGCTTTGTTTTTTGTTGTGTTGTATATTACATTTCTTTTTCATATTTTAAAGCAAATTATGAACATGTTTTACTCACTATTTATTAATAATGCTGCATAAAAAAAATAACATTAATTATTTAAACATTAACATTTTCTATTTGTTTGTGCAATATTGCCATAAAGATTAAAATTTTAAGCCTCTATACTTGTGACTTGTGCTGAAAAGTATTGTCACAAAAAGATAAGTTTCGTACAAAATTATAAAAGTATAAAAAATAATTTTATTTACTTAATTTTTACGAAATAGTATTTAAAAAAATGAAACACACAAAACTTTCTTCTATATTTTTCTACACACTACTAAAGTGGCCACGTTTAACTTGCTTCGAAGCCAACTTTTTTTTTTTTTTTTTTTTTACCTTTACAAGCTATAAGCTAAATTTATTTGATAAAAAGAGATTTTTTTTTTTTTTTTTGTCGCAATAAGTCTTCTGAGAGGAGTTTGATCACTGAATTTCCCTCTCCGGATATCCAGCATAAAATTGTCGGATATCCGTATCCGGAGTGCTGATATCCGGTACCCGATCGGATATTTAAAATTCAGCCGGATACCGGATAGTTACCGGATATCCGTTTCATCTAGTTATTTGTGTTAGCTGTATTTTAAAGCAAAAATTTTACGGATATCTGTTTTTTTCTTTCAGATATAAAGGTTTTTGTGAAATCACGTTTTGCCCCCTGTCCCCCCTTAGGGGCCGAATTTCTAAAATTCCAGAAGTTGATTTTTAGGTTTGTATGTTATCTATATTTTAAAGCAAAAATTTTACTGGATTTTTTTTTTTTTTTTTTTTTTTTCATTGATATATGAAGGTTTTTTTGTGAAATCACTTTTTGCGCATGTAGAATCATGCAAAAAATTTACGGATATATATATATATTTGTTTGAGATATGAAGGATTTTGTGAAATCAAGTTTTGCCCTCCCTCCCCCTTTTCGGGGGCGAATTTTGTAAAATCACTTCTTAGTGGGTGTCTATGTAACAGAATGAACATTGACACAAAATTTCATGCTTCTAGGTCCAAGGGTTTGGGCTGGGCGATGTTGAATCACCCACTCACTCACTTACTCACTCACTCAGGACAAACGATTTTATATATATAGATGACCATCAGATATGTACATCATAGATAACAGGTTCTGCTCTCGAAATACTGCAGTCCTTCCTCCATTCTATGGAATACAGCTTTAAAAAAAAAATCTTCTGTTATTCTAAAAAGTGCAAGTACGCCTAACACTTCATAAACACAGATTGAAATCGGTCCTATAATAAAAACCTGTTTGGATGAGTAAGTATTAGGCTCTGTTATTTCTGCTTTGCACCCACTACAGAAAACATAAAGATCGAAAACCACGAAAAGAATCGTATTAATTGGAGATACAAACTGTGTCAATGTAAAAGATTTTTAGGTTTGAAGGCTTTACTTACCTTATTGAAAGTTTATTTGGGATCTCGATTAATTTTCAGAGATCTCACACTGTTTTCAAAAGTTTCATTTTGTTTTTGAAGAAGGGTGAGAAATTCTCACCCATTATTTTCCTCTAATGAGAACCTTGAATCAGTGGCGGATTTAAGGGGGGGGGGCTAGGGGGCTGAACCCCCCCCCCCAAAAAAAAACACTGACATTCACAATTAAATATTGAAATTGTAAATTTTTTATTGGTCTAGAATAACATTTTGAAAAATCTTAACCCCCCCCAAAAGTCGAGTTCTGGATCCGCCACTGCCTTGAATTAAGACTACCCCTTTAGTTCTAGTGTTTACGAATAAAAATGATTTTGAAGAATGTATCAGATTTCTTTCTCAAAAATCAGTATCAATATCTTTACAGAAAAAAAGGGGGGCTTTCGTTTTTCCAATGTGAGAATTGACTGACTTCTTAATTTTGTCAAAAATAACAAATTTAGGTTTTAAAATAGTCTTAAAAGAAAATGATTTTTATGCATAATTTGAACGTTAACAATATTGAATATTAAAAGTATCCAAGAAACTCAAACTTTAATTTTTAATTTTACGGTCAATACTACTTTCTTTACAGGTTGGTTGTATGTTTCATCACAACGTAAAATTACTGGCAATACATCATTCATCGTCTAAATGTTTTTTTACGGGCTTTGTCTGGAATCTCTGCTGCCGGGCTTTACCTGTAATTTTACTGCAGCTTTTTTAACAGTGTAGAGATTGCCCTCAAGCCGAACACAAATTAAAACTAGTATGATGTGACCACCACATGACTTTCTTCTATATAATTTTACATAAAATTTATTCAATACAAATTATTTATTAAATTATCAAATAATTTACCATTATAAATGCAGACGATTTTTATCTGTTAGTTACCATGTCAACTCCCTTTTAACTTCGCAGAGGATATTTCGAAAGTGGAGCGAAACATCTTTTACTGGTTGAGGTCATGCGTTTTTTGACTGCGATTAAAAATTGCAAATTTCAAAATTCTTCAATTTTCCTTTGTCGCACGCAAAACTTACTATACAGTAATCACATCACAAGACAAACTTGCAGTTCAAATTTCATCGATTTCCGTCAATAAACAAAAAATTTACATTTTAATTGGCGCTGTAATATTTTAAAATTTCAATATTTCAAATTCTAATTATGATTAAATTATTTTTAATACATCATTCAAAAGACATTTTAAAGTACTTTTATATTATCGAAAGTAGGATTCGATATTTCACCTGATTTACACGTTTTAAGGTTTCCTGGTTAGGTTTTCTTTTGTATCTCAGCTACTAATTAAAATAATTTTATAAGTAATACATCATTTGAAAGCTTCGTTGATTTGGAATTGAACAATCGATTACAGAAATTTCTACCGCCAGATGGCGCTGTAATATTTTCAATGTTTCAAATTTTGATTATCATTAAATTATTTTTAATACATCTTTCGAAAGATATTTTAAAGTACTTTTATATTATCGAAGGGGGAATTAGACATTTCCCCTGATTTACATGTTTTAAAGTGTCTTGATTAGGTTTTCTTTTATATCTCAGCTACTAATTAAAATAATTGCATATGTAATACATCATTCGAAAGATTTGTTGATTTGGAATTGAACAACAGATTTCAAAAATTTACACCGTCAGATGGCGCTGTAATATTTTAAAATTTCAATATTTCAAATTCTAATGAGCGAGGAAAGTGTCGTAAGTTCTAAAACGGGGATAAGGCGCCACCGAGCGGGACTTTTGCTAAAGTCAGAAATTTGAAAGATCATAACATGGTGAGCGAACAGGCTGTTTCAGATATTAAAACGGGAAGAGTACGCCTCAGGCGCTACCGAGCGGGAATTTACTGCAATTAAATTTTTGAATAAAGCTAATTTCACTATATGTCAATAAGCTGTTGTAAGACCTGAAACGGCAAAAAGGCGCCGCAGTCGCCACCGAGCAGGAGTTTTGTAAGGTCGGATTTTTCAAGGATCGCGAACCAGCTGGTCGCCGAAGGCGGCCAGTTTTAAATAATATTTAATTTAAGAAATAAAAAACGCGCGTGCAAAATGAAAGAAAATAGAGAAAGATAATTAAGCCTAGCTACACTCTTCCTTTTCGTTGTATATTTGATGGGTGATTTTTATGTGAGTGTAGATATTGAAAAGCATGGAATCCAATGAATTATTAGATTCACAATCTTCGAGTGAAGAATTTGAAAATATTGAAGAAGATTCTATGTCTGTTAAAGTTGCTACTGTTTTTTATGAAAGCAACGAATGTGGTAAAACTTTTCCAATAACAGTAATCTCAATAGAAAAAAAAAAAAAAATCGTAAATATAACGTATATAAAAATCGTATATAAGAAAGAAATTTCTTTCTCCCATTGTTTAATGGTGTTTTCCTTTACCTGCGGCTTATTTCTGTTGAGCTATCAAAATGATAGACCAGATGTTTCTGCCTAAAGGTATTCTGAGTGAGTAATGCTGACCGGTTTGTCGGCCTGGATAGCTCAATTGGTAGAGCCTTGGCCTTGTAAGTCAAAGATCCGGGGTTCGACTCCCGGTCCAGGCATTATTTTCACTCAGTCGAAAAAAAAAATTTCATTAAAAATATTGTTTAACATAGGTTTACATAACATCATTATTTTACCTCATAATCTCCAACCTGTATTTATAGTATTAAATTTCAGGGTAAGTGAAAGTCGTGTGAGTGACACACCAGATTATTTCCTTTCTCTTACCCATAAGGCAGAGAAAGTATTGATTTTGGGTCAAATTTTAGAATGCGAGATTTTGTTATATTTACACGTTTTGAGGTCCCCTGAATACGAAAATCATGTTTTTAGCAAATGGTCTGTGTGTGTGTCTGTCTGTTATCAGCATATCTCAAGAACAAATAGTAGCAGACATTCCAAACTTGGTATTCTAAATGTGTATCATATATAGATGCTACAGTAAGCTTTTCGTTAAGATCAAGCAAATGGTTCGTGTACAGGGACAATCAAGAGAATTCTAAAACATTACGTCTATGGGGGAAATTGCAGGTAAGTAGAGATTAACGTCTATAGACTGCACTAAACCAAATGAAACGAATATATATTTTTTGTAATAGAGATAGTCAACTGGGGAAAAAAAATTGTGTATGTAGGAGCCTCGCCTCCCCCACTGGGAGGGGGGGGAGTCCCCCTTCGAGGGGAGTAAATTTTCGTGATGGGTATCTTTCAAAAGAGCTCTCCAGTACCTTTAAAACGAATGGTTGAACCATCGATCTCCGATAGTTTAAAACAAAGTTATCGATTTTTTTCACTTTTAACAAGAAAAAAAATTTTTTTTTTTTTTAAGTTTTTTTTAATACTATAAAAATTTAAAATACGGGTTGGAGATTAAGAGGTAAGATAACTATGTTATGTAAACCTATGTTAAACAATTCAAATTAGGCTTCGGAAGAGTTTTATATGATAATTAATTCTGTGTGAGGGGGGCTGCCACCCCTCTCAACCTCCCGTTACATTAATGCACCTAGATTTATATAAAATTTAATTCGGTTATTAAAAAATAATTCTGTTTTTAAAAAATAATTTATTAAAATTATTATTTAAAAAAATTATCTTTTATGATAATGCAGACGATTTCCATATTAGAGAAGTAGTATAACACTAAATATCCAAAAAACAGTCCATTTTATTCTCAATATATATAAAAAAAATACGATTTTTTTTCCGTTTTTTTTTTTTTTTTTTTTTTTTTTTTGTTAAAAGTAAAAAAAATCGATAACCTTGTTTTGAATTATCGCAGATCGGTGGTTCAACCATTCGTTTTAAAGGTATTGGCGAGCTCTTTTGAAAGATACCCAGATACCCATCATGAAAATTTACTCCCCTCGAGGGGGGACTTCCCCCCCCCCCAGTGGGGGAGGCGAGGCTCCTACATACACATTTTTTTTCCCCCAGTTGACTATCTCTATTACAAAATATATATGTTCGTTTCATTTGGTTTAGTGCAGTCTATAGACGTTAACTGTACTTACCAGCAATTTCCTCCATAGACGTAATGTATTAGAATTCTCTTGATTGTCCCTGTACACGAACCATTTGCTTGATCTTAACGAAAAGCTTACTGTAGCATCTATATATGATACACATTTAGAATACCAAGTTTGGAATGTCTGCTACTATTTGTTCTTGAGATATGCTGATAACAGACAGACACACACACATACACACAGACCATTTGCTAAAAACATGATTTTCGTATTCAGGGGCTGTCAAAACGCGTACATGTAGCATAATCTCGCGTTCGAAAATTTGACCAAAAAACAATACTTTCTCTACCTTATGGGTAAGAGAAAGTAAAAAATGAATGATTTTCATCTTAGAGAAAACTAGCAGTAAATATCCAAAGAAATACAATTTTATTGCCTGTAAATAACATTTCAAAAAGGGCATTTTTAAAACGATTATCTCATATATGTGAAGTTTCGTATTATTACATGTCATTGAAATTGAGATTTAGCCTTCCTGTTTTCTAGGAAATTGTCAGTATAGCAGCGCCACCTATTGGCCTATAAACATCCATTGAATTAGCATAAGGTCTCCTAATGGCCTTCTCACACATCAAGTTTTGTTTGATGATACGTATAGAACCTGAGACATAGCCTTTCTTTATATTGAGGAAATCGCTGTGTAGCAGCGCCACCTGTTGATCGGTCAACACCAAAAGTTTACAGGCACTAATTTAGGTCAAGGTGCATATACATGTTAATTTATATGCAATTCTCTTCAGTAGCTGCTTAACTATCGCCTGCGGATCGCTGCTTGAAAGTGCGGTAGTTGCGCGCGGTAGCTGCGGAAATCGCTGTATAGCAGCACCACCTGTTGGCCGATAAGCATTCAAATTGAATTAGCATAATGGGTCTCATAATGGCTTTCTTACATATCAAGTTTTCTTTGATTGTATGCAATAGAACCTAAGATATAGCCTTCCCTTTAAATTGCGGAAATCACTATGTAGCAGAGCTTTTGAGCGGCTGACACCAAGAGTTGGTAGACACTAATTTAGGTTAAGGTGCATCTACATATAAAATTATATGCA
This sequence comes from Salticus scenicus, assembly GCA_963930645.1. Taxonomy (NCBI): domain Eukaryota; kingdom Metazoa; phylum Arthropoda; class Arachnida; order Araneae; family Salticidae; genus Salticus; species Salticus scenicus. The sequence goes on along the minus strand of OZ005653.1, from coordinate 40,144,519 downwards.
TTTCTGTGCAATAGTTTCTGAGATATAGCCTTCCCTTAAATTGCAGATATTGCTTTATAGCAGCGCCACCTGTTGACCGATAAGCATTCATTGCACCAGCTTATCGGTCTATGGCCTTCTTACATATAGAGTCTTATAATGGCCTTCTTACATATAGAGTTTTGTTTGATTATACGCAATAGAACCTGAGATATAGCCTCTCCTTAAATTGCGGAAGTCATTGTATAGCAGTGCACTTGTTGAGCAGTCGACACCAAAAGTTGACAGGCACTAATTTAGGTCAAGGTGCATCTACATATAAATTTATAAGTAATTCTGAGCAATAGTTCCAGAGATACAGTTGCCACAAAATTTTTGTCGCACACACACATACAGATGGACAGACATTTTCTAAAAATGGTCAAATTGTGTTCTGGAACTTTCAAAACGTGAAAATCTTTACGAATCCAATACTTTCTATTGAATAAAGAAGAAAGAAATAAGTTATTTTTACTGCCATCGATCTGGAAACGAAAGAATTAAAACGTTTGGCGACAGGACCGTACCCTGTTCTTCAAGATTCCCAATACTTTAATATTCTATCCTAAAAATGCTTACATATAATTTTACTAGATGGCTCCTGCATTAAAAAGCACTCTAAAAGTTCATTTAAAATGTATATTTCGTTTGAATTGGATTGGATTATTATGGTAATTGAGATTAAATGTGAAACATTAAGCGTTATAAACATTAATACAAATATTTCTTTATAAATAAAAGTAGTCACAACTGATATTTTTATTACTTTCATCTATTTTCAATAGAAGAAAGTATTGGATTCGTAAAAATTTATGACTTCCGGTTTTCGACAGATTTACACGTTTTGAGAGGACTAGAACACGATTTTACCATTTTTAGAAAATGTCTGTCTGTCTGTATGTGTATGACAAAAATTTTGTGGCAACTGAATCTCCAGAACTACTTCTCAGAATTGCATATAAATTTATAGATGCACCATGACATAAATTTGTGTCTGTCAATTTTTGGTGTCAACAGCTCAACAGGTGGTGCTGCTACACAGCGATTTCTGCAGTTTAAGCAAAGGCTATATTTTAGATTCTATTGCGTATAATCAAACAAAACTTGATATGTGATAAAGCCATTAGGAGACATTATGCTGATTCAAGTTGGATGCTTATCGGCGAATAGATGGCGCTGCTATACTGGAAATTTGCTCAATAACGGGATAGTTATATCAACTTGCATGGCATATAACTAAACGAAACTTGATATGTGAGATAACCATTATACAAACGCATTTTTACTATGTTATTTATAGACAATAAAACTCTCTTTTCTTGGATATTTAGTGCTGGTTTTCTCTAAGATGAAAATCATTTGCATTCATCATGTTAGATAACTTCAATAAATAATAGTATTAACAAATTATTTGCCCTTAGTGAATTTGTAAAGGAAAATATAGAAGAAAGTCTTGTGGTGTCCACAACATGCTAGTTTTACTCTATGGTGGGGATAAAAAAATCTAACTAGATTGATTAATTCTTGAGATACATAATAATAGAAATAAATTCGGCAGCTATATTTATTAATTCATCTGCAGCTTAAATATTTCGAAAATTTTAATATTAATTATAATCTCTATATATTAAAAAAAAAGTAACTATCGCTGGCGTCAATTTTTTTTGTCTGCGACAGCATCTTCTCGCGGAGGGCAAAGTGCTCTGAATCATGAGAGGTATCAGTGTATTCCGACTGCTTCAAGGAAGGCATTTCAGCTGCTTAGAAATTTCTATCATTTTAATTAACGAAGTTATAACTAAAAACGTCGGGTTTATAAAGGTACTCTTTTTGCCACCGGAGTGAAAAGTTTCTCTTATGGCGTTTTTTTCTGTGTTTTTGACGTCACTTTCCTCAGGAAAATTAAAATGAGATCAATTGTGTAAATAAGAAAAATTGAAAAATTGGCATCTTTGAGATGCTCGAGAGAAGAAAAAAATTATTTAGAATAGTAAAACATGAAAATAACCGATATTTAAAAAATATTGAGTAAAAATTTAATAAAAATGTAGTTTATATTATTATTTTATATTATTAGTTAAGTTTATACTATTAGTTTAGTTTATATTATTAGTTTTTATTTTAACGTTAGACGAAAAAGATTTAGTAATGAATATAATTATTATGTTAAACAACGATTGGTATAGAATTAGAGGTTAAGCCCAGAAATTGGTACAACCCCCCACAGCTGAATTTGGCAATTTTTCTTTGGCGCCGTTTTGAACAATAACGATGTGGTTCTGGACTGTTTGCGATATAATATGGCAGCCTATATGTTGCTTATTTTGGATTCATGATTTTATAATTTATGATTTCGATTATGATTTTATCATTTATGATTTTTAGATTTATGATTTAGCCATAATCGCCAACAAAAAATCGCCAAATATTGTTGTGGCGTTATACTGAAGTTGTTCCAAAGATACTTACGTATTAACGCCACCGCAGCTACAGATTAAGCGCCGTCAATCTACACCTAAAATTTTTGCGACAAATCATAAAATAAAACACTTTATTTAAAATCAAAACACTTTCAAAATTCAAAACACTTTATTTAAAACAAAGTAGTCAATCTGATTCGGTGGAAAATGGGCCGATAAGTGTTTAACATAGATTCAAAACTGTCTCTATTATCTTTCACCTGATGCTGTCGCCATATGAACTCTGATAAATAAGATTCCAAAAGATGTCTCGCTGTCCCCCTATGTCTCTTAAGTGCGAACAACAAGATTGCTCTTTATTGGCGCATTAGCGCAACTTCTGATGCTGTGGCGTTAACACGTAAGTACAAAAAATATATATATATATATATAAAATAGAGCAACAATAATAATAATAATAAAATTCGTAATCTATTTTTGTTTTTTAAGCATTGATGTAAAACTTTGCAGAAAACAGAATTTAATTTAATACAACAGGACTTTTTTTTTTTGTCTATTTTTTCATGTAATGGAATGAAGTAACTGCATTGCTAAAATATTTTAGTTACACATAATACAGGACCTCACTGGCAGATTTTAAATTTTTCATTTATTTTGACGATGACTTAAATTATCTATCACAGTTATGCATGTCAAGATTTTTGCGAGAAAAGTCTAAGCTACTTCGGTGCCAAATTTAAAATTTCGCCAAGAAGTTAAACTGTACCATTGCTTTAGCACATTTTTTTTTTTTCAATTTTATTTTAAATATTTTTTTAACTTAATTCAAGTGAGAAAAAAAGAACATTTTTTATTTGGTCTAAATGTACAAAATATCTCCAGGTAAAATATTATCCGTATTAGTAGAAAAAAAATGGCTAAAGTAGTTTTTCTTGTACCATTGATGTCTCTATAAATTAAATTATCCAATATCATTATATTTCATTCTCCACACGCATTTTTTATTTTCTAAATTCAATATTATATAATATATATATAAAAAAAATCAAGGTGTAATCAGTAGATATCGCCAACAACTATTAAGATGTCATGATAAATATATGCCAGTAGATATCGCCAACAATAATAATTATTCAGAAGATATCGCCAACAAGTATTCAGGAGCCATCATGAATATTTATTCAAATTATCAACAAATATTCAAAAGCCATCCAATTTATGAATGGTGATGGTTTATCTCGAATACTCCAAACCGGCAATTTGTTATTACAATATAATCAAGGATGAATTTTTCACTTATCAGTAGGTTTCGAAAAATGCGATTTTTTTTCCCGATTTAACTTAGTATTTAATATAGCTTAAGAAGTGGTAAAATCAGATATTGACGGGCATCTTGGCAAATTCATGGCGACAATGCAAAATCGCTATCTGAAAAAAATTATCCTGGCGTACTATTACTAATGAAATGTTTAAAATAATTGCAATAATCACATAAGATAATTATTTTCAATGGATCCGACTAAATCATATTCTAGGAAAAATGCACTTTAAATGTTGCATCTTTACTGTTGTAAGCACCATTTTAAACCTTGCTGTACATTGGAAATAAATGCAGAGTGTTACATATTGCCCTAAATTAACTAAAAAAATTCAATAGTAAAAAATATAGGCATTAGAAAAAATAAGTTCATAATTTCTTTAATCAAGCAATAATACCCGAAAAATTCATCGTCAAACAGTGACAAAAATTTAACAAGTGGATCGTATACTAAAGCTGTAACGCTAAATCATTTAGATGTTAAGAATTTCTCTCTGCTCTAAACAGTTAGTGCTATCGTTGCTTATTTTGTGTGTCTAGCTGTCTAACATATGTTTTCTCTCAAAATAATGGGAAATTGTTATTAAACTGTCGAACGTTAAGACAGATTTTTCACATACTAGAAACGATATAATATTAAATATTGTGTATTTCAATGTGATACCAAATATGGTGGATTTCTATAATATTGTTAAACTTTTCTCTTGTATTATGTATTATTAATATTCCAATTCATTGAAAGGCAAAGTTAAGAATAGTCGGGTAGAATCCAGTAGGGGTTAATGAGAGAAGCAAGTCGGGGTGAGGGAAAGCCTTCCTTGGGGGTTGGTGAGCGGAGCGAGCAGGGGGCAGAGCCCCCTAGTTATTTAAATTTTAAAAATCAAATAAATTCACAAGTTGTCGTTGTTAAAGATTAAATCATTAAATGTTAAAAAACAGAAAGTGAAAGTGAGAGAACGATTCTTCCGGTTAATAAAAGGGTAAAAATTCCCTTGTGCTCGACAGTTTTTTTCTATACCTAGCGGATTTTTTCTAAGTCCGTTAACATTGTGATCAGTTCTGCTTCCATCCGCTTGTCTACAACGCATAAGTTGTATTGCAGGGCCCTCCGTAGCCGAGTGGTTATGTCACCACCACGGAGTAAAAAGACAGGAGAAGAAGGTAACGCTGAAATTTTGTGATGTTGTTTTCTAATGTTTACAGATGGCGCCAGCGTGCAATCCTTCCTTCTCTACAGCTTCCGCAATGTTATTCAATGGGGAAATGTCTCGTTTTAATAATTTTTTTTTTTTAAATAATATCAAGCTGAAAAAATTTCGATTGAAAGCAAATTTCATTAAATAGAGTATTCTAATCAACATGTTTTTTTTAAGAGCCATTTTATACTAATTTTACTTTGAAAGAAAGCTTTTAAAAAATGACGATTATTATGAACCGAAGCTAGCTAAAACAGACAATTGGGAGGAAGGAGAATGGATGAAATTTTGTAAAGAAAAAAAATAAACTTACTTTAGGTGCAGAAAACACGAACTCGGACTTTATTTTCTCCTAGGGCTTTTTTTTGTTTTTCTTATCACTATCATAGCCTGTTTTACAACTAGGAACGAAGCATTTATTTGAAACATCTGAATTATGCAGTTTTAAGAACTTACAAACAAATTTAATTGCTTAAAATAAAAAATTTTAAATGTACTTCAGCAAAAATCTATTGAAAACAATAGTATATCCGCGCCGAAGTAGGGAGGAATGACAAGTGGCGCCCTCAATATTTACCAAAAATTTAGATCACAGTTTCGTAGCTTTCTCCCATTGGACCTTCAACTCCTATTAATATTACTCCGTGGTCACCACACTGCTAATCGCCTTCGAGCGTAGGAGAGCGGGTACAATTCTCGCGCAGGCCCTGGGTGTTTTTTCATTTCTTCGTATTGTAATTCTGTCATGTGCTATCTGTAAATATCTGACGAAGATTTACAAGCGGACTGTGAGTCAAGCATACAAATCTGACGTATATGTTATCAATACAAAAAACCTGTGACGCAGCACTGTACTTTTTGACTATCAAGGAACGCGGTAGCGTTCCGCCACGCCAAGCTAAAACAAACACCCGCCAAGCTAAAAGAAAAACAAATGAAATTTACAAAGTAGGAAAGTCAATGGTGAACGCTACAAGTGTATATTATGTCGACATAACATCTCGGACTTTTCGACTACCTGTATCTCAGCTCCCTGATCCCCAAGACCTACGATTTTTTGCACAGACCTTAAGCATACCCTTAAAACAAAATATACAAATTTGCATGTCGCTACGAATTAAGGGCCTGAGTTATATAACTTTGAAAACCCGAAATTTACGGGTCAGATTCTTCTTCTTTTTCTGGTAATTGTTAAGACAAAATATGTTGACAGCGATTGAGCTTAGAGTTCTGCAGCTAATGAACTGAAAATTTGCATGGGCATTCCTTCTGACTTGTACTATTGCCTTTTGCAATATTTTTTTTTTTTTTTTTGGTCAATATACAGGGTAATTATTTACAATTTTGTGATATTTAACCCAAAAATTTCGTGAATTCGTCAAGAGATGGCGCTTGTCTTCAATGAATTTAATTTTGTCATTTAATAAGGCATTAAATAGTAATAAATTCTGTTTTTATTTTTCTTTCTTTACTTTTTTTTACAAAAATGGATTGAAATAAATTGAATGACACTTTTTTCTTAATTTTTTAAAATTTTTTACAAGAAACATGTTTATTAATAAAAAAAAATAATTGATAAGTTTGGATTTTCTCTATATATTAAAAAAAAGTAACTGTCGCTGGCGTCAATTTTTTTTGTCTGCGACAGCAACTTCTCGCGGAGGGCAGGGTTCTCCGCGTCATGAGATATATCAGTGTATTCCGACTGCTTTAAGGAAGGCATTTCATCTGCTTAGAAATTTCTATCATTTTAATTAACGAAGTTATTAAGTAAAAACACGGGTTTATAAAGGTACTCTATTTGCCACCGGAGGGAAAAGTTTCTCTTATGACGTTTTTTTCTGTGTCTCTGACGTCACTTTCCTCAGGAAAATTAAAACGTGATCAGTGGTGTAAATAAGAAAAATTGAATAACTGACATCCAACGAGATATATAAATTAGAGTGCTGATTCAATGGATGAAGGATTAACTTTCCGTGGTTCAAGATGAATCACGTGATATGCTCGAATAGGTTGCTGTGTTTGGCCCTTTATCGCTATTTTGGCATTTAAAATATCAGTTCGACAAATTATCCTTATTATTAGGTAACATGACAGTCCTATGACCGAAATAAATTGCTTTTAAAATAATTTTACACATATTTCACATTTTAATAAATAATAAAATACCTTTCTTTTCATCGTTTCTCAACAAACTTTAAAAGTGTTTATAAAACAAAATTTAAACTTTTAAAGAGCTAAATTTAACAACAAATAATAATTTTTCAACTATTTTTAAGCATTTTGTCGGTTAAAGTTCAACTACACGAAATAAAAAAGAAGTAAAATCAAAATCAAAATGGTTTAGAACAAAAGAATATTAAACTACGTAAAGTAAACAAAAACATTGAAACCGTTGCCATAGAAATGTACTGAAAATGAGCTGTTACCAAGGAAACCACCGAATACGCATGTGCAAGGAAAGCATGTCACATGACTCATCTTGGACCTTCTCAAGGGTTACCATTTATCACTCTACTTTATATATCTCGTTGGTTATTATTAAAGATACGCAATATATATAATTAATACTATTTTTACTTTATTTTATTTTATTTTAATTATTATCTTCAAATACATATTATATTGTAGTGTAATATACAATAGTTACTATATTACTTAAAAAAAAAAAAAAAAAAAAAAAAAAAAAAAAAGTAATATTAATAGGAGCTAAAAGAATTTTTAGGAGGTACCCAAAAACTACTAATTATATCGCATTCAAATAAGCAAGGGCAGCCGCACGTAGAATCCGCAGAAAATCCCAAAAGGATTCTTGGATTAAATATGTGTTCAGCATCACCTCCAATGTAAGCAGCAAACAGCTTTGGCATCGTGTCAAGAAAGCAATGGGATATTTTCTAATCAAAGTATTTCCTTTTTAAAATATAATGGCCAAACTATAACTTCAACTAAAAATATTGCAAATACCATTGGCAGAACTTTATCTGACATATTCAGCTCTAATTCCTACTCCGAACCTTTTTTGTCATACAAACATAATTCTAAACGTTCATCAATTAATTTTCACTCCCGTTCTTCACCAGAGTACAATAGTCCTTTTACTGAAAATGAATAAAAAAATAGTTTGAAAAATTGCCATAACTCTGCTCCCGGACTCGATGGTGTTACCTACATTATGATTAAACATTTATCAAAACAGTCTCTTAAAAATCCCCTTCATCTTTACAATAGGATCTGGACTGAAAATATTTTCCCTGTTGATTGGCACGATGCTATTGTTATTCCTTTTCCTAAACCAGGTAAAGATGCTACTGACCCAAAAAATTACAGGCCCATTGCTCTTACAAGCTGTCTATGTAAACTACTTGAAAAAATGGTAAATACTAGATTGGTTTTTATTCTCGAAAAAAATAATGTGATTTCTCCATGGCAAAGTGGTTTCCGACGAGGCCGTTCTACGGTTGACAATATTTTATCATTAGAGACAAATATCCGCAAAGCTAATGTGAGACGTAACTATTTGGTGTCAATTTTTTTCGATATAGAAAAAGCTTATGACAAGACATGGCGTTATGGTATTTTAAAAGATTTTTAACTTGGACTTTAGAGGAAATCTCCCCATTTTCATTCAAAACTTTTAAGGAGTCAGACGTATAGGATCGTTTATTCAGATTCGGTTATTCGTATAGGATCAGTTTATTCAGATTTTTATTTTCAAGAGGAAGGTGTGCCTCAAGGCAGTGTTTTGAGCGTTACGCTTTTTTCCTTAAAAATAAATGATATTTTAAAACAGCTGCCGCAAAGTGTCCATGGGAGTTTATATGTTGACGACCTGCAAATTTCTTGCCAGGGAAATGACATGCGCTTCATAGAACAGCAATTACAACTCGCTATAAAAAATATCACTAAGTGGACAAATAAAACTAGTTTTAAATTTTCGACTGACAAAACACAATGTGTGCATTTTTGTCGTAAACGAGGTCTTCATCCTGATCCTGAGATTTTGATGAATAACAGGCCAATATCCGTTATTGACACTGCTCGCTTTTTGGGTGTTATTTTCGACAGAAAACTTAACTTTATGCCACATATTTTACACTTGAGAACTAAATGTGACACTGACAGACGACTTAATATTTTAAAAGTCCTTTCTAACACTTCTTGGGGAGCAGACCGTCCATCTTTACTCAAAATTTATCGAGCTATATTCGCTCAAAACTTGGTTATGCTTGTCAGGTTTATGGCTCAGCCCCTCACTCTTATATTAAAAAACTTGACACAACACATCATAGTGCGCTCAGAATTTGCTCAGGTGCTTTCCGCACGACTCCAATCCTTAGTTTATATGCTGACTGTGTGGAGCCTTCTCTCACTGATATTAGACAAAGTCACACTCGAATTGTAATATCGCATCCTTTCACACCCTAATCATCCACTTCATTCTCATTTAAACAGTAACGATCATAATCTTTATGTGAATCGCCCTTCATGCATCCCACATTTTGATGTTAGAATTAAGAACTTTCTTGCTGGCACCTCTCATATTCATACCAAAGTCCGTTCTCGATCTCTCTTAAACATGACACCCTGGAACTTCCAGGTTATTTCTTGTCTTAATCCGTTTAATGGATTTGACAAATCTAATACAGATGCTTCTATTTTTCATGCCCTTTATAAAGGGTATGAAAAATAGAAGCATCTGCGATGTAGAAGCAAGCGATGAGAAGCAAGCGATGAGAGGAGTATACTCCTCTCATCGCTCTCATTATAAGGACTATGTCGAAATATTTACTGACGGCTCCAAGACTAGTAATAAAGTCGGCTGTGGTGTTGTCATTGGTAACACCACTTTTAGCTATCAACTCCCTAACTCATTTTCCATCTTCTCTGCAGAGTTTTTTGCTGTTGAGGTTGCTCTTAACATTATTTCATCTCATCACAGTAGAAAGTTCATAATTTACACAGACTCGAAGAGTGTCCTCGACTCACTTTCATCTATCTCTTGCAACCCGTCTTTTATCTCGATTCTGAAAACTTATAACGATTTTAAGAAAAAGGGATTCGACATTTTATTCTGTTGGGTACCTGGACATGTTGGCATCAAATGCAATGAAGCAGCAGACAAAGCCGCAAGGCAGGCTTCCATACTTTTAAACTGTCCTGTTCCTTATGATGGCATTAGGCACACACTTAAAAGCTATCTCAAGAATATGTGGCAAAGGGAGTGGAATAACCAAAACAATAATAAATTGCAAGAAATAAAACCTCAAATTTCAATCTGGCCTACAATCACCCCTAGAAAATACGACGTAATTATTACTCGACTACGAATCGGACATTCAAGACTCACACATAAATATTTATTACTTGGAAAACAACAACCTGTGTGTCCGAAATGTCATTTCAGTGCATTAACCATTCGTCATGTCCTCACCGACTGCCCTTGACTTCGCCATCTCTATCGAACACATTTTAAATCATCTTCACCCAATCTGACGAGCCTTTTAGGTGTAAATCCTCATTATTATTTGACAAACTTTTTGAAAGTGGCTGGTTTTTACTTCGACATTTGATTTTATTATTTACTATGTTCATCATGTTTTACATTGGTTTTTAGTGTCTACACTGTTTTGTATTATTTTTGATTTTATCTTTTGTGTTTTTTTGTTTCTTATTTTTTCTGTGTTTGTTTAATGACAATCTGGATGGGTGAACCCATCCAGAAGCTGCTTTTTATTCTTTTACCTTTTTGTGTGGGGCCCACCAGCGGCCGAGTGGTTCTGCGCTCAAAGCTGGTAGACGTGAGGTGCCGGGTTCGATCCCCGGTCGCGCTCGTCGGCCTAGCCGTTCGGAGTTTTCCGTGGTTTCCTCCGAAACTTGCGTAAATACGGGCTAGGACCCCTTAGAAAGACCTCCACGGAAGGCACTCCCCCTCAGGCCTAGGACCCCAGTGTTGTCAATCGGCCTTAATCCCTAACACCAACACCAACACCTTTTTGTGTGGCGCAGCATGTCCAAATATGGACCTTGCACCAATAAAAGTTATTCAACCAACCAACCAACCATCCCCGACTAGCTGGACATTTGAAACTTTCAGAATATTTAGAACAGGGTGAAAATGCATTTTTTTAATACTTTCAGCCAACCGTTTCGGGTTACTGCTGCCTTCGGCAGCGTTACCAGTACACATCTTGCAATCGCTTTTTAACTAACTTCCCGACTAGAAACTTTCAGGATAGCTCAATTAGAAATACGAGTCTTATAATGATATCAAATTTTCAGTGATGCTTTACTATTAATTAAAAAATACATGATTTTATAATTTGAATTTGCTTTTCTCTTCTATATATTTTTACAGTGTAAACGTTATTTTCAACATAAAATAATATATAACATTTACTCACTCATACCTTTTCATTCACATCTCTTATAACATCAAAATATGTGTTTTAAAAGAAATGATATGAAATTCCAACAACGCAGTGATGTTACACAGAATGATTTGTTTTTAAATCCCGCTGCAATTATTTTGTTTTGCATATTAAAGTATATTTGCGCACTGAAATATTGCTTTTAATTTTCAAATACGCTGTCAAATATATCACTTTAATTAAGTTTATATTATGTACAGAAATGTATTTATTTCAATGAATTATTTTATCTTTTGCGTCCCGCCATCCAAAACTACAACTAAAAATTCCGCAAATGTTTTCTTTGCAGCACACTATCTATTTGCATGCATTTTCAATTAATTTGGATAAGATATGGCACAAAATAAACATTTCCATAAATTTTACTTACAGTTTTGGATAGCGTGACGCAAAAGATAAAATAATTCATTGAAATTTTTAATTAATAGCAAAGCGTCACTGAAAATTTGATATCATTATTTTTAAGATCCGTATTTCTAATTCTTATAGCCAAAAAGTCCAGTGCTGCGTCACAAACTTTTAACCCGTTAAGGGTTATTTGTATTGATATCATTACATTTTAGGGGTTAATGATTAAAATGTAAAATTAAAAGAGCATAGTAATGAGTTTATAACGCTGTATAAAAGGTGCAGTTTCATAGGTCATACCACATTAAATTTTACCTTTAACAAAATAACAAACCAAATGAAATTTTAAAGTTTTATGAAAAGTGATAAATGAAAAACTTTGAGAAAGAATATTTATTGTGGGATGGAAACACGCAGCATTACAAAGGCATAATATAGTACATTTTAATAAATATAGTTTAAAAAAACTAAAAAACACGCTTTTAAAGCACAGCAAACTAAAAAGTGAAAAATAATTCTTAATATAAGCTGAAAACAATAATTCTTAATATAAGCTGAAAACAATAATGAACGAAAAATACTAGTATAATTGTGAAAAAAGCGTGGGGTGCTTTGTGCCATATTTTTCGTATATCGAGCAACCCACGCTTTTTTCACAATTATACTAGTATTTTTCGTTCATTATTGTTTTCAGCTTATATTAAGAATTATTGTTTTCAGCTTATATTAAGAATTATTTTTCACTTTTTAGTTTGCTGTGCTTTAAAAGCGTGTTTTTTAGTTTTTTTAAACTATATTTATTTTTCACTTTTTAGTTCGATGTGCTATGAAGAAAGCATGCTTTTTAAACTATATTTATTATTTTATTACTTATCACATAAATAGCTACAGTATGTAAGTTTTTGGTTAAAATATTATAGTATGTAATATGGCTAATATCGTTATGAATTCGATCGTGTTTCATATTTTTTTTTCCATCTCTTTTTTAAAGGACTTCTATCATCTTATAATTCTATGTGTTGCTGCAAGTATAAATGAGATTTTTTAGCAATTATTTATTATTTCTTAATCGAATCATTTCATCTAATGCTTCTCTGTTACATGGGGTTTTACCTGTCAACTTTGAGCAGTCAAGTTCTTCAATTCGAATACCGTCCAAAGATCTGCACCGACTAAGTGCTACATAAGCTTGTCCAGCATCAAACAGTCGAGAGCCCAGATAAATGACTGCATGATCAACTGTACAACCTTGCATCTTATGAACGGTCGATGCCCAACTCAGGATTAGTGGCAACATTCGTCTCTCAGCAGTTCCATAGCTATATTTTGCTGGAAATTGTTTCGATATTGGCTTAATTACGTGTTCACCATCTGAACCGAAATTAATACGGACTGACGGGATGTCTTCCGCATATACTTGGTCCCTGCGAAAATTTGGCCAGATAATTTCTGTAATAAAGCCCATGTTACCATTCACTAAACCTTTTGACACGTCAGTGTTCGACCTTAACATTACTTTAGCTCCTACGAATATTTTTAATACATTAGGAAGACCTCCTGTTTTATTGATATCATTAGGTATTACAGAATTTAAGTCTTTATTACCTAAATTTCGTGTAGCATCAATGAGTTGGTCTTGTGCTTTAATTGTATAAATAGCAGTCCCTTTATCCTCAAAACTCTGGAGAACTTTTTCGTTATGTCTAGCAACTTGGTCATTCGTTGGATAAATTCTTAAAGCTCTCTCAATCGAGAATTCTTCAGTAGTATCTGTTGACACTTTTCCAAGAAGAACTTCAAGATGCTTAGACGTCAATTCTCCAACTCTTAGGGCGTTAAGCACATCTATAAATGTCGTGTCTCCTTGTTGGCGCATGTTTTGTTTGAGTTCAACCAGGCGGAATTGCCGCCACAAATGTGTAGCGGGTTTCATGTGTTCTGGTTGTTGAAATACTTGATGTCCTCGGACAGGTGGTAACTGCATTAGATCACCAAAGAGTAAAATATTTATGCCTCCAAAACAAGCGTCCGGGCTTTTCAGTTGACGCAAACGAGAGTCTATCATGCAAAGCATCTCATAAGGTACCATAGAAATTTCGTCTATGAGCAGAAAATCAACATTTTGCCATAATTGGCGCATCCCTCTTAAATAATTACCAGTAAGAAGTGGCATGCTAACGATAACTCCATCTTTTTGTACTGGTAGTTTTAGCATACGGTGTAGTGTAGATCCACCGACCAACCGTGCTGCGACTCCAGTGAGAGCACCAATTTTCACGACCGATTTTCCATAACATCGGTTAACTTGGTTTTTCAATAGATTAAAGAGGAAAGTTTTTCCGGTGCCTGCTCCACCAGTTACGAAAATTTTCTCTCGTTTAATATCACCATTAAGTTGATTTTTAATACTCTCTGTAATAAAAATGAACAATTGTCTTTGATCAATATTCATAGCCTGCTGTGCCCTCTGAAATTGATCATTGCTCATTTCTGTCTCTGGTAATTCTTCTTCTCCAACTTCAGGATTGATAATACCTGGCTGTTCTAAAATTTCAAATGCATGTACTTGATTGAATGCGTTTTCAAGCTGTTGATCCCGCTCTCGAAATTGGCGCATATGTCTACTCATTTCCTTTAAACAATTCTCTCGATCTAAGAAGGCCTCTTTTGCATTATGGAAACCTTCAAGTAATTCAGTTTCCGAACGATAAGGCATATATTGAACGAGTAAGCTATAGAAAAAGTTTTCTGGATCTGATGTTGCTATAAAGTATGGCACCCTGACAACTGCGAGAGCATTCCTCACAACCATTTTACTGTTATCGAGCAAGGTGATGAGTGGACGACGCGTGTTTGGATGTTCTTCATAGGCATCATTATCAACACTTTCCTCAGTCTCGCTTACCTTTTTCAGATAGAATGGTTCAAACAACATTGCAAACTCTGTAAGGCTCAAGTTCGCAAAATCGTAGTCAGGATGTTGTAACGGACGTTTTTCATATCTTTCAAAGATATTCCTATAATAACCAGTTGCGTGTCCGCTTTTGTCGAATTGCAATACTCTGTAACGCTGTTCTGGCTTTCTTGTGTTCAGAAAAATGCAGCTTCTCGAACTGTCCCGTAATGGGATATGACAAAGTCGATACGCACATTCTGCAGCTGATACTTGTCGTTCATGAAGAATCTTCATACATATCTTGAACAGTTTGCGTGAAATATCAGTCTCTTCGCATTGAATTTGCTGTATTGCCTGCACAATTCCAGAATCTACACCTTCAGGTTCTGCTTTCGATAGGTACTTTGCTATATAGTACGCTATCGCTTCGTTTGATCCGCACGGCTGAATATCCATGTTGCCTGTCCACAGCCTTAATAACTCTGGGTGGTAATTATTTACCCAAGCATCTTCCTTTCGACGCTTAAGTAAACAAATTCTAC
The DNA here is from genome assembly GCA_963930645.1 of Salticus scenicus. Classification (NCBI taxonomy): domain Eukaryota; kingdom Metazoa; phylum Arthropoda; class Arachnida; order Araneae; family Salticidae; genus Salticus; species Salticus scenicus. The sequence continues at coordinate 40,129,350 of OZ005653.1, read as the reverse complement.
CTCCGTTACGAAGAAAATCATCTGAAGAATGTGACACAATTCGTGTCTCGTCACATTCTTGACGTGGAAAGTTGAATCGGCATCTTACAGAGGTATTATTTTTTGTACAAGTTTGTGTATGCCGATGAATTTGACATTTCTTAACTAGTTCATGAAGCTCTGGATCTTCTTCTTCTGTAGGCATTCTACAGCAACAGTTACGATCGAGAAGAAGTTTCCCTTCTTCTGAGTCAAACTCTGGATGATTTTCGATCCAAATCACCATATGAAGGTGAGGACTGCCCCGATTCTGGAATTCAATACGCCACCAATGGTCTTTCAGTTTGCCGCCAAATACTTCGTCATTATTTTTGATAAATTTCATTAGAGAATTTACTCTAACCATGAAATGGCGACTCAAAATCACTGGGTACTTTTCGATAAGTCTTTGAGTCTCATAAATGTCGAGCGTACTAGGATCAACATGAGGCCTACCATCGGCTATTAACAAAGCTTTTCGTTGATCCAACCAATTGAGATCATTTGAGCTAAATGTTACAAAATAGGTTGGAGCTCCTAAACATCTGATTTGAGCTAATAGCTCGTTCAAGGCTGATCTCCAATAAGCTGCAGAACCTCTCAAATTTTTAACACGCTTTTATTAGCTTCACCTGTATGTATGTATGTTTGTATGTATGTAACCGCTTTAGGAGCAAACAAAAAATTTATATTGTAAAAAAAGACTATCCCTACGTGAACGGCGTGGCGTTGAGGTATAGCTCCGCGCTACGAATCTAAAGGTCTAGCGTTCGAGCCCAGTCAAGGGTGACTTTTTAAAAATGGTTTTTGTTTAATTCTAAATTATTTTCATTAAAGATTTAAATGTATGTAAATATTATGGTGTGTCACTCACACGATTTTCTCTTACCCTGCATTTTAATTCTAAGATAGATATTTTGTGCTTTTTAGTTCACATTTCTATAAAAGCGTGTTCTTTAATTTTTTAAAACTATAATACTATTTCTGTGATAAACGTAAGTACACTATGTAGTGTATAAACGAATGTATTACTCTCGATTGGATGTAACTGAATAAATTACTTAAGTATAATATATCATGTCGAGAAAAATAATTTAGGTATGATAACTACTTATGGATAACTACGCATTCTAGTCCGTATTGTAGATAAAATCCAATTTTCGAAGAGATTTCTTAATTTCGAGTTTTTGAATATTTAATACGGAAATGAAATTACTTAAATACAGAAAAAAGTAATTAAGGTAAGTATAAATTCGTTAAAACAACCCTCGTTTCCTAATATGGAATCACTTTGAAAAAAACAACAAAACACAAAAAAGGACATTAGAGAAAAGAAGACAAAAGTCAATGAAGAGAACGTCAGAACTCTCAAGCGAGGAAATAGAGGAGAGAAGGAAGAAAAGAAGGCTCTATATGAAAAATTATAGAGCCAAGCAGTCTAAGGAGGCCAGAGCGGCTCGTTTGCAGCAAGTGCGTCAGCATGCAACTGAAATCCGAGCCTCAGAATCAGAGCAAGCCAGAGAGGCTCGTTTGCAGCAGATGCTTCAGCATGCAGCTCAAATCCGAGCCTCAGAATCAGAGCAAGCCAGAGAGGCTCGTTTGCAGCAGATGCTTCTGCATGCAGCTCAAATCCGAGCCTCAGAATCAGAGCAAGCCAGAGAGGCTCGCTTGCAGCAAGTGCAGCAACGAAACGCAGAGTTCAGAAGATTAGGTAGAGCCAGTGTAACGGGCTTTAGGCAGGCAATTAACACGTTTTGTGATAAGATATGCGAAGTTTGCACTAAACGGTGCTATCTACATCAAATTTCTAAGTGGATGGTAAATACTGAAACAGCACCATATTTGCCTAACGAATTAAAACAAAAAAATTACTTGGTTGTTTGCAATCGAACACATGCTGATATAGTGCTTTTGATTCGATAATATTCAAAGAAGGATAAGGCATAAAAGAGATAGTCGTTACGTTGAAATCTTGTATCACTTCCCAAAATTCTGAACTGAAAGTAGTCTAATGCTGTAATATTTACAGGTCTTTGCTCTTTAAAACCGTTCTTTCCATAAGGAAACAAGAAGTACCAGGAATATTCTTCTGCTTTTAGTTCATGTCCCACATTAACGATATTGTCTTTCGTTTTGCGGATAATTTCATTGAGATTTCGTGAAACCTGCAGTTCATCTTCCACACTGGGTTGCATTACATCAATCGCTGCCATCACTGATGTCTGCAGTGGAATTATTTGATCAGTTAGTTCCTTTTGAGAAGTGATCGTTTCAGACGCTGCCGTTACCATCTCAATACTGTGCTGTGTTTCTTTCTCCTCAGGTTCATCATGTATATCAAAGACTTGAACATCAACGTAATCAAGAGTATATTGTACATTTCTGCTGCCTGTTGTACGTTTACAAATCCTCACGAACTCTTCTAAATTATCGCATTCGATGATGCAAGCTTTTCCATTGCTGTCGTTTGCTCTGGATCCCTTTTGACCACAAGAATGAGAGTTACTGAAGTAATATTTGTTATCATAGTGCATCACTCCGAATGATTGTCCACCTGTTATTAATATGCCGGTGCTATGTTCCACGAACAGATCTTCCAGACCTTTACGAAGGGTGCGTCCAAGGTTTGCTTCGTTATATTTGTCGTTCAAGCTTCCATATATGCTTGGTTCATCTGCAAAAGTGATCTGAAACCTTTTGTCGAATGTGATCAAATAATCTTTGATTGCATTGAAATTTCGCACCAGTAGGTATCCATCATCCTCAATAGGATAGGCCGTTAAATTTCTCTCCGTTTGAAATCTTATATTGCTGTAGATTTGGTCACCTGTTATCATATTCAGATTGAGGGTGTTTGTAGACCAGTGTTGTGGTGTAAGAATACTGGCCCTTAGGATGTTGGACAATGCCATCGCACAGCATTGTACACCTGCAAATCCTGATGTGAATATGACATCGTTTCCTTGATGCCATGAAGCACGTACAATTCTCGAAAAATCACTGACTTTCATATAAGCACTAGTGTCCTCGGTAGGTTCTTCATTAGACTCCTCAGAAACCTCTAGTGGTGCTTTTTGTACTCTTGTAATATCCTCGTCATTCATTACGACGTTTTGATCGATAGTGACGTCTTTATAAAGTTGATTGTTAGCAACTAACCAATGTAGCGCGTCATATACTTTTTGCCTAGATACTGAAAACTGTCGTGTGACATTGATATTTTCAAGACGCTCAGTAATGACAACTATTCCAGCATTATTTGTGGTTCTTGGTAACATGTTCGGAAGATTTTCAGTAACTTCGAAAACATCCTGAGCGAACAATACCGCTTGACCTCGAAAACTATATTGGCCAAATACGCCGCTTAATTTTATAATTTTAACAAATGGAATAATGCGTGAAATGAGCCTTTGCTCGGCTTGTGATAACTCTGCAATCACTTCTGGAATAGAGCCTGGATCCAGATTGTTCCAATAAGATTTAGATGGTGCAATATTTTTCTTTGATGTCAAATGGTTCTTGCAACGATTGCAAACAACCAAGTAATTTTTTTGTTTTAATTCGTTAGGCAAATATGGTGCTGTTTCAGTATTTACCATCCACTTAGAAATTTGATGTAGATAGCACCGTTTAGTGCAAACTTCGCATATCTTATCACAAAACGTGTTAATTGCCTGCCTAAAGCCCGTTACACTGGCTCTACCTAATCTTCTGAACTCTGCGTTTCGTTGCTGCACTTGCTGCAAGCGAGCCTCTCTGGCTTGCTCTGATTCTGAGGCTCGGATTTGAGCTGCATGCTGAAGCATCTGCTGCAAACGAGCCTCTCTGGCTTGCTCTGATTCTGAGGCTCGGATTTGAGCTGCATGCTGAAGCATCTGCTGCAAACGAGCCTCTCTGGCTTGCTCTGATTCTGAGGCTCGGATTTCAGTTGCATGCTGACGCACTTGCTGCAAACGAGCCGCTCTGGCCTCCTTAGACTGCTTGGCTCTATAATTTTTCATATAGAGCCTTCTTTTCTTCCTTCTCTCCTCTATTTCCTCGCTTGAGAGTTCTGACGTTCTCTTCATTGACTTTTGTCTTCTTTTCTCTAATGTCCTTTTTTGTGTTTTGTTGTTTTTTTCAAAGTGATTCCATATTAGGAAACGAGGGTTAATATATTTCAGACACGTAAGGCTGTTTTCTTGTATGAGTGCGTGAATGTCTGTCTAAATTTCTTTTTTCAGCAAATGCTTTAGCACATATTTCACACATGTACGGTTTTTCTCCGGTATGAGTGCGTGAATGTTTGTTTAAACTGTCTTTTAGAGAAAACCTTTTACAACATATTTCACCCACTTACGGCTTTTCCCCTGTATGAGTGCGTAAATGTTTATTCAAAGCACCTTTTTCAGCGAATCTTTTTGAACATACTTCACACATGTACGGTTTTTCTCCAGTATGAGTGCGTGAATGTTTGCTTAAACTGTCTTTGCGAGAAAATCTTTTACAACATATTTCACACACGTTTTTTGTAGAATAAACTGTATTTAATATTTGTAAAAAAAATTAGAAATTCTAACTTCTAAACTAAAATTAAACTTTAAATTTTACTTTTTAAGATAGCACGCGATCGTGTTTTATCAAATCATTAAATTCATATTTTTATTTCATATTATTGCACGCGCACTATTTATTTCCTAATTCAAAATGATTAAAAAATATATTTTAAAGCAAAAATTTTACGGATATCTGTTTTTTTGTTTGAGATATGAAGGATTTTGTGCAATCACGTTTTGCTCCCAGAGAAGTTACAAACATACATACATACAGGTGAACTTGCTGTTCTAAAATTTCAAATGCATGTACTTGATTGAATGCGTTTTCAAGCTGTTGATCCCGCTCTCGAAATTGGCGCATATGTCTACTCATTTCCTTTAAACAATTCTCTCGATCTAAGAAGAAGAAGGCCTCTTTTGCATTATGGAAACCTTCAAGTAATTCAGTTTCCGAACGATAAGGCATATATTGAACGAGTAAGCTATAGAAAAAGTTTTCTGGATCTGATGTTCTATAAAGTATGGCACCCTGACAACTGCGAGAGCATTCCTCACAACCATTTTACTGTTATCGAGCAAGGTGATGAGTGGACGACGCGTGTTTGGATGTTCTTCATAGGCATCATTATCTATTATCAACACTTTCCTCAGTCTCGCTTACCTTTTTCAGATAGAATGGTTCAAACAACATTGCAAACTCTGTAAGGCTCAAGTTCGCAAAATCGTAGTCAGGATGTTGTAACGGACGTTTTTCATATCTTTCAAAGATATTCCTATAATAACCAATTGCGTGTCCGCTTTTGTCGAATTGCAATACTCTGTAACGCTGTTCTGGCTTTCTTGTGTTCAGAAAAATGCAGCTTCTCGAACTGTCCCGTAATGGGATATGACAAAGTCGATACGCACATTCTGCAGCTGATACTTGTCGTTCATGAAGAATCTTCATACATATCTTGAACAGTTTGCGTGAAATATCAGTCTCTTCGCGTTGAATTTGCTGTATTGCCTGCGCAATTCCAGAATCTACGCCTTCAGGTTCTGCTTTCGATAGGTACTTTGCTATATAGTACGCTATCGCTTCGTTTGATCCGCACGGCTGAATATCCATGTTGCCTGTCCACAGCCTTAATAACTCTGGGTGGTAATTATTTACCCAAGCATCTTCCTTTCGACGCTTAAGTAAACAAATTCTACCTCCGTTACGAAGAAAATCATCTGAAGAATGTGACACAATTCGTGTCTCGTCACATTCTTGACGTGGAAAGTTGAATCGGCATCTTACAGAGGTATTATTTTTTGTACAAGTTTGTGTATGCCGATGAATTTGACATTTCTTAACTAGTTCATGAAGCTCTGGATCTTCTTCTTCTGTAGGCATTCTACAGCAACAGTTACGATCGAGAAGAAGTTTCCCTTCTTCTGAGTCAAACTCTGGATGATTTTCGATCCAAATCACCATATGAAGGTGAGGACTGCCCCGATTCTGGAATTCAATACGCCACCAATGGTCTTTCAGTTTGCCGCCAAATACTTCGTCATTATTTTTGATAAATTTCATTAGAGAATTTACTCTAACCATGAAATGGCGACTCAAAATCACTGGGTACTTTTCGATAAGTCTTTGAGTCTCATAAATGTCGAGCGTACTAGGATCAACATGAGGCCTACCATCGGCTATTAACAAAGCTTTTCGTTGATCCAACCAATTGAGATCATTTGAGCTAAATGTTACAAAATAGGTTGGAGCTCCTAAACATCTGATTTGAGCTAATAGCTCGTTCAAGGCTGATCTCCAATAAGCTGCAGAACCTCTCAAATTTTTCACATAAAGATGGACGTCTTCGACTGCTCCTTCTTGATTAACAATTTTATTGCCACATGCTGATATAGTGCTTTTGATTCGATAATATTCAAAGAAGGATAAGGCATAAAAGAGATAGTCGTTACGTTGAAATCTTGTATCACTTCCCAAAATTCTGAACTGAAAGTAGTCTAATGCTGTAATATTTACAGGTCTTTGCTCTTTAAAACCGTTCTTTCCATAAGGAAACAAGAAGTACCAGGAATATTCTTCTGCTTTTAGTTCATGTCCCACATTAACGATATTGTCTTTCGTTTTGCGGATAATTTCATTGAGATTTCGTGAAACCTGCAGTTCATCTTCCACACTGGGTTGCATTACATCAATCGGTGCCATCACTGATGTCTGCAGTGGAATTATTTGATCAGTTAGTTCCTTTTGAGAAGTGATCGTTTCAGACGCTGCCGTTACCATCTCAATACTGTGCTGTGTTTCTTTCTCCTCAGGTTCATCATGTATATCAAAGACTTGAACATCAACGTAATCAAGAGTATATTGTACATTTCTGCTGCCTGTTGTACGTTTACAAATCCTCACGAACTCTTCTAAATTATCGCATTCGATGATGCAAGCTTTTCCATTGCTGTCGTTTGCTCTGGATCCCTTTTGACCACAAGAATGAGAGTTACTGAAGTAATATTTGTTATCATAGTGCATCACTCCGAATGATTGTCCACCTGTTATTAATATGCCGGTGCTATGTTCCACGAACAGATCTTCCAGACCTTTACGAAGGGTGCGTCCAAGGTTTGCTTCGTTATATTTGTCGTTCAAGCTTCCATATATGCTTGGTTCATCTGCAAAAGTGATCTGAAACCTTTTGTCGAATGTGATCAAATAATCTTTGATTGCATTGAAATTTCGCACCAGTAGGTATCCATCATCCTCAATAGGATAGGCCGTTAAATTTCTCTCCGTTTGAAATCTTATATTGCTGTAGATTTGGTCACCTGTTATCATATTCAGATTGAGGGTGTTTGTAGACCAGTGTTGTGGTGTAAGAATACTGGCCCTTAGGATGTTGGACAATGCCATCGCACAGCATTGTACACCTGCAAATCCTGATGTGAATATGACATCGTTTCCTTGATGCCATGAAGCACGTACAATTCTCGAAAAATCACTGACTTTCATATAAGCACTAGTGTCCTCGGTAGGTTCTTCATTAGACTCCTCAGAAACCTCTAGTGGTGCTTTTTGTACTCTTGTAATATCCTCGTCATTCATTACGACGTTTTGATCGATAGTGACGTCTTTATAAAGTTGATTGTTAGCAACTAACCAATGTAGCGCGTCATATACTTTTTGCCTAGATACTGAAAACTGTCGTGTGACATTGATATTTTCAAGACGCTCAGTAATGACAACTATTCCAGCATTATTTGTGGTTCTTGGTAACATGTTCGGAAGATTTTCAGTAACTTCGAAAACATCCTGAGCGAACAATACCGCTTGACCTCGAAAACTATATTGGCCAAATACGCCGCTTAATTTTATAATTTTAACAAATGGAATAATGCGTGAAATGAGCCTTTGCTCGGCTTGTGATAACTCTGCAATCACTTCTGGAATAGAGCCTGGATCCAGATTGTTCCAATAAGATTTAGATGGTGCAATATTTTTCTTTGATGTCAAATGGTTCTTGCAACGATTGCAAACAACCAAGTAATTTTTTTGTTTTAATTCGTTAGGCAAATATGGTGCTGTTTCAGTATTTACCATCCACTTAGAAATTTGATGTAGATAGCACCGTTTAGTGCAAACTTCGCATATCTTATCACAAAACGTGTTAATTGCCTGCCTAAAGCCCGTTACACTGGCTCTACCTAATCTTCTGAACTCTGCGTTTCGTTGCTGCACTTGCTGCAAGCGAGCCTCTCTGGCTTGCTCTGATTCTGAGGCTCGGATTTGAGCTGCATGCTGAAGCATCTGCTGCAAACGAGCCTCTCTGGCTTGCTCTGATTCTGAGGCTCGGATTTGAGCTGCATGCTGAAGCATCTGCTGCAAACGAGCCTCTCTGGCTTGCTCTGATTCTGAGGCTCGGATTTCAGTTGCATGCTGACGCACTTGCTGCAAACGAGCCGCTCTGGCCTCCTTAGACTGCTTGGCTCTATAATTTTTCATATAGAGCCTTCTTTTCTTCCTTCTCTCCTCTATTTCCTCGCTTGAGAGTTCTGACGTTCTCTTCATTGACTTTTGTCTTCTTTTCTCTAATGTCCTTTTTTGTGTTTTGTTGTTTTTTTCAAAGTGATTCCATATTAGGAAACGAGGGTTAATATATTTCAGACACGTAAGGCTGTTTTCTTGTATGAGTGCGTGAATGTCTGTCTAAATTTCTTTTTTCAGCAAATGCTTTAGCACATATTTCACACATGTACGGTTTTTCTCCGGTATGAGTGCGTGAATGTTTGTTTAAACTGTCTTTTAGAGAAAACCTTTTACAACATATTTCACCCACTTACGGCTTTTCCCCTGTATGAGTGCGTAAATGTTTATTCAAAGCACCTTTTTCAGCGAATCTTTTTGAACATACTTCACACATGTACGGTTTTTCTCCAGTATGAGTGCGTGAATGTTTGCTTAAACTGTCTTTGCGAGAAAATCTTTTACAACATATTTCACACACGTTTTTTGTAGAATAAACTGTATTTAATATTTGTAAAAAAATTAGAAATTCTAACTTCTAAACTAAAATTAAACTTTAAATTTTACTTTTTAAGATAGCACGCGATCGTGTTTTATCAAATCATTAAATTCATATTTTTATTTCATATTATTGCACGCGCACTATTTATTTCCTAATTCAAAATGATTAAAAAATATATTTTAAAGCAAAAATTTTACGGATATCTGTTTTTTTGTTTGAGATATGAAGGATTTTGTGCAATCACGTTTTGCTCCCAGAGAAGTTACAAACATACATACATACAGGTGAAGCTAATATAGGCCGTGTTCACGATATCTCCTCGATCTGATCGATCTCCTCGCTAACTCCCCAAGCTGTTCACAACGTCTCCCCGATCTCCTCGATCAGATAAATAAGCTGTTCACGACTTCTGACCGAGGAGATCAGCAACTCCCCAATCTCCCCGGAAATTTTCTTCGGGGAGAAGATTGAAAGCGTGGCAACCGCGTAGCAACAGACGTAAACAAATGCTGGATATCATTATGCTGATGTGTTTTGCTGAAATATTTTAGTAATATCTTTAAGAAGAATATGATTTTTTATTAATTGTGCAATTACATTTTTTTAATTTTAGAAATATTGGCCGCGCACGATTGAACAAGATAGAAAATGCAAAATAGATATCAAAACTACTACTTATGCACTATACACATTCAAAAGTTTTTGCCAGAAAATTGTAGTTCTATTGTATTAATAAAATACTTTTTTTTTTTTTTTAAAGTTAACGATATTAATTATTTTCTTAATGTTTTAATTTTATTTTACTTACTTTTTTTTCCATATTTATAATTTAAAATAGCTTCCAATTTCATGCAAAGTAATAACTTAAATTTAACTAATTATTCAAACACATTTAAATAGTTTTTACATATTAAAAGACTATTTTAAACAATCACTTATTCCACTTAAATAAATTAGTATTTTTTCCCCCTATAACTATTTTATCATACTTTGTAGGATTAGGTATATATGTACATAGGATATATATGATTTGAGCCTTTTTTGCTGTACAATATAATTTTTAATATATCTTAATTTAATCAAGAACCAATTACTTATATTTAACATTTGGTTAATCATACAATTTACATTCCATGATTGATTGTGAATCATATATAAATAATATTTTTTTCTCAACAAGACATAATGTTTTGTGAATTTTCAAAAAGAGGGAAATAATAATAAAGACTTATTATACAGCCTTGCATCTGTAGTTTGAACATATAATTTTAATTGCTTTTAGATTCAAAATGCAATTATTAAAGTTTACAATTGTGTTCAATTAAATTGTTACAAAAACAGTTATAACATTGACTTACAAAGGAGATTTGTAAGTTAATTCTTGCAGGAAAACTAAAATACGAAAGTGATACAAAAGTTACTCAGAAAATTAAGTTAAGGTAAATGCATCAAGTAAATACACTTATTTCTTTAAGAGTACTTATAGCTTTTTTCAGAAGATGCCATTGTAAGAGGCAACGTTAAAATCGATTTTATGAGTTTTTCACCTCTTAGAAAAAATCTTGAAATCCATCATATTTAAGGTAGTAATTTAATAGTATAAGAAATATTTGAATAAAGATTGTTTAAAATAAAAATTTAAATACCTTTAAACTCAATTATTTTAAACTACTCTTTTAATTCAGACAACGTTAATGTTATAACAAATTCAAAAGATAATATGTATTTCACATCATTATTGCATACTGTTTATTCTTCAGTTAGAGTCACAAACAAACAAGGATAATTCTACTACAAGAATAGAATTGCCCATGTTTGTTTGTGATTCGGATCAGAAAACAAACAGTATGGGAAAATAAATAAAATAAAAAACAGTATGTCTAAAAGGAAAAAGAAAAACTTTTCCATTCTCAGTTGAATATTCACATTTATATCATTAAATGTTCAATGAGAGCAACTTATAACTTCAGTAATAAGTATTGAAATAATATTAAAAAGGCATTTAAAATGCATATTAACATTAAATAGTAAAATTTTAGCTATTTATTAGGCAATTATAATTTTAATTATAATATCCTTAATTTTATTTTATGCACTTTCACTGCCTTTCAAAATTTTAATAAGCTGTTTATCGTAAAAATCAGTTTAAATTTTGCAATTTTCAAAGTAATTATTTTTATACTTCAACGTAGAATAAACACCTAATTTATAATCTAACATGATTCAAATTAGAAGATTGCCAATTTCAAAATTATGAAATAGCAATACCAGGGATGGAATGCTGGTGCAGAATTCATGCCGGTATTTCTGTACGAAATTTCTCTAGATATAAAATCGTTGATTTAAAAAGTAGAAAACTTTGTGTTCTGCACCAGTGTTCTATTTCTGAAATACAAAGTATCCTGAAAAATTATGTTATAATTAATTTAAAAAAAACTATCAAACAGGTTTTCACCAAGCATAACTAAGAGCCATCCTAATTAAATCGGCATTCTTAAAAAAAAAAAAAAAAAAAATCCTAAGCCAGTGTTTGATTTTTAAGTAATAGATATAAAATTCTGCACAAAACAGAATTTAATTTAGTATGATAAGACATATTTTAATCTATTCTTTCATATAAAGGCATGCAATAACTCTGTTTCATTCCTTAGCATCGTTACTATATTCATTTCTTAAAATTTTTTTGGTATAGCTTTTGCATAGGAACCCCTCGGATCTTGGCAGGGACTGTTTTAAACATCTCGGGGCCTGGGGACCCTTTATCACCAACTTGAATTGTTTTGTTAGTAAACTTAAAGGATATGTTAATAAAAATGCCATTTAAAATAACCTATAAATCCCCCGCTGAGTGCAATCTTTCAGCAAAATTTGATGTAATGCTTCTGCCATCAAATAGCATTGTTATTTTCATATTTTTTAACTGAAAATAACCAATTATTCATGCTGGATGGCAGAAGCAACATGCCAAATTTTGTTGGAAAGACCCTGACATTAGACAGTTTTCAAGTTTTTGCGTTGAACCGAGAGTTAAAGTTAATGGTCAATATACGGCCATTAGACGCTATCGTGTTCATTCACATACATACATCATCATAAAAAAAAGAGAAAAATTCAACTCAGGGGACTTCAAAACTTAGAGATACACCTAGAGCTGTACCAAGTACAGTCGGTATATACTCGGCCAAATTTAGGCTAAGTATTTGGTCAATGCCGTGTAGTTGAGGGAATTTCCCTATTTTTATGCATTATTGAAAGAAATGTGTCAATGATAGATATGTATTTTATAACTAAACAAAAAAGGTTATGAAAATATAAATACAGAGTCATTATAATTAAAATTTTTGTAATAACAGCTTTCTGCAGTTAAAACGGGCTGCCACTAAATTTGTTTTAGAAACAATTCATGACATGAGCTTGTCCATATTAGCTATAAGAATTTAATTATAACTATCTTATATGTATGTAATATGCAATATTTTATAAAAACTTAGTATATAAAATTGTATCTATAAATCAAACAAAAATAAAATATTTTTTAAGAAAAGAACCCTCATGTAATATTAACACAAAATTTTATTTATACATTTGTGTAAGTGAAAGTAAGACACATTCAAATCAGTAAGAAAAAGATTGATTTTGAATCAAAAGAAAAATATACACTATAAAATAATGTAAAAAACTGTTATCTATATGGATACAGTCTACTGCTCGGAATTTATTTAGTATTTTAAGAACAAATAAAATTAATGTAAAAAGAGGGAGGGGGGCATTTAACCCAGTAAAGGTGTTTTTACGGTATATATAAAAAAGATAAATACACTAAAACATCATTTAAAATATATTTCAATAATCAAATCTGTAGTTTTGCCAATTATGGCCTAAAACCGCCTATCATTTTACATTTCTACGATCTGAAGATTAATGAAGCCTATCACGTTTGAAATAATTTATTTTAATGTTCTCATTTCATATGTAAATTTTATATATTTTAATTCTTAATGCATAGGAAGCTTTGTATTCTCTAAGAATTATCTGAGGATAATTTCGCATCTAAGAAAGATTTTAAGAATAAAGTTATGAGTTATGTTTTTAATAATCCACTCCACTAAAAGTATCAAAATATAGCAATGAACCTAATTTTGTATATATATATATGTATACTACAAAAGTTCTACATGAAAGCATGCTGTTTGCCATTTAGCTAAATTTTATGCTCAAAAGGCTTTCCCCCCCCATCCCCATCCCCGAAGATGTGCAAATTTCTTCATATATGCATCAATTATTCTTTCTTACAACTACTCTGTATCAGTGGCGGATTTAAAAAAAAAAACATTGGCATTCACAAATCACAATTGAATATTGCAATAATTTTTTATTGGTCTAGAATAATACTTTGAAAAATCTTAGCTCCCCCCCCCCCCCCCCCCAAAGTCAAGTTCTGGATCCGCCACTGCTTGGTATTTGGCCAAAGTGCTACTTGGTGCACTAGACACACCTTTCTATTAAAGTTGAATTTTCGTTATGTTAAGATTACAATACTTACCTTACATATGTATGTTTAGAAGGTAAGAAAGATTGCATGAAAGAAATGTGACCCATTCAATTCTATTATGCTTAATAACAAATTCTTAAAAGGTATTAGTGACTATGAGAAAAGAAATGATAATGCAATTGAAAGCAGTGGAGGATTAAAATTAAAACTACAAAATATCGCTTTTGAATTTACCCACAGAATAATTCAGATTTATTAAATATTGTAAATATTGCTGATTTTATCATGTCTGTTTTCCAATATTTAAAATGGTTGTATATACATATTAATAAAGAATTGTTTTATGTATATGAAAACAAGAATATTTTTTAATTTACAACTCGCAAATAATTAATAGTGGACGTAGATGAAATAGTATTTTGTCTGGACAGTTTTAATGAAGTGTTTTCTACTATGGAAAAAACCCGAACAACTCTAAGCATACAGATAATAAAATATGCTTAAAGAAATACCTTTCATAGACCTGAAATATCCAAATATTTTTATTGTAAGTGCTTGTACACAAATGTGTAGTACTATGAATGTAATTTTCAATAAGAAACATGCTATAGAAACCTCCCTGTGGCAGAATATTTTTATGCTTTCTGTGACAAGTTTCATTCATGCAAACCTTTTCTGCAAGATGACAATTTTTAATTACATAGATAGATATTAATATTATTAATATACTGTCGAATTCTTAAATGTCACACAAATCTCCGTTTTCTATTGAAATATGAGAATATCTGTAATTATCAATAAACCTTTCTGAAAGCGAAAATTTCTTTTCTGTGGCAGTGACACAGTATCGCTAAATTCTGCTTCAGGGATAAACCTAAATAACATACATCAATTTTAAGGCATTTCAATATATTTACAGAAATGGAAGTGCACATAGATTTGATAAACTAAAGTGATGAATACTACTACAAAACTTTGAAAGTGTTAAAACTATATTAGTCATTTTAAATTCTCTAATATATTAGCAACATGATTAGAACTGTAAAGGATTTATGTACATTTCAATGAATGTTACAGTAAGAAATTAGCTATTTAAATATTTATTAAGTTAAATATGAAACAATATAAGAAAAATATTTTATTTAAACAATCACAAATTTTACTTAAAATATTTCCTCTGTAATTTAATTCAAATATGCTATAAAAAAATAAAACAGAGGGAGGGGGGGGGGACATGACCCTGCTTCTTTTTTTGTAATAATACTTAAAGTCTTATATAAAGTTAATACATACCTATGAACTCCAGTTTATCTTTAGAGAGAAAGGTTGTATCTAAGAGAACTGCTCTACTGCGTGGCAATATAAATAAAACCAAACACAGAAGAACAATTCACTTGACATTTCCGTCACATTAGTAGAAATTCTCAGGTGTAGAACACAGCACAAGTATAAAATACGAGTATGTAGCATTCAATATTTATTGATATGCTCATGTAAATCTTACTGGGGAAAAAAAAAAACTTTTCACAGCAAAACTATAATTACGTAAAATAAAAAATAACAGCACTACTTTCGAAAAATTAAATATTTTCAAAACTCAGTTCATATATTGTAAAAAATCTTAATATTCAGCTTTTATCTAAACGGAAATAACTTTTAAATACGTTTAGTTGTGAAACTGAATTCCATCGAAGTAATTTTGGAGCAGAAAATTTGACAGTCTAGGAATGATATTTTCAATGTATCCTTCAGTTTCTTTCAATTTCTTCTCTTCACACACTCTTCATCAAGTACAGTCTCTTTTACTCAAATTTTAAACTTCAAAATATATCTCTATTTTTTATTATATCATTTAAAAGCGATATCAAAATTCATTTATGGTAAAAGCGTTTACATTAGCCGCCATGTTTCTACCCAAAAACAGACCGAAAAGGCGTTCAAGAATCATCTCCTCGAGTAGATCAGTTTGGTGATTTGTGACGTCAACTACTCGGGGAGTTGGGGAGATCGAGGAGATATCGTGAACACGCCCATAAGCGTGTTAAAAACGTAGCATCCACACCAAACGTAGCCACAGCATCAGAAGTTGCGCTAATGCGCCAATAAAGACCAATCTTGTTGTTCGCACTTAAGAGACATAGGGGGACAGCGAGACATCTTTTGGAATCTTATTTATCAGAGTTCATATGGCGACAGCATCAGGTGAAAGATAATAGAGACAGTTTTGAATCTATGTTAAACTCTTATCGGCCCATTTTCCACCGAATCAGATTGACTACTTTGTTTTAAATAAAGTGTTTTGAATTTTGAAAGTGTTTTGATTTTAAATAAAGTGTTTTATTTTATGATTTGTCGCAAAAATTTTAGGTGTAGATTGACGGCGCTTAATCTGTAGCTGCGGTGGCGTTAATACGTAAGTATCTTTGGAACAACTTCAGTATAACGCCACAACAATATTTGGCGATTTTTTGTTGGCGATTATGGCTAAATCATAAATCTAAAAATCATAAATGATAAAATCATAATCGAAATCATAAATCATAAAATCATGAATCCAAAATAAGCAACATATAGGCTGCCATATTATATCGCAAACAGTCCAGAACCACATCGTTATTGTTCAAAATGGCGCCAAAGAAAAATTGCCAAATTCAGCTGTGGGGGGTTGTACCAATTTCTGGGCTTAACCTCTAATTCTATACCAATCGTTGTTTAACATAATAATTATATTCATTACTAAATCTTTTTCGTCTAACGTTAAAATAAAAACTAATAATATAAACTAAACTAATAGTATAAACTTAACTAATAATATAAAATAATAATATACACTACATTTTTATTAAATTTTTACTCAATATTTTTTAAATATCGGTTATTTTCATGTTTTACTATCCGCGTTTGTAATGATCGATAGATGGCGCTCTCTGAACACTGCAGTTGTTTGTAAATATAACAGCCACGTGTAATTATTATTCTTTCTCCGCCATTTCATCATGGAAAGTCGATTGCATAATATGAGGATATGCAGTGGTGTGATAATTTCACCTTAGCCCACCAGAGGGCGAGCATTTCATTACAATCGCGGATTCTAAATAATTTTTTTCTTCTCTCGAGCATCTCAAAGATGCCAATTTTTCAATTTTTCTTATTTACACCATTGATCTCATTTTAATTTTCCTGAGGAAAGTGATGTCAGAAACACAGAAAAAAACGCCATAAGAGAAACTTTTCACTCCGGTGGCAAAAAGAGAACCTTTATAAACCCGACGTTTTTAGTTATAACTTCGTTAATTAAAATGATAGAAATTTCTAAGCAGCTGAAATGCCTTCCTTGAAGCAGTCGGAATACACTGATACCTCTCATGATGCAGAGCACTTTGCCCTCCGCGAGAAGATGCTGTCGCAGACAAAAAAAATTGACGCCAGCGACAGTTACTTTTTTTTAATATATAGAGATATTCAATTTCTTTAGTTCAACGGTTCATCTATTTCTTAAATGGTTCAACAGAACATTTAAAATAAATGTTTAAAAAACAATTTGTGCACGAAAGTTTTTCTAAAAAAGTGTTATGAATAAGTTTCTAAAGAGTTCCATTCACTGCATAGATTTTGGTTCGATAAGAAAACTAGTATGCTGTGGCCACCACAAGACTTTCTTCTATATTTTCCTATACAAATTCACGCAGTAACAATATTAAAAAAAAAAAAAGATTTTTTTTCAAAGTTTTTTTTCGTTAAAAAAAAAAAAAAAAAAAAAAAAAAATCGATAACTTTGTTTTAAATTATCACATATTTATAGTTCAACCATTCGTTTTAAAGATATTGACGAGACCTATCGAAAGATACCCATCTTGAAAATTTACCCCACCCCGGGGGGGGGGGGGAAGCGGTGCCCGAGATTTTTTCCCTAATTAACTACTACTATTATCAATAATTCATATTAATTTCACAATCACAGGTTAAGAATAACTCCCATTATGTACATTTATACGAAATTTTGTCCTATACTGCCATTTTAAAAATTTAGAAAAAATACGATCACAGCACCACCCGTTGAGTGATTGATCCCCAAATCTAATCAGCCCCAGTTTATGTCAGGGTCCAACTAAATACCAAGTCTGGTTAAATTTCGTTTAAAAAAAAAAAAAAAAAAAAAAAAAAAAAAAAAAAAAAAACGATTTTTTTTTTTATTAGTTACTTTTTGTTAAAAGTAAAAAAAATCGATAACTTTGTTTTTAATTATCACAGATTTACAGTTCAACCATTCGTTTTAAAGGTATTGACGAGACCTTTCGAAAGATACCCATCTTGAAAATTTACTCCCCTCGAGGGGGGACTTCCCCCCCAGGGGGGTTCACGAGGCTCCTACGCATACAAAATTTTTTCCCCAGTTGACTACCTCTATTATAAATAATGCTTGTAAATTTCATAATGATTACTAAAAAATAATTCTCTTTATGCACATTTATACAAAATTTTGTCCTATATCACCATGTTAAAAATTTAGAAAAAAGCGGGATGGCAACGCAACCTGTAAGACAATTTTTACCAAAAGTTGATAGGCACTAATTTATGTCAAGATGCAACTACATACTAATTTGTATGAAATTCTGTGCAGTAGTTCCTGAGATACAGTTGCCACAAAATTTTGTCACACACACACACACACACAGACAGACTGACAGACAGACAGACATTTTCTAAAAAGGGTCAAATCGTGTTCTACAGCTCTCAAAACGTGTAAATCCATCAAAAACCCGAGGTCGAAAATTTTTACGAATCCAATACTTTCTCTATATTACATATAGAAGAAAGTAATTAAACACAAGTTTTTAAATGGTCAATCGATTGAACAAAAGATTAGTATTTTGTTTATTTTTTAATTGGAGATGTATAAAGTAAAATGTTGTAACGATTTGACAGTAATTTTCCAAAACACCATGGGGGTGGGGTTCAGATCCTCTTTTTGGAAACTCTGATAATTCTAAAATGGATGCTTAATCAATTTGAAGGAGATTTTGTTTGGTTTAAAATTAATTTAGCTAGGGAAAATAGAAGGGGGCAACCAGTTGGACCACTTTTGAAATTTTAATCGGGAAAACGTTTTTAAGAAAATGTTTTGTTGAATCTAGTTTTATTCTATCTGGTTAAATATACTGTACATTGTTACCACATTCTTCCTAGTATTTCGGAATCACGCTAGAATTCCTGAAAAATTTCTAATACGTGGTGAAGGGATTTTGGACATTGCCTCATTTTCTAAAATTGGATTATGGGGGTAAAAAGTGTACTTAGAGATCTAACTTTAAATTTTTAAATGATAAGGATTTTTTAGCACTTCGAGTAATCTTCTATATACAATCACTTAAAATATTTCCAGCGATACTTTTTTAAGATTGGTTGGTAGTAGACCAACTGACTACGCTATGGTCCTAGGCCTATAGGTAGAATGGTCTCCGTGAGGTCTTTCTAAGGGGTCGAAGCCCGTATTTAAGCGAGTTTCGGAGAAAAACAAGGAAGAAACGGCTAGGTCAAAGAGTGCGGGATAGGATCGAAGCAGGGACTTCTCATCCACCAGCTTTGAGCGCAGAACCGCTCGGCCACTGGTGGGGAATTTTTAAAGAGCTTATAAATGTTTTTTTTTTTTTTTTTTTTTTTTTTTTTTCTCTAAAAGTCCCATCTTCCTCCCCAGATCTATCGGAAATGCCTCGGAATTTATGAAAATTGCAAAAAAACGGGCAAATTAAATATGAGTGTGTAAAAACAAGAACTTTAAATCAGCTCTTAATCCCCCCCCCCCTAATTAATCTCCTATTTGAAATTTTAATTTTTGCCTTCTAAGGTTCTCCCTATCGCAATACAGCTTCATTTTCTTTTCTTTTTGTTCTTTTATAAATCAAACGAGATCAAACGACGTGATCCTGAAAGAGGAACGTAATGGAGACTATTTTCAGTATATTTAATAAACAAAAATAAATAAATTAATTAATTTAAAAAATGGCAAACAAAACATATTAAAAAAATAAATTGTTTATAGAAGACATTTCCGACAAACTAAAAAAAAAAAAGAACTGCATTTGTTTAAAATTTCAAAGATGCGCCTTTCGCTGCCCCTTGTTTTTACAGTTCGAATTTCCAAACAAAACAATGATCCTTCAAACTGATTAAGCCCCCCCCCTTTTTTTTTTACGGTTTTCAGAATTTCCAAGGTGTTCTGGAGATACGGGGGAAAGACTTTAAACGAAAAGTGGTCTTTCATATTTTCCTAACGAATAATTATAAAGAAAAACATATTTTGTTAAAATTTTGTTTTGAAAACGTCTTTCCATCAAAGAGAAGATTCCCCCCCCCTCCCCCCAATTTTCACATTTACAAAATTAAAATTTACCCATGTCTGACTCCTTGTGCAACCCCAATTCCCCCAATGTATTATTAATTTCTAATGTAAAGGTTGCAGATGCATGGTAGTTTCATTTTATATCAATATTATATCTAAGAAATAAGTCTATACAAGTTAAGAAGGATTTTTTTTTTTTTTTTTTTTTTTTTCTTTTTTAGGACTGAGGGCCTATTAATTTCAATCTGGGATTTTTGCGTTGTCGATTTCGATAGTTGGACATTTGTCGAAATCTAAAATTTATCGAAAATATAATTGAATAATTTGAAAGCGATGTTATAATTTGAAAAAAAAAAAAAAAAAAAAAAAAAACGAATAGTCCTCCGTCCTAAACTAAATTCTGCTTTTGCCAGAATTTCATCAAAATCTTTTTTTTTAAATTATTATTATTATTATTGAAAGAAAAAGAAAAGAAAATTAATAATAATCAGTATCGTTACAATCGATATCGAAAAAGTTTTTTTTTTAATAATTTTGAATTAGGAAATAAAAAGTGCGCGTGAAATAATCTATATAAAATAAAAATAAGTAAAAAAATGAATTTAATGTTTTTGTTTTTCGGGGGCTGCTCATGCATATAAAAAATGCATATTAAAACGAATCGAAGAAGGAAGCGAAATAAGTATTGAGTTATATTACGATAAATATGATATATAATATGATACGATATATTAGACCTATCGTCCAGGGTTAGTAGGCATTTTCGTTGAAAGAAATAGTTTGTTCGTTCGGTACAACTTGCACATTAGTCCCGTGAGGTACAACTTTCACATTAGTCCCTTGAGGTACAACTTTCACTTTAGTCCCGTCAGGTACTAGATACAACTTGCACATTAGTCCCCTTTAAATATGGGACTATGTCGTTTGGGCACCTCGGTACTTGGGGTATATTTCATTTCACCCTCTCCCTTTACAGAGATAAGTTTCCGTTAATCCTTTAATCTTCTTAATCGTATCTTTTCTTAAAACTGCAATTTGCAACCCTATTTGGCGAGTTTCTTTTAGCTAAAAGAGAAAGTGAGGTTTGATCCTTACTTGTAAATAAGGAAATATAATTGTATTTCCTGTTTGCCTATTAATATACATACATAATTGAATTTTTTAGGAATTTAAGAAAATCTTAAATTTTGCTAACGAAAGTTATATATTGATATTTTATGCCATCATCTTATATTTCAATTTAAGGCTGGTTCGATTTTTTTTTTTTTTAAGAAAATAATAAGCGTAATACTGATTTATGCGAAAATTTCCCCTATTCTATGATGTTAAGAAGATCTTACGTTTCGAACAACTTACGAAGTTTCAAATTATAACGCTGAAATTGAATAAGGTTTTGGACAGTTTCATAATAATATGTTTAAACACCGATCCGAGATTTTTATGATATTTATCCTTGAGATAAACACTGATTATCAAACTTTAGTTTGTTAATCAGTAATAAACTGACTAACCTATAGACGAACCGATTTTGTGATTTTCGTGTTTCCCGCGCATCAAAAAGGGTAAATATCTTAAAAAAAAAAAAAAAAAAAAAAAAAAAAAAAAGCTGACGTTAAAAACTTTTACATATACCAAAGTTTCCAATTCTTTATGTTAAAATAACTGAAAGGTCTGTCATGCTTTTCGTTATCTTACAAAATTTACTTTTATATTAATTATTGTTATATTAATATACATAATATTCATATTATTATCTATAATTAATATATTTTAATGAACGTGATAAATAATACATTGTTAGATTTTATTTTATTCATTCATTCATTTAGTACTTTCTCTGACCCATAGGGTCGAGAAAGTATTGTTTCAGGATCAAATTTTCGAACGTGAGTTTTTGTTATATTCACAAGTTCTGAGGTCCCCTGAATACGAAAATTATGTTTTTAGCGAATGGTCTGTATGTCTGTCTGTGTGTATGTTATCAACATATCTCAAGAACAAATTGCATCAGAAATTCCAAACTTAGTATTCTAAATGTGTATCATATAGGGATGCTACTGTAAGCTTTTCGTTGAGATGAAGCCAATGGTTCGTGTACAGGGACACTCAAACGTATTAAAATAAATTACGTCTATGGGGGGGAATTGCAGGTAAGTAGAGTTTAACCTCTATAGACTGCACTAAACCAAATGAAACGAATATATATTTTGTGTAATAGAGATAGTCAATTAGGAAAAGAAATTTTGTGTATGTCGGAGCCTCGCCTTCCCCCCCCCCCCTGGGGGAAAGTCCCCCCCTTGAGGTGAGTTAATTTTCATGATGGGTATCTTCCAAAAGAGCTCGCTAATACCTTTAAATCGAATGGTTGAACCATCGATCTGTGATAATTTAAAATAAAGTCTTAATTTTTTTTCATTTTTAACATTTTTTTTTTCTTTTAATGTAATATTGAGAATAAATTCAACTTTTTTTTTTTTTTGGATATTTAGTGTTATACTACTTCTCTAATATAGAAACCTTGTGCATTATCATGGAAGATAATTTTTTTAAATAATAATTTTAATAAATTATTTTTACTGAGTGAATTGGTATAGGAAAATATAGAAGAAAGTCGTGTGGTGGCCACAACACACTATTTATTTGTTGTTAGTAGATGTGCTTTACTAATAATATTTTACCATTTTCAGGAAAGCTGTTCGGGAATTGAAGTAAATTCCTCATAGAGATATGGTAATTAATGAAACGTTTTAAATATTCATCGCTTGTTTTTTGTACATTAATGAAACGGGGGGGGGGTTGAGGGGGCGGTAGCCTCCCCTCACACAGAACTAATTATCATATAAAACTCTTCCTAAGCCTAATTTGAATTGTTTAACATAGGTTTACATAACAGTACTCGTTATCTTACCTCTTTATCTCCAACCTGTATTTATAGTATTGAATTTCAGGGTAAGAGAAAGTAGTGTGATTGACACACCAGATTATTTTTTATTTATAAAAACCGTTGCAATTAAACAAAATTTTCCTTTCAAATTTCAAGTCAACTTACAAAATAGCAACGGTAATAACAATAAAAGGACTAATTAAAATAAATAAATAATAATAATAATAATGATAATAATAAGGTGCGGCATTCATACAACTTTTTCTTCTGCATTTAAATGCTTATAAAAGTAGATCCCAAATTAAATGAAAAGATAACTAGTACTGCATATGAGCTTAAGAAACTATTGAAAATATTTCAGAAACACTTTTATTCGACCTATATTTCAATCTGAGAAGGTTGGAGGGGGGGGGGGGGGGCTGTCGATCTTTTATCCTTCCCCAACGATTCGAATTACATTTTATTTGAAATTTATCTATTACAGTGAAGCATTGTTTATACGTCTCTCGTTTATATATCTTTTACATTTATACTTCCATTTTAATGCAAAAGTATTTCGTTTTTACGCCGCTTAATATCGGTTATACGCCTTTTTTACTTTCCTGAAATTCATAAAATCTCTCTACCGGACATTATATTCGCGTTTTAAATAAGGTTTATGAACTGTGATACTAATATCATGACTTCGAAATTATTTACAATAGGTGAAATAATTGGAGGCAAATTGTTTCATGATAGTTTAAGTGATGATGATGTAAGATGTGAAAAGTTATTCCAACTTCCTTTAAAGACGCAATGGATTGCATTAAAAAAACTTCGAACTTATTTTGTTTATCAAAACACAAGTGAAAAACATTCATAAAACTCAATTCATTTCACAAGCATCGCTCTCACAGAATGTCACGCGAGTGTTAAATATTTTAAAATGTAATTAAATAACTACCTGTATCGACAAAAATCGTATTATACAGTTATTATCAACCAGATATATAAATTAGAGTGCTGATTCAATGGATGAAGGATTAGCTTTCCGTGGTTCAAGATGAATCACGTGACATGCTTGAATAGGTTGCTGTGTTTGGCCCTTTATCGCTATTTTGGCATTTAAAATATCAGTTCAACAAATTATCATTATTATTAGGTAACATGACAGTCCTATGACCGAAATAAATTCCTTTTAAAATAATTTTACACATATTTCACATTTTAATAAATAATAAAATACCTTTCTTTTCGTCGTTTCTCAACAAACTTTAAAAGTGTTAAAAAAGAAAATTTAAACTTTTAAAGAGCTAAATTTAACAACAAATAATAATTTTTCAACTATTTTTAAGCATTTTGTCGGTTAAAGTTCAACTACACGAAATAAAAAAGAAGTAAAATCAAAATCAAAATGGTTTAGAACAAAAGAATATTAAACTACGTAAAGTAAACAAAAACATTGAAACCGTTGCCATAGAAATGTACTGAAAATGAGCTGTTACCAAGGAAACCACCGAATACGCATGTGCAAGGAAAGCATGTCACATGACTCATCTTGGACCTTCTCAAGGGTTACCATTTATCACTCTACTTTATATATCTCGTTGGTTATTATTAAAGATACGCAATATATATAATTAATACTATTTTTACTTTATTTTATTTTATTTTAATTATTATCTTCAAATACATATTATATTGTAGTGTAATATACAATAGTTACTATATTACTTAAAAAAAAAAAAAAAAAAAAGTAATATTAATAGGAGCTAAAAGTAATATTAATAGGAGTTGAAGGTACAATCGGAGAAAGCTACGAAACTGTGATGTAAATTTTTGGTAAATATTGAGGGCGCCACTTGTCATTACTCCCTACCTCGGCGCGAATATAGTGTTGTTTTCAATAGAATTTTGCTGGAGTACATTTAAAATTTTTTATTTAAAAAAATTTAATTTTTTTGTAAGTTCTTAAAACTGCATAATTCAGATGTTTCAAATAAATCCTTCGCTCCAAGTTGTAAAACAGGCTATGACAGTGATAAGAAAAAAAAAAAAAAAAAAAAAGCCCTAGGCGAGAAATAATGTCCGAGTTCGTGTTTTCTGCACCTAAAGTAAGTTTATTTTTTTTCTTTACAAAATTTCATCCTTTCTCCTTCCTCCCAATTGTCTGTTTTAGCTAGCTTCGGTTCATAAGGATCGTCATTTTTTAAAAGCTCGCTTTCAAAGTAAAATTAGTATAAAATGACTCTTAAAAAAACATGTTGGTTAGAATACTCTATTTAATGAAATTTGCTTTCAATCGAACTTTTTTCAGCTTGATATTATTTTTAAAAAAATAATTAAAACGAGACATTTCCCCATTGAATAACATTGCGGAAGCTGGAGAGAAGGAAGTATTGTACGCTGGCGCCGTCTGTAAACATTATAAAACAAAATCACAAAATTTCAGCGTTACCTTCTTCTCCTGTCTTATTACTCCGTGCTAATTAGTATTTCACATAAATTTTACTTCATTGCTATTAAATTTGTAGCAATCAAAGTTTTATTCTTTTAATTTCGAATATACTTCTTTTCATTCATATGTTTTTTTACCCCAGTCCCTTGAAATACGTATAAATGGTGCTTTACTGTATTTAAGTAAATAATAAATAAATAATAATGTATTAAATTATACCATGAAGCACAACTATTTTAAAGAACTTTAAATTTGTTAGTTTTATATAATGTTTAAAATAAACTATTGAATTAACGTTTTATTTAAAATTTATTTTTTATTTACAATAAATAAAAAATAAATAATAACGCATTAAATAATATAATGAAACAATAAAAACAATTTTAAAGAACTTTAAAACTATTAGTTTTATGTAAAGTTTAAAAATACATTCGTATAAAAATAAATTTGTAAGAATCAAAGTTCTTTATTATAAGTTCGTTTATGTGTCGTTTTATGACAGATCCTTGAAAGAGACAGATATAATTTACTTATCTGTTTATAAAATAAGTTTAAAATTTATTCATATTTACAGTGTTATAGTTCGGAAAATATGAATATTATATTTCTAAACATTACATTATTAAACAAATAACAAATAAATAAAATCATGCCAAATTTAGTGATAAAAATCTCCAAAAGGTAACTGGGATATTCTTTTTCCTGACCAGGAAAATTCTCACCCCTCTCCCTCTCCCCTTTACTACTTGCATAGACCTTATATATATATAGACCATCAATAGGACTTCCCATTATAGTGAATGTCTTCAACATGTGGGTGTAATCTGAAACCTTCATCCTTTGCGATCAGCACCGTATGTCACGTGACATGGAGTTGAGGGCGATCCTTCCATAAGAAAGCCTTTATTTTTGTAAGAATTCAAACAAAAAATTCTCCCCTTCAGAATGGTTTCTCACAAAAGAATTTTTTTTATAATTAATCTATGACATTTTATCTTTCCAACGATGCATAAATCTAAAGGCTGAAATAAAAAGAATGTGTACAATACAGAAATTAAAAAACTCTAAACTACTTTCCTTCCTATGGAAAAATCACATAATATTCATTCTCGTCTCTCTGTCCTGGTCTACATCACGTGATAATTTCGCTGGGGAAGGTACTTCATGTCGCAGACAGATGATGAGGAGGGATGCGTGGTCTATTATATAAGGTCTATGACTACTTGAGAAGGGGGGGTGAAATTATCTAATGGTTGGGGTCAGGAGCCCAAACGTCATGCTCTCTTTAAATATAGTGTTTTTATTTATTTATTTATTTATTTTCTAGAGTAGCTTTTATTGTTATATTCATGCCTCCTCCCCACTGTTAAATTTAAGAAAGAAAAAAGAAACAATTATTATTTTTTAGGTATAGATTTGATTTAAAAGAGAAAAATAAATAAAATTAGAAAAATCTTTAAAATGTGAAACTTTTATACTGGTAAATATTTAAGTAGTATAGTTTATTACTAGAAATTTAATGAACAAAATAATTTATATAGACTATATAATTCTTAATTATTTTAACAGTATGCTTTGCAGAAATATGTTGTTTCGTAAATTCTCCTACATTATTAAAATCTGTACGTGTGTTTCTGTGTGTGTGTCTATCTGTGAGAAACGGCTTGAAACAGCTAAGGCTCCGCCGCTAATGGTCACACGGACTT
Organism: Salticus scenicus; assembly: GCA_963930645.1. Lineage (NCBI taxonomy): Eukaryota > Metazoa > Arthropoda > Arachnida > Araneae > Salticidae > Salticus > Salticus scenicus. The sequence continues at coordinate 40,102,430 of OZ005653.1, read as the reverse complement.
CGAACAGGCACCGTCGGACAGAGAATTTATCGCAGATGTACGTTATCTAATTTGCTAAACGATGCGACCCTAATTAGCGGAGATATTAATTAAAATGTCGACCCATGTCAAATCAAAAAATGATTCAAAATCACAGCCGAATGCCATTTCGTTACGGAACAGCCTACCTGAAAAGAAAATGCAAAGAGAGAAAATTTCGTGGGTTTTTGTAAAGCGATCGCTGCCGATCTGTTGGAAATATCGAAAATACACCTGTACCACGAGAAAGAGCATTTATTACCGATTCTTACGGTACATTTTTTTTTTTTTTTTTTTTTTTTTTAAGTTTTAAAAAGGGTCGAAAATTTCTCTTTTTCGCGATCGTCTTTTTTGAAACGCCCTGTACGACCGAGTAACTGTTCCATGTATATAAGGAAAGGTCATCAGGTTAATCCTCTTTCGAACCATATAAACATTTTTACAAAATACGGATTAGCGATCCATATTTTTAGATTTTACGAAAGATCGATTTTTTCACAAAACATTTTATAACTCAAAAGCGTTTAAAAATATTTTTTTTTTTTTTTTTTTTTTTTTGTCAATTTCCAAAAGATTGAGAGAAAATTTCAAAAACTGAATGAGTTATATTTTTTTTAATTTTAGCCATAAAACTATATTGAATTGAATACGCGACCTTCATTGCTGCATGAAATTGTATAATGTGTTCTTTGTCGTTTCCACGGCAACCACTTCACGGAAGAGGAAAAAAAAACACACCTGCGACTGATTCAGTTGATAATCAGATGTATTTTAAGTGGGATAAAAAATTGCAAATTTCTATTTTCTTCAAATTTTCGAATTCGCACACGACACTTGGTATACAATCTTAACACCACAAAATAAACTTGCAGTTTAAATTTCATCGATTTTCGTCAATAAACAAAAGGTTTACATTTTAATTGCAAATTAAATTTTATTCTAATACGCGTATTTGAATTTCTAATTATGATTAAATTATTTTTAATATATCATTCGAAAAATATTTTAAAGTTCTTTTATATTATCGAAAGTTTTCACATGATTTACACGTTTTGAGGTGTCCTGATTAGGTTTTCTTTTGCATCTCAGCTAATTGAGTTAGACCGTTCAAAATTGGTATACGTAGGTTAATTAGGAGGAGCTAAAAGGGTGAGGAAGAAATAGGTGTGCACCGCGAGCGAGATTTCCCCCGATTTACACGTTTTGAGGTCTCCTGGATAAGTTTTCTTTTATATCTCAGCTACTAATTAAAATGATTTCATAAGTAATACATCATTAGAACGCTTTTTTGATTTGGAATCGAACAGTGGAATACAGAAATTTGTACCGCCAGATGGCGCTGTATTATTTTCAAATTTCAATATTTCAATTTCTAATTATGATTAAATTATTTTTAATACATCATTCGAAAGATATTTTAAAGTTCTTTTAAATTATCGAAAGTTTTCACCAGATTTACACGTTTTGAGGTGTCCTGAATCAGTTTTCTTTTATGGCGCTGTAATATTTTCAAATTTAAATATTTCAATTTCTAATTATGATTATTATTATTTTTTTTAATACATCATTCGAAAGATATTTTAAAGTTCTTTTATATTATCGAAAGTTTTCACCAGATTTACACGTTTTGAGGTGTTCTGAATTAGTTTTCTTTTGTTAGATAAATAAGTTAGATCGTTCGTTAGATTAAATAAGTTAGATCGTTCAAAATCGGTATACGTAGGTTAATTAAGAGGGCCTGAAGCGCGCACGGCACTGCGCTGCCGAAGGCAGTGGGGATCCGGTCCAACTTTTTAACCGATGACAAATGATTTTTTTTTTTTTTTCTTTTCTTAAGAATAAAAATTTTATTTGAGAAGGAATATGTGCGCGCAGGGCGCGTATACCTTCACACGTGCGCGCGCAGTGCGCATGGGTCTGCGCTGCCGAAGGCAGTGGGGATCCAGTGTGAGTTTTTACCTTATCAGAAATGAATTTTTTTAGGGGGCACGAAGTGTCAGGGAAGGAATACGCGCGCGCGGTGCGTGTATCCTTTAACTTGTGCGCGCGCAGCGCGCACGGGACTGCTCTGCCGAAGGCAGTGGGGACCTGGTCCGAATTTGTACCCGATGAGAAATGATTTTTTAAATTTACTTAAGAATAAAAATTTGATTTGAGAAGGAATATGTGCACGCAGCGCACGTATACCTTCACACGTGCGCGCGCATGGGTCTGCGCTGCCGGAGGCAGTGGGAACCCGGTGGGAGTTTTTACCCGATCCGATTTTTTTTTTTTTTAGGAGGCACGAAGAGTCAGGGACGGAATACGCGCACAGCGCGTGTATCCCTTAAGTTGTGCGCGCGCACGGGACTGCGCTGCCGAAGGCAGTGGGGACACGGGTCGACTTTTTACCCAATCAGAAATGATTTTTTTTTTCAATTTCTTTTCTTAAGACTAAAAGTTACTGTTAGTGATTCATTAATTTTAGTGATTGAGAAATTTTGAGAATTCAGTCATTATAGCGATTCATTTAAAAATACTGACCCGTTAGCGGGCGAAGCTCGCTAGTTAAGTATTATAATACGAAAAAAGAATTAATTTATTAATTGCCGAAACGTCAGTGGAGGCCCTCTGATGAGACTCAAAACGGTTTTGGGCTCTGACTGTCTTGTCTGTCTGTCGCGCGATAGCGGCCGCAAGAATCCCGCTATTGACTTGTAATTTGGTACACATGTTCATGTGATCCACGGAATCAGCTGTATAGTTTTGGGTGTTTATTTTTGTAATTCGTGTACAGGGACACGCCAAAGTTTTTCTTGTCATTACGGCCTATGGGAGGAATTTGTATGTATCGCTATAGCGGCCGCAAAAATTGCGCTATTGACTTGAAATTTGGTACACATGTTCATGAGCCCCACGAAATCAGCTGTATATAGTTTTTGGTATGTATTCCATTTGTAGTTCGTATACAGGGACACGCCAAAGTTTTTCTTGTCATTACGGCATATGGGAGGAATTTGTATGTATCGCGATAGCGGCCACAAAAATCACGCTATTGATTTGCAATTTGGTACACATATTTATGAGCCCAACGGAATCAGCTGTATAGTGTTAGGTGTGTATTCCATTTGTCGTTTGTGTACAGGGACACGCAAAAGTTTTTCTTATCATTACGTTCTATGGGAAGAATCTGTATGTACCACGATAGCCACCACAAAAATCAAGCTATTGACTTCCAATTTTTGCCGAAACGTCAGTGGAGGTCCTCTGTTGAGACTCAAAGGATTTTGAGTTCCGTCTGTCTGTCTGTCGTGCGATAGCGGCCGCAAAAATCACGCTATTGTCTTGAAATTTGGTGCACATGTTCATGATCCCCACGAAATTAGCTGTATAGTTTTGGGTGTGCATTACATTTGTAGTTCGTGTACAGGGACACGCCAAAGTTTTTTTTTTTTTTTTTTTTTTTATCATTACGGCCTATTTGAAGAATTTGTATGTACCGCAATAGCGGCCGCAAAAGTCCTTCGATTGACTTGCAAATTGGCGACTTTGCATATAAGTAGCTTTGCATAAAAGTAGCTGTATAATTTTTATTGCTGTATTGTTTATAAACTGTGTATAGGGACACGCCAAAATTCTTAACATTACGGCGTATGGGGTGATTTTCGTTTAAACGCATTTTAATATCATTACATTGCAATAAAGAAAATGAAACTAGCGTACTGAGTAAGATGCTTAAACTTATGTTGTTTGAAGAAAATATGTGCTCTTAAGCTTTCTAATTAATATACAGGACCTTACAAAAGTGTTCTGACAATGTCACGTAGTCATCCAAACTATGTTAAATTTGGAACAATTATTAATTTTAAACGCAAAATAAGCTGAATGGTTTTTACTGGTATATACAATGTTTATGGTTTGTTTACAGAGACACAAGAAATAATTTCGTAACATTAGAGCGTATGGACAAATTTTTATTTAAGCGCGCACTTTAATGCGTTTATGCTGAATTGAACTTAATATAATTAACATACATTATAAAGATGCTTAAAATCCTGTTTACTCCTAAAAAAGGTTATGTATAGACTAAATATTTTATGGGACCACACAAAATAATTCCGAGTATGTACTGTAATCAATCCAAATGATGTCAAATTAGTTTGAAAAATTAATAAGTTATAATTAATTAGGTTTATTCTTATTATTGGCGTTTATACTGACTGTGGCTACTTTCCCGGGATACATAAAAGAATTTCGTACTATTACGGTCTATAGTCGGTATTTCTTAAACGTTTACTTTAACATGGTTACACCCCCATCAAATATAATGAAATTTTATTAGAATTTTAAAAGCATGTTTTCCTGTTGAAAATTATGGGCATAGACTTGGAAATTAGTTTAAAGGTTACGCGAAATATTTTTGATATGCTATGTAATTTTTTTTATATGAAATTTGGTAGTTACGAAATTTGGTATTTATGAATTTCAGGGAAATAATACAAGACAGTCGTTTATTAAGAATGCATATTGTTGCGTACTTGGGGGTTCGTAATTTGTCCGAGAATGAAAGGCGAAACTTGCAAAAATTCAGTGATTTATTCACAGAAAGTTACAGAAAAATACAGGTCTATAAACCAAGTATCAGCTTTAATTCAACCAGTAAACACAGCTTAAACAACAGCCGTTAACAGCAAAACAACAGCACAAACTGTTTAGCAATAACACATAAAGCAAGTCTCATCCAAAGAGGGTCAAAGCAAAGCAAGCATTTGCCGAAACTAACACAGATCTGAGACTGACCGCCTTGGCGAAAAAATGCTCCTTTTATACTTTTCTATCGAACACAGACTGTTCTGGAAAATTCTCGTATCTCATCAGCCAATGAGATTAGAGCTTCCATATTTGGTAAATCCCTAATAAGGATTTTGTCACCAAGGTCGCCAAAAAATCGCCAAGGAGGAAACAGTCGCCAAATTTGACGCCAAATCCAATTTTTCCCTTGTTAGAGTTTTTTTTAAGTGTTTTTAAGGGAAAATTAGGCTATTTAACGCTAAAACGACTAGAAATGCACAAAATTAGCGTTTTATCAACTTTACTAAACATCTTTGAAAGAATTTATACAAAAATAAATGCAATTATTTACAATTCCGTAACACTTTATATGATATACAAATAGGTATGCAAAGAGAGATACAGCGGGTGGTTGAGGGGGGTGGCAGCCCCCTCAGGAATGTATCTGATTATGGTAACAAGCAGTGGCGTCGCCAGAAAAAATTTCAGGTGTGGGGGGGGGGGCACAATCTGAAAAAATATGTTTTTTTAATAAAATTCTGATAGCATAGATTTAATTTTAAAGAAAAAATGCTTAGTAGAATTTCCCAGGGTGGGGGGGGGGGGGAGTACCCCATTCTGCCGACGCCCATGGTAAAAAGTCGATCGAATCAATATATAGTATTATATAATAAGGAATAAATAAAAATGACCTATTGAATGATGTCTGATGCAAGTAGGACGTTGAGGCTCCTGATCTGCAGATCCACTAGTTGATATTTTAAAAAATATAATGGATTTAAATTAAAGTCAAATAAAGATGTGTTTTACTTTACTTTAATACTTATTTTACTAATTTTAATTCTGTTTTCAGAGTGTTTCCAATGCACTTAAGTGTTTGGTAACCTAGCTTTTTTTTTTTTTTTTTTTTTTTTTTTAGGACTGAAGGCCTATTAGTCTCAATCTGGGATTTTTGCGCTGTCGATTTCGATAGTTGGACATTTGTCGAAATTGAAAATTTATCGAAAATATGATTGAATGATTTGAAAGCGATGTTATAATTTGAAAAAAAAAAAAAAAAAAAAAAAAACTAATAGTCCTCCGTCTTAAACTAAATTTTGCTTTTGCCAGAATTTCATCTAAATCTTTTTTTTTTTTTTTTTTTTTTTTTTTTTTTTTTAATTACAATATTATTTTATAAAAGTAAAAAAATAAATAAATAAAGTAACAGAAAACATGAAATTTTAGATTTGGATTTGGTATATTATAATTATTATAATCTTTGTAAAATATTTCATTTATATATTAATACTATATTATAGGAATTTAACTTAACATTTTGTAATATGTACATGCATATATATATTACATATACTAGAAATTTAATCAATTAATTTCTTTTTTTTTTTTTTTCTTTTAGGATTTTTCAATTAATAATTTAAATGATTTATCAATTGTTTAAAAAAAAAAAATACAAATATTTGCATATGATTATGATATTATCTATAATTTTTATGAAAGTAAAGAAAAATGTTTTTGTTGTTGCAATCACTGTTTAAAATAAAACCAATTTTGAAAGTTAACAACGTATCAACTTGAAAACAATGTGAATTGAATGTATATTTTTGATAAACAAATATTGTATAAAATACAAATACCTAAGTAAATAACTCACTTAATATATATATTAAAGAAAGAAAAATATCTTATTTTTGTAACTTTATTTTCGACACTAATTGCCGATAGATGGAGGCAAATTGCCCATTTGAGATCGAATGGAAGGGAAGTCTGTATGCGTCCGCGAACATTCCAAACCGGATTATATATACAGGGGTCGATCCAGGTTTTAAAATTTGGGTCCCTTTTTTGTGAAAAACAAAATATTTTTGTGAAATTTCTATTTATTTTTGTGAAATATAAAATATTTTTGTGAAAAAGTAAAATATTGTGTAAATTTTTTCTTTTTTACAATCACTTTATGTAATGTTTAATATCAAGTTAATATAGTTTTGTTGAGCCAAATTAAGGCATTAATTAAAAATAATACTGGAAAACATTTAATAAAAGGATCATTTTTATAAAAAAAAAATATTGTGAAGGGACTCATTTTATGAATTTGAATTTTGTGAAGGGTCCCTTTTCATGGATTTTTGTGAAGGGTCCCTTTTCATGAATTTGATTTTTGTGAAGGGTCCCTTTTCATGAATTTGAATTTTGTGAAGGGTCCCTTTTTACTATGGGGAATTTTGTGAAGGGGCCGCAAAAGGGACCCAAATTTTGTCTGGATCGACCCCTGATATATATATATATATATATATATATATATTTTTTTTGAGCGTTGCGAAAGAAAAAGTGTAATCCGCGAGGTAATATAGTACCATTTTTAAAGTGAAATATGTAAAAAACAAGAGTTTTTTGGGAAAATCAGGGCACGTCATGCTTCTCAGACAAAAGAAATTAATAGCATATATGGTTTTTAAAAAAAATTACCGAGCCGTTTTCGAGAAAAAAAAGTTACTCCATTACACTTTTTCCTTTCAAGTCTTAAATTGCAATTCCAGATCTGAAAATATACTGAATGTTGAAGGGTAAAAATTTCAGGATAGTATCAGGCAGAAGATAAAAGATTATTCTGAAAACATCAGATCAAAATATCTCCTATTTGCTGAGATACTAAATGTCGGATTTTCCAAAATCCTTTGATGTTAAATTAGCTGTATATATAGTGTGTCGCTGCTAAGATTCGTTTGAGCTTTGCTGCGTTACGGAGACACTACCGCATCTCATGATCAATAAACAAACAAACAGTAGTATTGCAGTGCAGTGTCTGACTATCTTACGACGACTTCAGAGATATCTTAAGTCATGCGCGCGCAATCACAACGTAGATCGCTCGGAGTCTCCAATTGGCTAATTCGTTTCTCCCGCTGGGGACTTACGCTTGAGGCACCGCAATACCCAAGATCGTTCTTAAACACGCCCATTCTACGAAAGTTCGTAAGATTTAAGATCAGACTTAAGAACAAAGCACCGTAATCCCAGCCTTATTTAACAAAACAGTATTAAGTGTACTGTTTTTACTCAGGAATTTTTGCTAGTGCTCGGATACTTTTGCGCCGACTGCACTTAATGTTCGGTTGGTTGGTTAAGTTTTTACGTCACACTAGTGCTGCGTTGCAATGGGCAATTGGCGATGGTCTGGGACTCATCCCTAGAGGTGATTCGGTGACATGCCATCACAATTTTGTTCCTCTACGGAAGGGATGGCTCTCCTGGTTCGGTGACCCCCCGGGGTATAATTTTGATGGGAACATGGAACTTAATGTTCGGAAAGTCGAGTGAAGTCACTCCAGATTTTTCTAAATTTCCAGGTGATGTCGGATGTGGGAACTTTTTTATATTTATGAAATTCTTGTTTAATCTGTGTAATATCCTTTTGCATAATAATGGAGGAGAGAGGAGAAATATTTCAGATTTCACAGACTTGTCTTCTCTAGCGTAATGGGTTCATCGTCATTACCGGACTTACTAATGACGATGGCATTGATGCAAGACATGTGCTGATATATAAACGAACCGATCAACCATTTTATGAAGCGAAGGGAAATTGCGAAACGAAATAGCGGTTGCTTCAAATTCAAATAATGGGCTCTTCCCAGCATCGTCTGCTCAATCACGTGATAGAGGAAAACGAATAAACGAATTCTGAGAATCGAATTCAATTAAATATTGTTCTTAAGAACAAAAATTTTAATATTTAATATAAAATAAAATAAAAGTAATATTGTGCATTTGTAAACAGTAGAATAATTGTATTTGTAAATTTAATAATTTTTAAAAAACATTTTATGTGTTTATTTATTTTTACTTATAAGAATCGATTTTTGTATATTGTAGTGTAACTGTAACATTAACTGATCTAGCAATAAATAATAGCTTGTTCTTGTGGAATGTTTACGGATTATAAAATGTTTTCATTTAATTGAATTGCATAAAGGTGTTACAACAAGTTAATTAACTTAGTTACTGGTCTAAATGGATTTACGTAGTACGATATTGCACTGTCACTGATTTAAGTACCAAAAATCAGAGTATTTAAACATGGTCCTCATGAACATCAATAACAGGTATAAACTAAATGATGATTGTAAATGTATACAGCAAACGAAAGATGATGAATAATGATATAAAATGGATTAAAAATGATGATGTATAAAAAATAACACAGTTTAAATACGATTGATCAAAAATAAGAATAGAAAATATGTTATTTTAGCAATCGCTCTACATTAACAAGACTTCGTCTGCTATTTGTTTTTCATCTATCATGTGACCTCTGACGTCAGGTGGGAAGAGCCATTATTATAGTTGTTTATGTGTTGTGTTTCCATCGGTAAAGGAGAGGAGTTTGGACGAAAGAAAGAGTTTTATTGTTTTGAAAGTATTCTCATAGCTATTTAAATGTTGTGAGTATTAGTTTTTGTTGCATTGCATTTTAGTGAAAAGCTTTGATGAAAAATTTGTACAAAACTGCTATACAGTATTTATTTAATTTCGAATGAGATGTCTAATTAAAGTGTTTAGCGTTATTTTAATTTTATGATCTAAGTTTGCAAATCAACATTTATTAAATACTTTTATTACAAAACAATTTTAAAATTATTGCTTATATTTTCTTATATTACTTATTATAAGAAAAAATTTAAATATTTTTTGTTGGGTTGTATTTTAGATCGCAGCGACAGAGCATACTTAGTAGTGATGATGACGATGATTATGAACTTCCTAGTCGTGAGTGTTTTTTTTTTTTTAACTAATTGTAAAGCGTCATATGGTACTGAATTTTTACAATAGTTTCTTTATTAAAGCATATTTTCAAATTAAATATTTATTCATATTTATTTCTAGTGTCTGAAAGAATTAAAGCATCCCTTGCATCACAAAACATGTAAGTTTACCTTTGTTTGTCTGTATATTAACATTTGAGACCTTTCCATTTAACAACTGTCACTTCGAGATTTGGTAGATTTTTTCATGATCTCCGCAAAAAAAAAAAACACAACTTTATGTTCACAACATCAGCAAAATTAAATGCAACTCTAAAAAATAATTAAAATGGGTGTAATAAGTTTAAATAATAGTAATGTGGTTTAGTACTGCTTTAACAATCACTGTGTTTTAAAACTCAAATAAACTACTACGTCAGAAACGCCAAAAGAAAAATTTTTGCAATGCATACAGCTGTTTCGGTAGCCTCAAGCGTACCGTCTTCAGTGCATTCTTTTTGCACTGAAGACAGTACGCTTGAGGCTACCGAAACAGCTGTATGCATTGCAAAGTTTTTCTTTTGGCGTTTCTGACGTAGTAGTTTATTTGAGTTTTAATATTCCAACGCCAAGTCTCCTGTTATTATTAATCACTGTGTTTATTATGATAGCATTGAATGAGGGGCAAGCAGAATGTTATGTTATTTAAACTATTATTCAAGTAGAAAAAAAAGAAAGTTATAATCATTTATCATAAAAAAAAAAAAAAAAAACTTGTTTTAGGGTGGCTACTTATTTGATGTTATTGTAATAAACATGGTGGTTGTTAAAGCATGTGTATTAGTTACTAAATGCACCAAGTAACTCGGTTTTTGTCAAATAGAAAAAACACTAAAATTGTTTATACAATTAATGGCTACTGTTTAATGCACAGACATCAGTAAAAGAGAAGGTGTTTAGATAAAGGATTCCTATGCTTTAAAGCATGAGTTCTTAAACTTTCTGACTTGACCAACCCAAGCTTTTTATCACCCCCATTCTGTCGTTTAACACATAGACTGAGTGATTGGAGAAAACTTCTTAATTTGTCTTAAAAATTTATGCAATAAGATAAAATATTCAATTTTTGCAATATCCTATATAAAATCTATTGTCAAAATTTTTGTAAATATCTATAAATAAATATTTTTTTCTTTTATAGTTCACACTATGCTTCCTCTGGTGGTGAAGATGAAGATTCCAGTTTTCAGACTTGTAAAATTTATTTTTCAATAATTTGTTCATTAAACCTCTTTCTGTAATATTTACAACCATTTTTCTTTTAGATAATTTGAAAACATGCCTGGTTTTTATAAAAAGAAAACAAAACTGTAAAAAAACCTATATTAATCCTCTACCTTTGATAAGGGCTTGTAATGTTGTTTTCACTGCATAGTTTTTATAATGTATTATAATAAGGTTTATTTTACTTTGAGATTAAAAATATAAGTGTGAACATTATTATAATTCTTATGACCATTATTTAAGACATTTAAATTTGAAAAACAAACCAAAAATTGATAAATTTGAATTATAAATGTATTGTATTTAAAAAAAAAAAAAAAAAAAAAATGCTATACAGTACCCGCCGCTTATTAAAATCACATTCGTTCTGAGCAAAAGTGATTTTATTAAGCGGCTGATTTTTATAGCCGGCGAACGTTCCTGCACTGAAGAAAAAGTTATTATTTACCTGAATTTAGAAAGAAATTTCAAAAGGTACCAAATAATGGAACTAATAAACAATATTAATTAATTTTTAACAGATAATTATTTGATTCTTCCTTCAAAATAAGTGAATTATACATGTCTCAAGTTCCAATGCGCTCTCATTTGAGGAAAATCATCAATAATTTGCCGAATGTTCACGATTTTCTTTTAAATTTAAAATCTTTCCTTTAAAGCTTCTTGCCTCTTAGTTATTTCAGAATAAGAACTAAAAATTGTCTTTTATTCAAACATTATATATATATTTAAAAAAAAAAATACTTGAGAATCAAATCAAATTTTTAACTTATTACCACCCTTTGAAGAATACATTGCTTGAAATTATTACTAAGACAAGTAATGGGACGTGTTTAATTGCTGTAAATGTAAAATTTACTGTTGTAAATGTAAAATTTTCGACAAAAATAGATAACGGAAGGATTGCTGTATTTTCTTTTATTTTATTTTTTAAATAAAAAATTACAGCGTAAATAAAAATTTGTTTAGTGTGCATAAATGACATTTTTGCTGCTAAGAGATTTTTTTGAGTTTATTAACTGGCGATGCTGATTTTATTAAGCGGCGGTTTTAAAATTAGTTTGCATTGATTTGATTCCGGTCCTGGCAATTTGATCATATTAAGCGGTTGATTTTATTAACCAGGGATTTTTATTAAGCGGCGGTTACTGTATATCTATCAGTGGTGGTCAGATGATACTTCATATTTTTGGAATATTCTAATTTTTATTATCATATCTATCAGGGGTGCAGAAAATGATCAGACCTCTGAAATTTCCCCTGAACACAATCTAAATTTCCCCCAAAATAACGCAAGAACCTATTATCAGAGGTTTGACATTTTTGGTGGGAGAGGGGGGATGGAATGGGAAATCTTTCTTAAGTCCAAATATTGAGGGAGATTTTTTATAAGCTACTATATTACAAATTTGAACTTTTTTTTTTTTTTTTTTAAATGAATGCGGCTTTGTTTTATTGCACTTCACTATCTCTGAAAATTTTAAATACTTTTTCATCACAGAATTTCAAAATCAAAAGTAAGAAAAAAAATGTTCAATGCATGAGCCAAAAATATTTTATAAAAATTCTATAATTATCTTTTTAAAGATGAATTACAATTATTGTGTGATAGAGTATAAGAAAAGTGAACAATATATAACTTAACTGATGTGTGCAAAAGTTGTACAAACCGGGAGGAAATATATATATGCTATAAAAATGAGACAAAGTGCTGTAAAGATATGAATGTACAAAACATGGGCAAATTACAACCTTGAGCATGTGAATCATAGAGTCTAAGAAAATAGTGCTGAAATGTTAAAATACAGGATCAGCAGCTAATTAAGCCATTTGTTGATGTGTATCATTACAAAAAGAGAAGAAGAAAATGTATAAGAATTTCAAGCCCTGCCTCTTTTTTCCCAAAGAGAAAAAAACTAATATGTTGTGGTCGTCACAAAACTTTCTTCTATATTTTCCTTTACAAATTCATGCAATAAAAATTATTTGTTATTCTTTTTATCCATTATTAATGCAGACGATTTTCACCTCAGAGAGGTGTGAATTTTTACCATGCAGATGACATTCTTCCTAATTTCTGGGGAAATTGCACTATTGTAGCGCCACCTATCACGTATGTGCATTCAATTTAATCAACATAAAGTTTCATAAGGACATTTTCATAAATCAAGTTTTGTTGGATTATATGCAAATAGAACTTGAGGTATAGTTTTCCTTTCAATTGTGGAAATCTTGGTATCGCAGCTCCACCTGTTGAGGGATTAGCACCAAAATTCGATAATCACTAACTTATGTCAAGGTGCATCTATATATAAATTTATATGCAATTTCGTGACTAGTTCTGGAGATATAGCATTATATTCCCTGATGTTGCAGAAATCGCTGTATTACAGTGCCACTTGTTGAATAATTGGCACCAAAAGCTAAAGTTAATAAAACTCTAATTTATGTCAAGGTGCATCTGCATATTAATATACATATGCATTGCACATAAATTAATATGCAGATGCACCTGTGCAGTAGTTCCTGAGATGGGTCATTCCATGCCAAATCAACCAAAAAATTTCAATTTTCAATCTGACCACCTCAGATTTTTATGAAACTTATGAAACCTTGATGATATAAATCAGAATATATTTTTAGAAGTTTTTTGTCTTGTTCGATTTTTTAAAAATAAATTTTTTAAATTTAAAAAAATCAGTATTTTTTATCTTATATAAGCGTTTTCAATCTCTCAAGTTCTATAAAAAATAGTTTTATGACCCCTCATTTTAAAGAGTATTTCACAAGGTTTAATTTGGTATGCAACATCATTATGTTGGGTAAAAAAAAAAAAAAATTGAACACATTGTTTTTAAAAAATTTGAAAAATAAATGTTTTTGGTTATACTAAAAGCTGTATAACCTGAAACTTTTAGAGTGGGATCAGAAGTTATTACAAAAAACTTAGTTACTCTACATGTTAAATTGTATTACAATTACCATATAACATGCTTACTTGATAAAAGACATTTTTAAAGTTCATATTTATAACTGGTAAAATAGTTAAAAAAAAAAAAAAAAAAATTCTTCATGAAAATTTCTAAGATCATGAAAACTTTTATTATTTAATTTCTTTTTTAAATGTGTGTGTAATTCTATAAGTTTCAAAATTTTAAGATTAAAATCAGGAGTGATGGTTTTAACACTTATGCAGTTTTTTAAAGACAGACCACGAAATGTTTAGAATGTAAGATTATAAATTTATATCAGAAACCATTCAGGTAATAAATTACTACACTTACAAATTAGTGACAGATGAGTCATAGTAAGTAAATAATCAATTCATTTGCTAATTACAGATGTTTTGGTTCAAAATTGTCTTTATTTAGCTTGTTTTATTTATGTTGTTGCTGGCATGTAACTCATCTCCATCTCCACTGTAATTTAATTTTTGATTAGTCTCTTCTGTGATCTCAATGTAGAAAGAGTTAGTTATGATATTGGGTTCATACTGTTTTAAGTAGAAGTAAAATAAGCATTTTAATTTTTTTAATTCAACCATTTTTGGCATATTTATTTTAAACAATGAGGACCCTCTTCAGATAAAAAAATTAATTAATGCTATTTAATTTTTACTTTTATTATGTAAGAAATTTTATTGTTTCTTACAACCTGACTTTAAATTTGTGTAATTTTAATATTTTTATCATTGACTTTGTGTAAAGATGAGTAAACCTAGCACATAAAAACATTTTTCTGTATATTGCTATAACCCATTCAAGAAAGCTGGCCATGATTATTATTCAAAAAGACGGGATTTAAAATAAAGAAAAAATTTATATACTTTATATATGTTTTCATTTATAATAAATGAAAAGAGACATAACTCAAATAATTAAAAAACCTTACATTCTTCTTGAATAAAGCCTTAGTACTCCCCCCCCCATCGTCAGAGGCAGCACGTTGACGGCTTGCTTAGTTGTGTTGAAACTGTTGACTTGATCTCTTGCAGTCTTGATGGTCCTACACCAGGATTTCCTGTGCTGGGTCGTTGCCATTACAGGTAAGTGGATTAAACAAAATTTCGACCGTTTCGCAATTTGCGGCGTATATTGCGTTGTTGTAATCGGCTAGTTTGCGAGTTTCGTTAAAATTTATATTAATGGGTTCGGTAGCATTTACCTTTGTGAGTGCGGTGGTTGTTTTTCCAAATTTTATATCTGCAGAATGTTCTTTAATACGGTTTTTTATTTTACGTTTGGTCATGCCTATGCAGTAACCAGTATTATTGTTTGTTTTGGAATAAGGAATGCTATAAATTCCGGAGGTTTCTAAGGGATCTATTTTGTCTTTTTCGTTTCTAATTGTTTGGTAAATATTTTTATTTGGTTTAATTGGGATTTTTATATTAATTTTGTTGGCTGCATTTTTGATTTTTTGGGAAATTCCGCGGTCGTACATAATGGCTGGAGTGAATTTTTGTTTTGGATTTTGGAAGTTGTCTATAGTATTAAGTTTTTCGATTCTTTTCCGGTATAGTTTATCAATTAAGTCTTTTTTGTAACCTGCTTTAGTAGTAATTTTTCTGATAATATTGAGTTCTTTGTTTAGTAAATTTTTATTAGAGCAAACGGTGATAGCGCGATTGATATAGGATTGGATAGCCTTAGTGAACTGTTAACTGTGAAAGGAGATGTGGATTATAGAATTGCACATTATAGATCTGCAGATTTCACAGAGTCCACTGTATTTATTTCGACAAGAAAAAAAAAAGCATGCATTTTATGAAATTTTGTCTTATATTGCTGCATTGTAAATTGTGAAAAAAACAGGATGGCAATACCTTTTGTTGTGCAATTTACACCAATATTGATAAGCATTAATTTATTTCAAAATGTAACTGTGTTTAAATGCATATGAAATTCCATGCATAACTTCTTGTGCTAGAGCTCCTACAAAAATTTTGTCACGCATCACACACAGACAAAAATTTTTTAAAAGTGGTCAAATTGTGTTCTAGACCTCTCAAAATGTGTCAATCCATCGAAAACTGCGAGTGACAAATTTTTATAAATCCAATAATTTCTTCTAAAGTAAAAAAGTATAAATATGAAAGTAACAATAGTATTTAGAATTAAAAAACTAGCTCTTTTTATTTAATTTCTTATATATATAAGAAAGTATTGGATTTGTGAAAATTTTCGATGCCCAGTTTTTAATAAATTTACATGTTTTGAGATGACTTGAACACAATTTGACCATTTTTAGAAAATATGTGTCTGTGTGTGTATCATAAATTTTGTGGACACTGTATCTTATGAACCAATGAATAAATTTTAACCAAACTTGGTATTTAATTGGACTTTAAACTAAACTGGTAACAATTACATTTGGGGTCAAGAGCGCAACAGATGGTACTGTCATCTTCTGTTTTCATAATTTTTATTTTTTAATATGGTAATATATAATAAAATTTCGTTTAAATGTACATAATGAGGTTTATTTATAACAAATGATTGTGAAATGAATAAGACTTATTGATAGTATTATTATTAGTAAGCAAAAATCAAAATTGTGTTTATGAAGATGCATAATTCCCTACCCTGAGGGGTGGGGGGTGGAGAGGTTAACCCCTGAGTAGTATAACTTTTCAATATGGGTATCTTTCAAAAGAACTCATCAATACCTCTAATGAATGGTTGAACCATAGATATGTGATAATTAATATATATATATATATATATATATATATATAAAATTTTTTCATTTACAAAAAAAAAAAAAAAAAAAAAAAAAAACCTTTAAAAACAATTGTTTCAGATATTGGCAGAAAATTGACTTTCTTTAGACATCCACTATTATACATTTCTTAATAGAAAATCGTCTGCTTTCATCATGGGAAATGATTTTAATAAATAATTTGTACTTCATGAATTTATATAGGAAAATAAAGAAGAACGTTTTATAGTGTCCAAAAAATATGTTTATTTTTCTATTTTTTAAGTTGCACTAATTAATAAAGTTATTGAAGATTTTTTTTTAATGTTACTTTTGTTTTTTTTTATATTAAAATTACCTAATAAAAGTACCTAATTTTTTTTTTTTTTGTATTTTAATGTTTTTGACAATTTTTAATCTTCTTTTCAGTTTGTGCAATAATTCATAATACTCCATGTTCTGAAGTGAAGTAAGTTTTTATTAGTATTTCTGGTGAATTTTTAAATAAAATATAATTATGGTAGTTATAGTTTTCTTCTATAAAAGAAATTTTAAAATAAAGTAAATACTGATTTTTATAAACGATGTCTCTATTAAAAAAAAAAAAAACTACTACTACCACTGTACTTTTTTTTTCAGTTTATCAGATTTTTTTTCGCTTTCTTGGCTTGTACAGAATCAAAGATTATTTGTGGCAACCTTATCATATTTTGTTAAGTTATACATCAATTGAAATGATTGTAGTATGGAACTATTTTATTTTGCCAAATTTTTATTATTATTTTTTATTATTATAGCCTACATAGTGTCTAAATTACTTTTGTTTTTAAATTCAAAAAGAGATCTTGAAAAGTACATGAAATAATACACTTTTTTTTTTTTTTGTAGAACACAAACAAAGATACTCTTATTTTATTCAAGATGCATTTTATCACAATATTTCAGTTATATGATTTTATGACTTTTTATTTTATTCATACTTAATCAGTTTTTAAGTGAAAAGAAATTCTCTTTCTCCATTTTACAAAAGATGTTCTAATGTTTCTATTTATAACACAGAACACAGACCATACCTGTGAATGAATGGGGGTGATATTGAAGTTCTTTCTATTGTGGGCTGTAAAACTGTCAAAATGGAATAAATGAATTATACCTAGAAATTTGCTTATCACATTCACAATTAAATTCAAAAACCAAATTTCATTTTGTTAATTTTTGTATTATTTATTAGTTTATGTTGTAAAATAATATATATATGTATATATTTCTGTGCAGTTGTCTTGTTAAGAGCAGACAATATCTAATCTCGCCAGGGCCAGTGATAGAAGTTACGGGCCCTTGGGCAAATGAAAATAGCAGGTCTCACCCCGTCTCACTTTGAGGAATGGTGCAATTCAGAAAAACTTTTTCCATAGTGCTATCTCTTGATTTATACTAAAAAATATTTGACATAGGTGAAGTGCTTTCCTTCATGCATTTGTTTTTATAAATTTCTTCTTTAAGGCTTTCTAAAAGCAATGAACTCAGCCTATCTTCCTACCACAGTCGTCGACTAAAATGTCCAACTCTTAAGGCTACTGTAATGAAAATATTTAACCGTCATATTTGGGAGAAATAAAATCCCTAAAAGTTAATAATAATAACAATAATAAAAAAAAAATGGAAGTCATATCCAGTGTTTAAATAATAAATGTGAATTTTATTGAAAATTTGAAGGATAATAAAGGGATTGATATGACCAATGTACATTACGGAGTTAATGAAAATTATTGAGTGGAGTGGGGGAACAAAGTACAAGACAAAAATCTATAGTCTTTATAGGACTACATCTCAAAATCAAGTGCTGAAGATGATGGAGAGAAAATGATTATCGCTGGTTTTCATTTGTTACATTTGTAAAGATTTAAGTTTCTTGGAAAAACTTACTTGCTGTTATCGCTAAGAATATGTTGTTAAGAATATAATGTGTAATTTTTGAAAAGGCTGCCAGAAATTCACTTGCAACGGTTAATGGAAAATTCGCATTGCTTTGTCAAATTTAGTTGTTCGTGAGAATTAGCAAGATAAACAGACTTTTGATTAATTCTTTAATGAAGAGACTGTGACAAAACCAGGCACCATATGTTACATTACAATGCAGGATGAAAGAAAGCCAAATTAAGACCTTATGCATTCGCAAAATAAAATTAAAAAATAAAGTAAAAACATATTTTATGAGATCCATAAGAATTTACATTACATTATGGAAAGAAAGATTTCACTGACATTGCCTTAAAAAATAGATCCATTGTGAAAGGAAAAGGGCAGATATAAAAATTTAGAAAAAATATATCGGTTGTGTTTTGTGTATAATTTATTACTCATAGGTTAAAATCATCATATCTTCGCATTTAAAAAGTTTTTTAAGGTTAAATAATTTAATTTATGATTTTTTAAATTCAAAGTACTTGCTTGTCTTATTAAGGGAAAACAAATTTTATAATAGTAATAATCTACACCTCAGCTGCACTTTACCTACCTCTTTTTGGTATTTCTGACTCTAATTTGCTACATAATTCTGTTGGTGTCAGTTTCTTATTTAGATTTTTCTCTAATTCCATGCTATTTCCAAAGCTATGGTCCCTATAATCCAAGTTTAAGAATATATTGAGCTATTTCAACTTGTTGTGAAAAATCTTCATTTTTGAACAATTTAAAAAGTTTTTAAAGTAGATTTGTTATACACCTTAATGTTCATTTCAGTATTATAAATGACATTTAAAAACTGCAGTGACCTTTCTATGACGAAAATAATTTTCATAATACGTGTTATGCAAAATTTTTCTCTATTTTGCCATATTAAAAAATTTTAAGTTTCAACTAAATTACAAACCTTTTAAAGGGGAATATTGGAAATTGATAGGATTTATGTGCTATAATAAAAGGTGATCTAAACTACTCCAAGTTCTTTATGATGCGAATAATTTTATAATGGAACTTCGTATGAAATTGTGTCCAATTTTGTCATATTAAGAAAACTTTAAATTTTGAATAAAATTCAAGTTTTAAAATTTGAATATTGAAATTCGATATTTTTCTGCTAATATTATAAATGATATTTTAAAATTGGTCTGATAGGTGAAATATAGAGGTATCTCTTCACAATAGATAGACGTCACTAATTCCTGACAAGAACTTACGATAGTTTTGCCATCAATTATGTATAAAAGACTATTCGTAAATTAAATAATTAAATAAATAAGTTAAATTAAAAAAATAATGTACCATGCTTTTAAAACGGGCTAAAAGGATATTTAAAATTTAAAATAAAATTAATACCTTTATTTAAACTTCGTGCTTGCAGAAAGCTTTTTCGTGAGGGTATCCTCTCCGTCAGCGGTGCCGACTGCACTTCGTGGTTGGTGACTACTGTAGTCTTGATCTTCTCCTTTATATTCATATAGGTGACGCCACACTTTCCACGATTTCTGCTGATTCGTGGTCGTTGATGACGTGACTATGGTGCGTGATCTCAATACTTTCTCTAAGAAATGCTTAGTTTTGATTACTGTAACTAGCGATTTTTGTAACTCTGTCAAAATCTATATTTATATTGCTTTCATAGTAACTTCTAACTAAAGCAGTGGTATTTCGATTGTATTTTATGTCGTTTTGGTGCTCTTTAATTCTGGTTTTGATTTTTCTTTTAGTGATTCCTATGTAGTTGTATTCTTCATTTTTATGATTTTTAAGGGGGATTTTATAAATTCCTGCAGTTTCGGTGGGGTAAATTTGGTCTTTATCGCTTCTTATTAATTGAAAAATATTGGGACTGGGTTTGATAAGGATATTTAAATTGAACTTACTAGCAGCGTTTCTTATTTTATCTGAAGTACCTTGGTTATAGGGTATAGAAAAAGTATATTTTGTGGGGTTTTTTTGTGCATTAGGAATTTTATTTAACTGTTTAATTCGTTTTTAATAAAGTTGATCTACGAGTTTTTGGGGTATCCTGCATCTATGGTTAGTTTATTTATGAAATTTAATTCTTTTGTTAATTCAGACTTTTCGGAGCATATTAGGATGGCACGGTTGATGTAACTATGTATAGCGTTGATTTTATATCTATATAGTGTTCTACTTCTATTGTTAATGATTTCATGGCTCGCGGTGTGTTTACGATAAATGGTTGTTTTAAAGTGGTTATTTTCTCTTATAATTTTGACATTGAGATAGTTGATTTCATTATTATTTTCTTCTTCAGATGTGAATTTTATGTTTTTATCGAGTTGCTTAAGTTGGTCAAGAATTCCGTTGGTGTTATGTTTCCCTTTTATTACGGCAAAAATGTTGTCCACGTAGCGGACCCAGAATTTAATTTTATTTCCCATTAAATCAGTAATTTTATTTTCAATTAATCTTAATTTGAACTCTGCTATGACTCCTGATATGGGATCTTCCATATCAGGAGTCATAGCCGAGTGTCAACCACCGATGGTTGACACGACTTTATATTATATTTGAATTTGACACTGTCAGCCACCGATGGCTGACATGGCACTCAATGTGTTAATAATTGCATGTCAAAGCCAGTTTGCAGGTTTAGGTCAATAATTTCTAATATTTTTCGGTAATGTTATTCATCATTTACATTTCCATCATATATTTTGTTTAGCTTATAAGTTAAGTTTATTCATATCGATGTAATAATACATGTTTTTTTCTTAAAGAATTGCCGAGGATTGATTGTTTCAATAGGGCTTTTATTCCAATATTCAGGCTAGTGGGGTTGACATTATCGAGTTCCTTCTAATGGAAAAGTACTGAGGAATGTTAGCAGAAGAGAATCAGATAAATATTAATTTTGAATATAGAATGAGATTTTGAATATTCAAACTAAAAACCGTAGAACTAATGAGAACAAATTTCTCTCAGTTTTATGGTGTGTGAAGAAGTTTTTAAGTTTGAATATTGATTGTACACCAGTTCTTTTATTTAGTATTGAGATTTTGAATGTTTGTTTGTAGCATGAATCAATAGGTGTATATGCATAAGATTTTGGATCAACTAATCTGATAATGTTGTTAATTATAATATTATACATCTTTTTCACCTACAAGAAGTTAGTAGTCAACTTGGACCCTATTGCCCATGTGGGGCATTGAAGCTTTTATGCTGAGCAGTAGGGGTTTTGCCCGATAGGGAAACATTTTCCTTTTTAAAGTTTGACTTTTATAAAACATTGAAATGGGAAAAAAATGCTCTGTTATTACATGCTTTAACTTACTATAACTGTTTTATAAAGTAAAGTTATTTTCCCACTTTATAAATCTCCATTTTTTGTGGAACTGGTGAACGATTAGGAAATTTTACCACTAGCAAACATATAAAAAGTGGTCAGTAGGTATTAAAAGGTTGATGACCCTGATCAATAGTATAATTTGGTTTATTTCTGCATTT
This sequence comes from Salticus scenicus, assembly GCA_963930645.1. Lineage (NCBI taxonomy): Eukaryota > Metazoa > Arthropoda > Arachnida > Araneae > Salticidae > Salticus > Salticus scenicus. Next base: position 40,080,474 of record OZ005653.1, on the reverse strand, counting down.
TATAAATTAAAATTTGTATATTCTAGATATTTTAAAAGTAATTTTTATCTGAATATTCCATAAATCTTTTTCTTTTTATGACTATTTACAGTTGTTATTAATCGTACACAACTAAACCTCACTAATAAAATAATTTTATAAATATCGACCTCTATCACCTACAAAAACGTCATAAATCTTGATATCACTTTCCTAATGACTAACAAAACTGGCCAAATCACCATTCTTAACAGGCATCAATATAACAGTATGATGTCAGAAACGATTAATAAACTACAGGTCAATAGAATCAATACTTACCCTCTTAAAAAAACTTACTGATAAAATGAAATCCCTAAAAAAATCTGAAATCTGGCCTAATGATACCCCACCTAAACTCAATAATCATGCCCCTATTATTCCCCGTCTTTTCGGCAAATATAAAGATCACAAAACCCTCTCCATTCTTAGACCTATAGTAAACAAATCTGAAGGACCCACTTACAATTTCGAGGTTCTTATGAAAGATATTTATGAAGCTTTACTTCCCCCCCACCCCCTCACCCCAGATTCTAGCTTAAAATCAACCGAAGACTTCATTAAAACAATCCATAATTTCCATAATTTAAATATAAACTTCATTGATACCCTCGTTACCTTCGATGTTAAAGACTTATACCCATCCATAGATACAAACAAAATTACTAATATACAGGATAAAATTATTGAAATATACAGTAACAACAAAATCAGTGAAACTTTGATCAGTGCTAATAACCTTCTCTTAAACAATTCATATTTTACTTTAAACTTTTTAACAATACCATTTCAGGGATCTGTCCAGAGGTAAACCTGGATCCGTTAAAGGACCCTTCACAAAATTCTATATCTTAAAACAAGACCCTTCACAAAATTTTTCTCCTTAAAAACAGACCTTTGATAAATCTCTTTCATTTTCAAAATTAATCTTCAATGGAATGAACAGACTGCCGGAATAATCGTATGTGTTTTGTTGTATTTCTTCCAAAAAACTGATATTCAATTTCTAATTTATAAAGGGCTTCTATGCATGTCGAAAATTAAAGGAATAGGATTAGAGTACGAGTTTGGGTTTTTAACACTTTGACTTGATTGCTGATTCTTTCTTTGGGTACCCTTATTTTGAATTATGCGACCGGTCGCGGCAAACTGTCAATATGTGTTATTTACACCTTCTGTTGTACTGTTTCCTACTGTGGACTCTTCTGTGGTATGAGTCGGTTGTTCCTGCTTGAAAGGGCATTCTCTATGCCAATGAAACGCGTTAGGGATGTTAATTTTAGTACAATATTTACATGGAAAAGGAGGTAAAGGTCCTTGAAAATGTAGTCGTGCATTTGCGTTTGACTGCTGGGGTCTAGGCCCTCGTAAATTGGGTCGGTTATCATGAGTCCTAGTGGGTTGATTTTGATTAGAGTATCCCATATGGGGTCTATTTACATTAGGAAATCGATAACTCCAAGGTTGTGGACGGGGATTGTATTGCACAGGGGCCCTATTGAAGACTTGAGAGTAGTTAGATTTTGGATACTGATCAGGCAACTTAGGTGGGAGGGGGTCAGCTAATTTTCCTGATAGTTGCAATTTATCTAAGCGATGAACCAAATCCCTCCATTCATTTAGGCTTTTCGGGGAATTAACCACCACAAGTTGTTTTAACGTTAAAGGCAATCCGTCTGTTAACCCGTCCAACAAGAATTTAGGTTCTAGACCTAAAGCTCGTCCCACTTGAAGTTTTCTGTGATAGTAGTCTATAACATTGTCACCCTGTTTGAATACAATACTTGCAAAATCGTTTAAAGAGGTCTCTCCAGGTGTAGTAAATTGCTCATTAAAAATTTCTACTACTTCTTCCCAGTGCATCATATTTAAGCTATTATTAACATAAACTGTTAGGGCTCTCCCTTTTAAAAACCTTTGTATGTTCCTAACCTTCCAAATTGCGTCTTTTCCATTCTCCTGACACCACGTGTCAAAATACGGCAACCACGCCGTCCATAACATTCCATTTTCAGGGCAAAATTCAATAAGCACATTTTCCTCTTTTAACGGTGTGTTTGTAGAAGAGGAAGAGTTATTTAATTCACTTAATTTACCCTGCTCCGTCTCTGAAATGGCACCTAAATTATCTCCACCTGTATTCTCAGGGACCACTGGATCTTCGGGTGGGTCCTTGGCCATCTTAACTTCTATTTTTTAACTTCAAATTTAGAAAATTCAATTTTTTTTTTTTTTTTTTTTTTCCCAAGAAATTTGATCTTTATGAAATATATTCAAGTTTCAAATAAAAATAAAAATTTAGAAAATAATACAACTTTGTGAAAATATCAATTTTTAAATTAATTATGCAGAACATTAAGAACAAAAACTAATTTAGATAACCCTTAAATATAATAATATTCAAATTTCAAATAAAAATTCAAAAAATAACAACTTTGAGAAAATATCAGTTTTTTAAAAATAATTATGCAGACATTAAAAACCACCACTAATTTAGATAACTCAAACATAATAATATGCAAATTTCAAATAAAAATAAAACTTCAGAAAATAATACACTTTAACTTTGAAAATATCAAAAAATTTTTAAAATACTTATGCAGAAAATGAACAATCAAAAATAATTTATATACTCCTTAAATATAATAAAAATTCATTATTAAATATGGGAGAACTGCAAAAATACTCATTTTTAATATAGTAATTAACACACATTAAGTTCCTTTTTATCTTAAAATAAATAAATAATTTACTCACTTCAGTGCCAGGAATAAAAAAGAAAAATAAATAAAAAATTTTCTACTTCCACTCTGGCTTTAATCATTCTCAATCCATTGAATGAGGCCAATGACCTTGATGAAATAACACAATTGATAAGGAAGAACACCACATTAGTAGCCAAAGCACTTGACCTTGATTCCACACTCTTGATAATGACAGAACACATTATGAATGCAGAGAGATCCACACAATTTGACCCACTTTATTTGAGAGGAGATTAATTCTCTTTTGAATGAAAGATAGCAGAAAAAGCTCTTTTTGACTGAATGAATTTCTTCTTTATTTTCTTTTCTTCATTAGGTATTAAAGATAAGGAATGATATTTTTCTTTTGAAAAAGGCTGCCTTTATTCATATAGCTTTAATTTATTATTTTCTTTCCTTCTGTGGATTTAGTCTATTGTTTTTCTTTCTATTGAAAAGGTTTGCTTTTATTGATATAGATTTAGTTTAATGTTTCCCCGAGAGGGGTCAGGATCAAACATAATTAATTTTCTTGCAGCCATAACTTGAGTACCATTATTTCCTTTGTAGCAGGTGTTCATGCCTGTCGACTTATTTTAATGTGACGAATTCCCTTACTTGAATCACATAATAGCTATGAAGGACAGAGGCTGGCACTCAGTAAATACTCCGGGTGAAACCACAGATATTTATTAATCCATCTGGAACATATAAGGTACAGTCCATGATTGTGAGTTGAGCAAATGGATGCAGTGCAGTGCAGCCGAATGCGATCAGGTGACCCCTCTCGGGCCGTTATTTGACGTAAGTTTACTAAGCAAGAGCACACCAGAAGAGAGGACTCCTCTACACATGTTTTCACTTAAATACTGGCATTTTAGGCGGGAAATCACACCACTCCTTCCTATGCTTATTGGATATTAACTTAATGATTGACAGCTTAGCTGAGGTCCAGATTTCTAGGATTAATTACTATGCAGCTCCTAACCACAAAAAGCTGCAGGTTGCACTTATTCATCACTTTCTTCTCTTAAAATTGGTTCCCTTTTATGATTTTTGCGTTATGCTTGCGCCTTGTACTAAAACTTACTTTACAGGGGAAATTTTAGAATTAATTTTAAGTTAAGACTTTCTAATGGGATTTTCTTTAAATTATTGCTCACTATTAATTTAAAATAATAAAATAATAATTTAAAAACTTACCTCTCTTTATCCTTTCATGCATATGTGAGTTTAGTTCTGTACAACTGAACTGCCATTCTCTAAAATGAAACCTTGATTGTAAATTTATTTTGCAAAATTAACTTTTTCACAAAAAGAGGACCCTAGCCAAAAAGTTTGGAAGAACTTTATTTTCACACTAAATTTAGATTCACATAATTATGTGTAGAATTTTTCACAATTTCACAAAAACAGAACCCTGTGTGAAAAGTCTGGACAGACCCCTGCATTTACAAACAAATGAAAGGTGTGCTGATGGGCTCACCCATATCAGGAACAATTGCTGAAATAAAACTACATCACCTAGAAACATCAGCTTATGATATAATTAAAAACTGCAAAATTTGGTTATGTTATGTTGATGATGTTTTTGCCGTCATCCCCGCCTATATTAATCCTCAACACCTTCTAAACGAATTAAATAACTTAGATAATAATATTAAATTCATACTTGAAACCAAATCCAACAGTAGCATAAACTTTTTAGATGTTAAAATCATTAAAAACAAAAACAATACTTTTGATACTACCATTTTTCGAAAACCGACCAACAATAACGAAATTATTAACAATAAATGTAAAACTCCCTTTCTTTATAAAATCGCCACTCTTACATAAATCGTGCCATACTTGTATGCTCTAATAAGAACCTACTTAACCGCGAACTTAAATTTATAAATTATAAAGCTGGCTGTAGTGTTCCCTCGTACAGAAAATTTATAAAACACGTAAAAAATCCCTATATCAAATCAATAATGCACAGAAATTAAAACCTAAATTTACCCCCTCCATTCCTTTCTGTAACGGTATCGCTAATGAAATAAAATATGAAGAATCCCGGGCCGGAACTAACATACCAATCAAATTAAATAAAAATATTTTCCAATGCATTAGAAACGAAAAAGATCTAATTAAACCCAAAGATACATCCGGTATATACAAAATAGATTTCAACTTTGAAAACAATAATAAAAATGCCTGTTACATCAGAATGACCAAAAGGAAAATTAAAGACTGCAAAACCGAACATATCACTGATTAAAAATATAACAGATCCTCCATTGCGTTATCACGAATACAAACTCTATTAACCTCAATACACTAATAAAAAAATCACTCACTATCATTAACATCAATACACGAGCCCCGCAAAATACTAACCACTAACATTGCTATCAATGACCGAGAGCATAGTACTATACATGGTGATTGGCAACACATGATAAACGAAATGAAACAAAGAAAGGACATAACAAAAAAAGAGCAGTAGACAAGTAAGACGAAGACAATGGTCAAAAGGCAGCAGAACAAACATCTGATGATGACCGCAATTAAGCATGTCAATATGCTGCAAGTTAAAGAATTTTAATGTAAGGTAATTTAAACTTTTAAATACTTTATATGGTTATAGCAGGCCAGTATTACACTTACCAAAAACCATGTTGTAATGGTAGTACGAAACACAAAAGTTTAATTATTTTTCTCTTTAAGTAGTACAATGTTAAATTATAAAATTCTCATATGTCAAAAACAATTAGTTGTAGTTTATGGTTAAAAATTTTCAGAAGTGTAAGTGTAGTAGAACTGAACGAAATGAATTCAAAGTTGTGCTATAGCAAAGCATTGTTACATTTACTCCACTTCACTCTATATACATAATAATGATAATTACAATGCTCTAGTCTTCGTCAGTGTTTGACTATAATTCGCTGTCAATCCTTAAGTAAGTACATTGTCAAAAATTGCATAAATGGAATTGAATAAATGAATAAATAATGGGAAAAAAAAAAAAAAAAAAAAAAAAGCAATTATATATTTTATTTCGGGAAAAACTCAAAATAATAATAATAATAAATTAGGTTTATGCATTGCTATTATCTTATTTTGATAATATTAGTTTTAAAAAGTACTGTAAAAATATACTGTACATTAGTGCTTTGTAACGGGTATTAAAATTAATTTGCTTAATGCTATTTTTTTATTTTTTTTTCCAATGAATGCATTGTATATTGAAGTACAGTGAAAAACGTTTAACACGAAACCAAGGGGACTGAAATATTTTTTCGTGTAAAAAGATTCTTAGAAAAAGTACAAAATTCGGCAATGTTTTCCATGTCATCAATTTTTATTTCCATTTCCTGTAAAACTACTACTAACTTACATCCATTAGGATAAAAATCAAGTAAAAATATTATTGTTTTTTGGAAAAAAAATTCAGATATCTTTTACTTAAGTGTCCTTTTCAGCACCATATTGTTCAAAAATTGATTGAGATCATCCATCTCTCAATTCGAATGTGCATCTAAGTAACTGCAGATACTCATTACTTTCTTCATTTCTGAAGCAGAGGGTACAGGAACTTCATCGTTGATTGTTGCCAGATTCGTCATCAAAATTTACATAAGTGGAATCGTATTTTAATTATGAACAATGTCAAAAATCTCATTATTGGTGCTGTACACACATGATCATCGGCGGCAAAATATCGTAACATAGTTGCCAACATTATAATTTACTCCGGGGCATTTTTATCCTCGCCTTTAATCCGCACCACTTTATTTGCAGACTATTTTCCTTCAATATATAACTACAATAAAATGAAATATTACTCTTAAGGAAAATGTGGTATGGAAATAAAGGCAGAGTTTAAAAATGCTCCGGAATAAATTAAAATGTTGGCATCTCTGTTGTAGCAAACATGTCACTGAAGATCAAAAGCAAGTTTTTTTTCATGTTAAATGATTTTTGTTTCGTGTTAAAGGAAACAAAAATGTATTAAATAGCATAGTACACTCTCCGGACCGCTATAGCATTTCATGTTTACCGATTTTTCATGTTAAGCGTTTTCGTGTTATACGTATTTCACTGTATCTTGTAATTACTCAAATATTTATTAATGTCATGGAAGTTATTATTTGTTAATTTCTAGAATTACAATGCTGAAAGATAAATATATTATAAATATTGTTAAAAAAAAAGAAAAAATGCCTGAAATACTTTAATTAATATTGATTTTCTTTCTTCCCATCAGGTTTAAACAAAAAGAAATTTCTGACAAAATGAGTGGAGAATCCAAGATCTTACAAAGTATTGTTCCATTAAAAAAAATTATTATAAAAATTTAATTTTTTTTTTTTAGAAATTTTAAAGTTTTGAGGTTTTTTTCTTTTTTTAGGTTAATATATTAATTTAACACTTAATGTTGGGTGGGATTAAGAATGAAGCATATAGCCAAATGTTGTAACTTATATTTTCTTCTTTTATACTTTGTTAAAAAGATAGTTATTAATATGTAGTTTGGTTAAAAAGTTTACATAAATATTTGTTGTTTATGTAATTTTATATAAAAATTAAATCTTGTAAGAGATTGTAATAAAAATTATGATTATATATAAAATTATGCATTAGTGCATGCCACAAAGCATAATAAAAGTGATATATTCCTATATGATAAAATCATTTAAAAATCTGTGTACATGGCAAATCATCTTTCTGGTGAATTGAACAGTACACCATTTCAGATACATTTATCATCGTAATTCAAAAGTATAGAAATTTCATGCGAAATTGTTATTTAATGATACTTTAACTATGTATGTGAATGTGAAATTCAATAGCAAATATTTTTTATTTGAAAGATTTTATTTAATAACTTGCATGAGACTTCCCATGTTGCCTTATCTCATAAATTTACAGCCTGATCTTTACAAAATTTTAAATTTGGACTCAGATGGGTGTTATAATGACAAAGATCACATTGTTAGAGGGGTGAGGGTCTAAAAGTTATATGATTTTTGCAAAATTTAGAATTTGGACTCAAGTGGGTGCTGGCATGATGAAGATACCAATGTTAAAGTGGAGGATTATCTAAAACCCCTATGGAAACCAGTACCTTGGAAAGTTATGATCTGATCTTTATAAAATCTTTAAATTTGAACTAGGTTGGGTGTTACATAAGATGATTGTAATGTTAGAGGGGAAGGGTCTAATCTCCCATGAAAAACAGGATTTTATGAAGTTATGGTGAGTAAATTAGGACTTGATTTTGTGTTACCCAAAGAAGCTTTAACAGTTTGAATGGAAGGACCCCCCCCCCCCCCCCTCCTTCCCTTTCCAGTAGTGCTAGGTAGTTTGGGAAATTACGGCCATATTGTTACAAAATTTTGAATTAGGACTTGTTGGGTGTTAACATAATGAATACTACCCATTTGAAATGGAGGGTTTGAACCCTCATAATTATATTATTAGTTTGGAAAGTTACGATCAAATAGTTATAAAATTTTTAATTTGTACTCGATTAGGTGTTAGATAATAAAGATTGCTTTATTTGAATGGAATGGAAATAAACTATTAAAAGGAATAAGAAGGAAAAGATTAAAATAAAAAACGCTGGATGCATTTAATAGATGATTGATGCATGAATAGTTCACCTAAGTTACTAACAATTTTATTGCACTGCAGATGATATGAATTATTGTGTGAGTTTTCACATTGATATTTACTCCCTACACTCCTTACTATTATCTATTGCATGCATCCCATGTTTTTCGTTTTAAATTTTGCGAGTATTTTCCGAACTAACAATTAAAAATTCACAATAAAAAATATTTAGGAATATCTGTGTGGGGCATAGAGAAATTATTTTATATTTTTTTAGTCCATTTCAGAAATTTAATGTATTATTACTTTTCTTTATTATTATTTCAATACTTTTTTCATGTAGGAAGTGAATTTATGAAGGGACAAATTTTGATTTTGAAGTTTTACAAAAAAAAAAAAAAAAAAAAAATTATCAAATAATTTTTTATAGTTTTATAGTAATTTTTAATAATTTAAAATAATTAAGTTAATTAGTAAGTAATTTTTTTATTAATTTTAAGTAATTTAACAATTTTATAAAAAAAAAAAAAAAAAAAAAAAAAAAATTCATTGAGATAAAACACTTTTGAAAAAATATTCATTAATAAACATACTATACTATGCTTCTAGTGGCAGATCTAGTGGCCTCCCAAAAGCACTGACATTCGCAATTGAATATTACAGTTGTAAATTTTTCATTGATCTGGGATAACATCTTGAAAAATCTTAGCCCCCCCCCCCCCTCAAAAGTTAAGTTCTAGATCCCCCACTGTATGTATATAAATACTGAAACATAGTACATAGTAATTATAAAGTATTAAGTAATTTAACAATTTTATTAAAAAAAAAAAAAAAAATCATTGAGATAAAACACTTTTGAAAAAATATTCATTAATAAACATACTATACTATGCTTCTAGTGGCAGATCTAGTGGCCTCCCAAAAGCACTGACACTCGCAATTGAATATTACAGTTGTAAATTTTTCATTGATCTGGGATAACATCTTGAAAAATCTTAGCCCCCCCCCCCCTCAAAAGTTAAGTTCTGGATCCCCCACTGTATGTATATAAATACTGAAACATAGTATATAATAATGCAAAATGTATAACAATGTTATGTATTATATTATAATGTTATCTGTTTAAAGTAAAAATATTCCTAAAATGTTAGTATAAAAAGAAATTTTCTAATATCAATATATATCATTAAATCTCGATAAAGATTTTCAAAGTTGCCCAGTCATAGTTTCCATTAACATTTGTTATTCTTCTTGAATCCCTATATTTGCTGATAATGCTTTGAGTCACAAGATAACCAAAAATAAGATCATAGGTAAATGCATGTGAAAGCCAATTGGTAACATTCAATGCTTGATAAGATTATATTGGTATGTTATCTGCATTAGTTTGAATTCAAATATCATGTTGCTTCCTTATCTTCTAACCCAATGTTATTCAAATGCATACTTGCCAACTTTTCCGGTTTTCCTGGAAGACTTCCGGGTTTTTAACGTATCTTCCGGTCTTCCGGACAGATGATGAAATCTTCCGTTTTTAAAATAGTCGCGGATATCGTTCGTTTTAAAAAGAAACCCCAAATGTTCTATGAAAACTCCTGATTCCCAATCTTTCTCCATCCATAACGTAAATGTCAATATTCATTTCAAACTTGCTTTATGAGATTCTAGAACATGTAAAGAGATAGAATTGTTAAATATTTCTTGCTGATATAATTATTTTTTGTCCCTTCCTCCCCTTCATTTATCTCCAACTAGTGATCAGCAATCAAATGTTCTGCAGAAGTCTTGTTTCCTAATCTTTATCCATCTGCAACATGAATGATAATATTAATTTTAAACTTCTTTCATTAGATTCTAGAAATAGAGTTGAAAGAGTTTAATATTTCTTACTTTGTAATTATTTTTGTATCCCCCCCCTTCCCCGGATTGTGATTAATGATCAATTCTAGAAACAATAAGGCAATGGAAGTGCTCAATATTTCTCATGTATGTAATTATTTTTGGATCTTTATTGCCGAATTTAATGAATCTGTCTATTTTTCCTCAATTAAATTAAATATTTGTATGTCATATTTATACCAAATGTGCAAACATGGAAAAAAATGAAGAATGATATTTTCAGGTAGAAAAGTTTTTCCCAAATCAATTTAAGAAAATTAATTCTCAGTTGGTTTTATGCACGTTTGAAACTGATAATTAGCTACTGCTACTTTTTTTTATATGTGTGATTAATGTACATACACAAAAATCATATTCTATATTTGTTTAAAAAATTAGTTATACTTTAACGTAACCAAGTTTTTTTTGTCTATTGTTAAATAAATTTGTTACAGATTCTGTTTTTATATGTTGAAGAGGAATAACTTCATTTAAAACTTTTAGATATTTAGCATAATCAATCTATAGTAAAACATTTTTATAGATTGCTTCAAAATATTAAAATTCTAAAACTGTATTGTTCAATACATCAAAGAAAACAAAAATCTTCCCTTTTTTTATGAATTCTTCTGGTTTTTCAACAAAGGTCTTCCCTTTTTTTATTAAAATTGGTTGGCAAGTCTGCAAATAGTGTGCCAGGGCACACAGGGTGCATCCTACAAAATTGTCAAGTGTGCCCTATGGTATTCTAAAGAAATATGTATTTAGATATAAACATATAGTTATTCTGTTATATCATTTTGTTACTGATATACTGCTCCTTTTTGTCAACATATTGTTATTACGTTAATTAACAGTATGTTGTGTGTCATATTTATGCGAAATGTGTAAACATGGAAAAAAATGAAGAATGATATTTTCAGATAGAAAAGTTTTTCCCAAATCAATTTAAGAAAATTAATTCTCAGTTGGTTTTATGCACGTTTGAAACTGATAATTAGCTACTGCTACTTTTTTTTATATGAGTGATTAATGTACATACACAAAAATCATATTCTATATTTATTTAAAAAATTAGTTATACTTTAACGTAACCAAGTTTTTTTTGTCTATTGTTAAATAAATTTGTTACAGATTCTGTTTTTATATGTTGAAGAGGAATAACTTCATTTAAAACTTTTAGATATTTAGTATAATCAATCTATAGTAAAACGTTTTTATAGATTGCTTCAAAATATTAAAATTCTAAAACTGTATTGTTCAATACGTCAAAGAAAAAAAAAAATCTTCCCTTTTTTTATGAAATCTTCTGGTTTTTCAACAAAGGTCTTCCCTTTTTTTATTAAAATTGATTGGCAAGTCTGCAAATGGTGCGCCAGGGCACACAGGGTGCATCCTACAAAATTGTCAAGTGTGCCCTATGGTATTCTAAAGAAATATGTATTTAAATATAAACATATAGTTATTCTGTTATATCATTTTGTTACTGATATACTGTTCCTTTTTCTCAACATATTGTTATTATGTTAATTAACAGTATTTTTCATAAGTGTGCCCTGACATAAAGAGAAACATTGCATCTAATCTTTATCCATTGCACATCTTCACTCAAGCTAGCTTCTCGCTGTTTCTCAATTTCTACTTGCCTTTCAGTAGCTTCCCCGTCATCTTTTTATGTTCCTAATGCTTGCTCTTTGGTGTCATTTTCTTTTTGAGCTATTATCCTTTAAGCATCTGCATAATACATTGTTGCTGTTTGTCAGATTCTTCTCATCTTTGAGCAGTTTCTATTTCAACCTATTTCTCATGCCTACTTTGTATTTTAATAAATGTAGTAATACTACAATATATTTATTAATTTGTGCATTCACAATGCAGCATAAATGTTTTAATAATTATGCGTTAATACAGTTCTATAAATATATGTAAGATTGCTTTCCTGTAATAGCGAAAAGCATATGTTCAGATATCTGCTTTATCACAAGATTTTTGGTTTAAAATTTCGTTTTCATGTTGAAGTTATTGGCTTCTATAATTTCAAAATTCATTAGTATATAATAATATACATTTTTGAAATAATGAAACTTGTTTGATTTTTAAGACTTTAATATGTTTACTTTATAGATTAATATTTAAACTAGAATTAAAATATTAGGCATAAGATTAGAATAAAAATAACAGCAGAGCACTTTACAGCAGCTCTGTTTTCAGTGAATGTTATTAATCTAACCTGTGGCTTTTGAACAGGTTCTTGCTGTTGTTCTCTTTGTAATCTTCTTTTTGCTGTAGAAATCATTCTATTAGAGAGTCACTTATTTGAAGGCCTTACAAATTTTATTTATATATAGATACTAAACATAAGTTTTTTTTACTATTTATCTGATTGTTGAGTTTATAATCAAAACTATTTAAACATTGAAATTAAGAGAAAAATATTTTATTGAATAGAAAGCATAAAATGATTCACTAGATGATAAACAATCTAAAATAAAATAAAAAATAAATGCAAATTATAACTGATGAAAATTGAGCTGAATGTGATAACTTAAATGAATTTTGTAAATCATATATAAGTAATAACGATTGATTTTACTGTAAAAGAAAAACAGAACTTATTTATTCTTATTTATTTATTTATTTTTCATAAAATAGATTTATTTACACAGGAATAATAAACTTGAAATAAAACATAATATATTTGGTAATTTAAAACAGAGGTGTTTGTGTTCAAAGGTTATCCCTGATTTCATGATTTTTAATCTAATTAATCTGTATTTTTATATTTCCTATAAAGTTTTCATTGGTTGTTTGCCATCCAAGTGATATGTGAACAAATTGTAAAAATATTGAGGTCTCCTGGCCTAAATAATTTGAATATTATTTGCTATTTAGAATTATTCTTATTTGAGGCTCTAATTTTCAACGTTTTTACCTTTAAGTCCCAACCACCCTTGTTTAAAAGCTGTAATGATGCAAATTTCATTTTATTTCAAGACTACTATTCCCATGTTAATAATTTTATTTTATGTTTAAAAAAAAAAAAAACTTTTTATTTGAACACCAATAGATCAACTTGATATTTAAAAATAATTTTAAAGCTAATATGAGGTTTTTAATTAATAAATTTTTTAAACTAATTATTCAATTAAAAAAAAAAAAAAAAAAGTTGAGAGGGGGCGATTAGCTAGATTTTGTCCTGATTAAATAAGTGTGCTGATTTCAGTTGTATTAAGTTGAAAGGTGTGTAGCAGTGTATTGAAAACAAAGATATCTGGACAGATTCACAAACAAATAATACAGTTCTATATATATTATATGAGTATACAATGGTTCTCATTAACATAATTTTGCATCAATTTTATTATATTATTTACATTAAATATCTATATAATAATTATATATTAAATATCTATGTAAATGTTTTGCTAATGTGGACCAGTTATGATTAAATTTTGTTGAAACGATAGTAAATAAATAATAAGTAATATACATGAAAATAAAAAACTATTTATACTTCAGTAATACTTAAGCACAAGGACTCAATTCATTCGTCATTTGGTTATTTTATGGAAAAATGTATTTTTAAAAGTTGTATCTTTACAAATTCTGCAAGTGTAATTTTAAACCTAGCAATATTTTAAAAATATAAACAGAATATGAACTATTGTCATAAATTGACTAAAAAACGCAATAATAAAAAAAAATCAAAATGAGTATTAAGTTTTTTAAACAAAAAATTATGTATGTCAAAATCAATTAATTAAAAATATATCACCTATGCCCTATGTGACGACAAAAATTTTAAAGTTGCTGTGATATTCTTATATTAAAACTGTATTGCCTAGCAAAGTATGAAAACTGAGTTATGGAACATTAATTTTATTTTGAAATTTTTCTTTGAATGATTTTGGTTTAACTATTATTAGCGTTTAACCATTCAATATAAGTTTGGTTCTAATAATAATTTGGCTTCTGGTGAATTAAAATTGCATGGGGAAATTGGTTTATGATGTATGGGTTTCAAATTTTAAGATAAATAAGAAAAGAAATAAAGTGCAAAAATTTTGAACAGGTTTGCTAGTATTAAATAAATGTTTTATTTGTTTATTATTAGCCTAGGATCAGTGAAAAACATTTGTTAAAATCATTAAATTATATATTAAGGAAAAAAAAAATTAAGTTTACACTTTTACTTTTTATGCCCACGAATTCAATGTACAGTTTTCAAACATTTTTTCTTCTGACAAAATACATCAATATAATTAAAAATTAAAAATAAATCAAATTTTTAAAAGAATTAAAAGCACTCATCAAAGAGAAGTAAATGTGAAAAACTCAAGTTAAAAATTACTATTATGATTAATTAAAATTTGTGTTTTCTGTTTATGAAAATTATATTGCATTTATTTTGTTATGTTATTTATTTTTTATGATTTTGCTCATAAGTGGTGCTTTTTATTAGGTGTACAGGAAAGCAGCCCTGCACCTTTGAATATAAAGTGAGTGCAGTTTAATATTAAGAAGATTTGATTTGAATTTCATGAATGCATTGCTGTAATTTCTCATTCACATGTTTTTAACTTCCTGAAAATCTGAAAAGCACTAAAATATTAATTGCTTTCAGCTGTGGTTCTCTTCTCCACCTAAATATAAACATAGCGTACATTTCTTTGCAATAAAATTTTGCAGTTCAAATAGAATTGACCTGCAAAATTTTATTGCTGATTGCTTTATATTGCTTGTATATAACTAAAATTCAGTTCATTCTATCAACAACAATTTTTTTGAAATTTCATGATATTTGCTTGGGGTTTCCATATAGGAAGCTCAATCAATATATTTGACTAATAATTTATGTAAAAGAAATTTTTTTAAATGCTTGTGACTGCTCAATTAAAAGATATGTAGTAAAACTACTTATATTTTATATTTTAATTGCAGTATGTAAAATTGCTTGAAAATGTCATTGCAATGAGTTGAATACCTATAACTATATTTTCATTACTATAATTATATTTTTACGAATGTGTATGCTATACAAATGCAGATAAATAAATAAATAAAAAAAAAAAATTGAAAGAAGTCTCATAATCATATGCTACAAAACTACAGTGAACCTCAAGCATTATTTTTTGATCCTGGATTTGTTTCCTCTTAATTTGTTACTAGTCCCTTTTTTTATCTTTTAATAAAACTTTTGCTGACATAACAGAGGTATAACATTTTCTTTTCTCGCCAAAATTTCAGGATAATTCGTTATGTATTTTTCCAGTTATTTGGTAAAATATCTAAAACTGAAAGTATCTGATTATTTATGATAAGATAGTATATATATTACAGGCAAAAATGAATGATAAAATAGAATATTATGACCATTGATTATAACAGTTTTCATTTTTCTTAAAACTGAATCATTTCATGTGGTATGTATATAAGAAGAAAGTATTATATACATAAGAAGTATGTATTATATATATAAGAAGAAAGTATTGGATTTTGCCTTTATAAAATACTATGCTGATTTAATTTAGGTACGCATATCAACTGACAGGTGGCACTGAAATGCTGCAGTTTTCAGCGTTTAAGAGAATGCTATATCCCAGCTTTGCGTATATAGGTGATCATTATAAGGGCAAAAAAAAAAAAAAAAAAAAAATTTAATTTGCCTACCAGTAGTAATGTGAGGTAAAAAATTTTCCAGAAAATTTTCTACTATGTTTTTTCAAAAAATTTTCCAACCAAAAAAACAATTTTTTTTAGTAAATCTTTTGCATGATATATTTAAATTTTCTTTTATTAGTCATAATAATTCTATGTACAGTGTGAGAAACAAAAGTTTCTGATTAAGTCATCATTTAGAAAGTTACCGGATATACGTTTTGAACAACTTGCTCGAGAAAGAGGTTATTTATTATAATACAAGAGATCTATGGTTGCTAATCAGAATTTTAAATGTCCATTTAATAAGGAAACTCGCGTAAATACGGGCTAGGACCCCTTAGAAAGACCCCCACGGAGGGCATTCCCCCCCTAGGCCTAGGACACATCAGGAGTCAATCGGCCTTAAGTCCACCAACCAACCAACCAACCATTTAATAAGTTTGTCAGAACATAATTATAAAGCATTTGGCAACATAACAAAAAAAGAATATATTGATAAATTAATGCAGTACTATACTGCTGAGCATGTGTATCTATTTTTCAAAATATTCATTTGCTAAATGATGATACGCCAGTGTTTTTCAAACTCAGGCAGCAGTTCTGACTTCAGTCACCTTATGGTCTCTGGCTCTGAGAGTGACTCAGAAAGTTAGAACATTGTTATTGTGGCGACTTCTTTTTCGCACCTGGTTCTTTTCTTCCTGTAAAAGCATCTTGAGACACATTAAGACACTGATCACGCTTTGTTTACTTTTAAAGATTTTACTTTTACTTACGGTACAAACATAAAATACACAACGAACACATAAATTAACATCAAATAAAGTATTTTAAAAACAACATATAGAATGGAACGTTAGTCCATCTTGATTCACATACGCACACACGTTGCCACATTTTCGTACCAAACTTTTCAGTTCTTGTTTTGGAATACTCTCGAAATCAGAGGTGCGGCGTTCACAGTTATAATCTTCGTTAAATATTCAATTAAAAAAAAAAAAAAAAAAGCAAGCTTTAATTACAAAATTGGCATTGTTGAAAATTTTAGAGAAAAATCTTATATAAAAACATAATTATATTTTTTTAAATCACTTTTTAAAACTAATTTCTAATGTGGAAAAAAAAAAAAAAAAAAAAAAAAAAAAAAATCCACACTTTTTATGCAAGCAACAGGAAATACAAAAATAAATAAACAGCAAAATTTTGATTAAAATTTAAGGAAATCAAATAGATAAAATGAAACACATTATATCTTGTAACTAGAGGTTTAATTAAAAGAACTCAGTATTTCTTTATTTGCTTAAAATATCCAAAATTGAATTTTACTTAAAAAATCTCATAAAGTATTACATTTAAAGTTAAATAATAACAAGAATAATAATAATAAAAAATTTTAAACTTCCAGATTAATGTTTTTTAATAGAGGATTACATCCATTATCCAATACCACCAACTATTAAAAATATGATTTTGTGTTCGCAAACCATGCTTAAAAATAGAACAAATCGAAAAAAGTAAAAATCAAAAGAATTTTGATGAAATGAACCCTTGCATGGTCTGAGCCATACCTTACTAATTACCTTGTACAGTCGGCAGCAAAATTATTGATGCACTAGCAATAATTTCTATTTAAAAGATGTACACCTAATACAATTTTGTTAAGTAAATATTTATCGAGTCATGATCTTAGTCTTATACTGTTTATAAAAAAGTAAGTTCATGATAAAAATTAGCGATCAAACTAAAGAAAAAAAAAAGAAAGAAAGAAAAAGAAAAATATGGATGTGTGTTTCAATAATTTTGCTGCCACTAGCAGCAAAACCCCATATTATTCTAAACAGAAATTCATTATGATAATTACATCTGGTTTTTTTAATTTTATTTATTTATTTATTTTTTTAACTGTTTAGTTTTAGAATATTTACAATTGTTAAATTTGTTCTTGTCTTTCAAAAAGTTTTTTTTTTTTTTTTTTTTAAATGTTTTATTTTGAAATTATAAAGTGCATAAAAGAACTTTGATAATTTTTTTCCACTTTGTAACTTCAGTATGAAGTATTAAAAATTAAATAAATAAATTTTGGGATAAACAAAGGCAAATTTAATTTTTCTAGATTTTTTTTTTTTTAATGAAAACAGAATTAAAAAAAAAAAAAAAAAGAAAGAAACATTAATTCTTTTAAAAATTTTCCCTATATAATTAAACGTGGTTCAGCTGTTGGCAGCGATATGTGAGGGTCTCTGACAGCTACAGAACGTTCACAGACACCTTTTTTATATAGATTATTCAACCGTTTTACATGCAAAACAGTCATTAAAAATTATAACTTTCTAGCTTTATACATGTTTAATA
Organism: Salticus scenicus; assembly: GCA_963930645.1. Lineage (NCBI taxonomy): Eukaryota > Metazoa > Arthropoda > Arachnida > Araneae > Salticidae > Salticus > Salticus scenicus. The sequence continues at coordinate 40,062,220 of OZ005653.1, read as the reverse complement.
AACCATTAAATCATAATTTCTGTGTTTTGTTTATTAATTTCTTTTTGAATGGAATATTTATTCATATTTTTCTTTTTCTTTGAATAATTTTGTTTACTTGTAGCTTTTAATGTATTTTGTTTTACTTTACAAAACCTTCGTAAATTAGAGATTGAAAATTTTCTGTTTCAAAATTTTCCGGAAAACCCACATCCCTACCAACCAAGTAGAATTGTTATACTGCAGTTTTCCTATTTATGGAAAAGCTATATCTCAAGTTCTGTATGAATACACCAAACTTGAGATATGAAATGGCATTACGAAAAACTATACTGATTTAATATGACTGCATATTGCTCAAAAATGGGCTTACTTTTATTCACTTTTTCTGACTTTCTGAATAGCTATATCAGCATCTATTATATAAAATTGAACCAAACTGCATATACAAAATCTCTGTTGCCAGAAGTTTTGTTGATTAAATATTTGTGTATGTTAGCCAATAGGTTACTCTGTTATGTAAAATGGTACAGAAGAAAATTTTGTGATGACCACGGCATGCTAGTTTCTACATAGCAACACCAGGATTTGAAAAGCTTCATTAACATCAATTGTGATGTTAAGACAGTTTTATTAAATTAGAATTAAAAAATATGGTATTTATTTTACAAATGTCGAACATTAGCGCTTAAGCCATCAGTTCATGGGCTCTCCAATACTTTTTAACAATGTTCTCAAACTGAAACAATACATTACAATATGATATAAAAGTATTAAAAATATTGCTTTTAAATGTAATACACATTTTTAAAAATATTTTGTTTTTATTTTATCTGTATTTTGTTTAATGTTTTAGACTTGACTTCAGCTCGACTACAGACAGTGAAGATGAAGAATCTGAATTTTTGAACTGTTACGTAAATTTTTTCTCTCTTTGTTAATTTGTTGTTGTTTTTGATTTTAAAAATTTAATTCTAACAGAGTTTCCCCCAGACAATTTCAGGGGAGTGATGTGCTCTGCCTGCCCTTTCTTTAAAAAAAAATAGCACCTTTCTTGACCCTCATCCAAAAAATTAGCACTCTTCAATGATATCCATATTTTAAAAACTATTCTGTATGACCATCAACATTTATTGACATTTATGCATTAATAACAAGAACAAGTCCCCCAAAATAGTACTGATATTATTTATAACAATCCCTCATCCAGAAAATAGCACCCCCCTTATCCCTCATTTAAAAAAAAAGAAAAGAAAAAATGCCCTGTTGCCTTTTGTATCACTCAATTTCATGCTAAATGCACACATGGTAGTTGCTCACTTATTTACACACCAAATGCAATCATTGAAACATTTGATGTGTTCTTCTATTTTAGATTCTTTACAATCAAGCATTTTTTTCTTAATGTCTCGTATTATAATGAAAGAGCTACCTATTGCTATATTAATTTTCAAATCAATCATTTCTTTATGGGAATTTTAGAATGTATTTACTAAACAGATATTTAAAAATGGTGTTAGAATTGCCTGTTATGACTAATTATTGTCTATACAGTGATGTTAGTTAAAGAAAAAATTCTGTCTGTGCACAATCTCTCTAAAAAAATTGTAACTCATATTTATATAAGTTATGGAGAAAACAGTTTACCAGCTGAAGAATAACAATTTACTTAAAGTAAATAATGTCTATGTTTTAAAAACTATTGTGTATGATCATCAACATTCATTGGCATTCATGCATTAATAACAAACAAAAATAAAGTTAAGAAAAACTTATTTTACACATGCTTATAATAACCTCAAAATAAATGTTTGAATTTTAATTGTTAAATGTTCTCTTAAGAATCCAAGATTGCCCTAGGAATCTAAAAAAGTGCCCCTTTTTTAAACCTGAGAGGAAACTCAGATTCTAGATATATTTAGTCAGTTATCATTTATCCTTCATTTTTAATATTTAAAAAATTGAGTAATAAGTTATAATAATATAAAAAAAAGCTCAAGATTCTGTTCATAAATTAGAAGCTTTATGAAGAATATGTATCATCTAGAACAGTAGGTCTAAACGACTGTGTTGCAGCATTTTAACCCCTTAGCTGCCCTGGGTATATACATATATTTTTCCGAAATACGATCCTTTGTATTGTACTGCTAACCATGACACTATTGTCAAAGCTTGACAATGCAATAAAATAACATTGAAAGTTATCTTGACAGCGTTCTTGAAGGATTTACTCATTTCAGAGTTCAGAGAGAACGGTAGTGTTGGGAATTATAGCTGCAGGTAAGGAGTTAATGTGTCTTATGATTCTTGGAAGTATCTGTCATAAAAACTATTGTATGTTATTTTTGCAAAATAATTTTTAGATATATCAATTAACCAAGTAAAATTCTTTTAAATTTATTTTATTTTTATTGTGCTGCTGCCAAATTTTTAATTTATTAAAAAACAAGTTCATTAAGGTTGCACAGTAGTCAGATTCCATCTTTCTACCTTCTCATATAATCCAGCGGCATTTTTGTTGCTTCATATTATAAGCATATATCATTCAAAAATGAAGTTTTTCAAATTAATTCCACTCTTTGAACTTGTTACCTTTTATCTTAGGGAGCAATTAAAAATAAATCTATATAAATAAAAAGAAGTGTGTGTGTGGGTGCTTGTCTGTCTTTGCACTCTGTTGCTCACACTATTGATCACAGATCTACAAAACTTGGCTGATGGGTACCTGGGACCCTGCAAGTGTGCACCTCATCAAGATTTTTTCAAATCTGAATTTTTTTATTTTTTTTTTATTTTTTACAATTTTAAATATTGGCTTCTATGTTTCATTTTTCTATAATTTATTCTTTCATTTTAATCATCTGCATATCTTAGCACCGACTATTACGCTATTTATTATTTACTTATTTAATTCATTCATTTGAAGGCTAATTTTTCTTTCTTGTTTTAATTTATTATATTTATTGGAAATCAAATAGTAATGCATTAGAAACAATTAAGTATATTAAATTTTAAATTTAAAAACATATTTATAACAATTATGCTTAGGTATAATTTTTATAGTATAACAACTTTTTAATTTTTCTTCTTTTAATTAATTCCTGTGAAAAAAAAAAACTTCTTTTTTTTATTAATTTTATTTATAATATTTATTGGAAAAAAAAAAGTTAGTATGTATATAGTAGAATGGATTAAACTGGTTAAAATTTATTTATTTAATTCCTTTTAAAAGATAATTTTATTTTATTTTATTTATTATATTCGTCATAATCAAATCGTAGTATAGTGTAAAGAGCTCCACCTGTCGTAAATAAATGCCCAGATTTAAGTGCCCGGGAAAAGACCTTTCTGAATTCAGTGGGAACCTGGACCCGAAGCAGTGCGGAGGGAAAAAAAAAAAAAAAACTGCCGTAGGCAATGGGTACCCAAAGCAATTTCAATGTAAGTATTTTTTTAACAAAACAATTTAAGATATATAACCTTTTACTTATCTTCACGTTACATCTTTGGTAGACTAGTTTCATCTGGGGCGCCCCAGCTTGGTCACTACCTTGCTTTGGTGTTCGAAACTGCGGTCTTCCTGTTTTCTTGTTCTTTTAAAGACTTTACGCCATTGGCGGTTAAGGATAGCACCCTCGTTGCCATTACAACTGTCAGAATTAGCTAAAATTTCAACAGACTGCGAAGACCGCTGTTTCGAACACCAAAGCAAGGTAGTGACCAAGCTGGGGCGCCCCAGATGAAACTAGTCTACCAAAGATGTAACGTGAAGATAAGTAAAAGGTTATATATCTTAAATTGTTTTGTTAATTAAATTGCTTCATGGATAAAATGTTTCAAGTAAGTATTTTTATTTATTTTTTTAAATTTGATATAAAAAATAAATAGTAATTTGATTCTTTTGAAAATTCATTTAAATATAGTGACAAGCAAAGTGGATGTCACCGGCAAGTAAATAAATAAATAAGAAATTTAAATATTTTATTAATTTACATTTAAAATTCATTACCATTATGGCTTCTTTGTATAAAGTAAAACCCGGGAAAGATGTAAACAGAAACTACCAGTACTGAAGAAGACCTGCGAAGGTGGTTGAAAGTACTTTATATAAAGATTTATTATATTTATTATCATAATGGTAATAAATATTAAATGTAAATTAATAAATTAGGCTTTTTAAACATTTTAATGTATTAAATAATTTATTTTATCAAGCAAAGTTAATGCTCCAATTTTCATTCTTGAAAAGACGTTTAAATTTATTATTATTTTTTTGATTGGAAAGTGGAGAGGGAAATTCAAAAACAGAATTAAAAAAAAATTCGTTTTTGATGGAGACATTCTTATATTATAATACAAAGCTACAAAAATCTTATTGGATTGCTTGAGAAACAAGAAAGAGAGAATCTGACCTATAACACAACAAATTTGCAAAATGTTTTTTGAAAATAATTTGGTTTATTCAAAGACAATATGAAAACTACTCCGTGATTATTGAAAGTTATTTTAAATACATCTTAAAATGCATTTATTAATTTTCCAAAAATGTTGATATTCCATCTCGATACATATAAGTATGTACATATTAAGATTAACGTGAGTTGTATTTAAATAAATATTAAAACTACCAAAAATTGCTTTATTTTTAATCTTGTAAAGAAGTTAGTTTATTTGTAGTTAGAGTGGTTAATTTATGATGTTTTAACTGAATGTTTTGAATTATTAATTATATACTTAAAAAAAATTATATGACAAAATAAATTTTTCAAAATATATAAATTTGTTATATCCCCTTTATTTTATTTTATATATTTATTTTTTGCAGTTTCTCGAAGGATTCAAAGCACGCCTCAAGTAAAAGTTTCTGCGCCTCAAATCTTGTAGGATATATTTTAGTTATTTCTGTTATATTCATAATTTAATTTACATTATGATCAAGGTTGGGTTTCTTCCAGGACAGTGGAAGAAACTGGAAAAAACCGGAAGAAATGGATGAAACCAACCAGAAGACAAAAGAAATGTTCAAAATTAAAATTTATGGACTATATACACTCAAAGCATAAATATAATGTCAAATCTAAACTTTAATCTAATTAATATTAAAAATATTTTTAGAAAAATAAGTTATTTGATAACAAACATGAAATATATACAGGTGATGGATTTTTACTTTTCAATGCTAATATTTTTAGAATTTTTTGCATAGATACTATCTCATATTACTAAACCTTCAAACAGTACAAGTGATAATTATGGAATTAGCCATAATATGTGCACTTTTTTTTTTTTTTTTTTTAAGGATACAATTTTTTGTATAAACTCGAAGCTAGTACCCAACAAACTGTATCAATAAGTACTAAGATACCTATTTTTAAACTCTCCTGCTGGTTCTCTAGGATTAAAATAATAATAATAATAATAATCCATAGTTTGTATTTATCTATTTTAAATGGAAAAATAAAGTGCAGTATTGAACTACTAAAAATTTTTTCATTTGTTTTACAGTCAACTCCCTCTAACTCTCAAAAGTTTTGTCCATAGGTTGTGCAGATTACAGGAATTTGCAGATTAGAGATCATTGCTTTTGTTTACAGTTTTCTTTTGCAGATACAGAGTCAGTTATTATTAATTCATAAATAGACATCAAAATGGAAAGACAATTTCTAATAATTTTAGAATAAAATATTTCTTCAATATTAATAAAACTAATCTATCATAATTCATATATGATGGTTAATAATTTAAGCGTATTTAAATGATAGGCACTTATAAAATGTAAACAAACAAATTTAAAAATACGAAACAAAATATTTTTGAAAGTTCGGAAATAATATTCATCACTGATTAATTTTGTTAAATGTTGATGTAATAGTGATTTGTTTTAAGCACTAGTCTGTATGAATTGCAGGATAATAAATACAATACTGTTATCCCCCCTTCTCCCCAATTATGTTTCAAAGTAAGGTTTAAGCTAAAAATTTGTTTAAAAAAAATAGAAATGTGATTTTTTTTGAAATATGAGATGTAAATTTCTTTTTCATTCAAAAAGCAATTACGGATTAGAAGGATTTGCAGATTATAAATCTGCAGATTAGAGGGAGTTGACTGTACTGTATATGACTATAAGGAAAATAAAGTTTTTGATGATATTTTGTAATACAGTAATTATTGAATGTTAGTACTCTTAATTAACTGGATGTTTGTTAAGAGCTGTTTTATCAGAAAGTATAAGCAAGTGATCCAAACTATTATTTATTACCAGTTAAAGAAATAAAATCATCTAGATTATAAAACTTTACACTGTTTAAATTGAAATTGATTTTTTTTTCTGGATTTTGAATATTTTGGAATGTGATCATCAGATACCAAAGATCACTTCGGTAAAAATCTCATAATTATTAATTAAATATGTAATTAAATTTTTATAGGTATAATTAAAGTTACTTAAAGTTGTTTATAAGATAAATGAATCCACTGTATCTTACAAATCTGCAATTTATAGGATACATTTTTAAGAAAAACAGTTTCTTCCATTTCTTCCGGTCGGTTTTTTTCCATGGTTTTTTCCGCAGTTTTTTCCACCTTGGAAGAAACTTGCCAACCTTGATTATGATTAACAGAAATTTGCATTGTTATCACAATGTAAATTTCAATTCATCTCAATTTATAATTGAATTGCTATGTGTTAATTGTTATATGTAGATATTTATTATAAAGATGTTTACCTTTAGTAATTCTTTATTCATCAACCTTAATTCGTTTTAGATAATTTGGAGTGGAAGGCTGATTTTTATACCAACTATGTGAAAAATACCAGAGCCGGGAATCGAATAAAGCATCCACACATTAAGTGGAAGGCCCAGGTTTGATTCACGGCTCTGGTATTTTTCACATAGTTGGTATAAAAATTAGCTTTCCACTCCAAATTATATAAAAAAGATGTTTACCTTATTTTAACAATAGCTACAAAGTTTACAAACTGAACAATGTTTCTTGTAACTTACAGTGGGTGATCAAATTAATGGATTTTTTTTTTTTTTTTTTTTTAATATTTATTCGATTTTCTAAAAGTAATGTTAGACGAAATGGCCTTGAACTTCACACATGCAAGAAATATTTAAAAACTCGCTTCCACTATCAGTGCAATTAGGAGACCAACTACAATTTGAAGAGTGAAAACACCCTGTATCATAAAAAAATTATAAATGACTTGTAACTTTAATACATTATTGCACATACTAGTACAATATTCCCATGTTTTGGTTCAAGAGTTGCATAATTATTTAAGCAGATATTAATTTTTTTAACAAGTTTTTTGGTTATAACTAGAACAGATTTTCATAAAATTTTAGAAAACTTTCAGAAAAGTTGACAAAGCATTAGAGAAACATTATTCTGAAACATAAAATTCGCATGTGTAATATTCATTGAGATATGAGCATTTTTAATAAATATAATTTTACTGCACATGTGCAAGGGATAAAAAAAAATATATATTGCATAGGTTGAAAGCTAGATATATTAAGCAACTTTTGTCAAAAGCTTATTTGAGTAGAGTAAAAATTAAGCAAATTGTTGGTAAAAGAATGAGCTAGATTTTAGGTATTTTCCAGAATTGAAATTTCATAAGGGGTTTTTCGCATGCTGGATATTTAATTTGAAGTTTCAATTATTTATACCACATTGCAAAAGTTCTTTTTTTCTGCAAAACATCCTTATATGCTTGTAACTTTAACATATTTTTATTTATTTACTAAGATTTGTGAGTTCATAAGGAATTTTTCTCAAAAAAGAACTTTTGGAAAGTGATTGAAATAATTGAATCTTTAAATTAAATATGTGGCATGTGAGAAACCCCTTATGAAATTGCAACTCTGGAAAATACCTGAAATCTAGTTTGTTCTTTTGCTGACAATTTGCTTAATTTTTACGGTATTGTTGTTGTCTTATCCAAGAAGTTGGTGCAGAGGAGTCAAATAGGACCGAAGGTATCCAGGACAGCCGTAGCAACATCAATAACCCTTGAAGAATAGAGGAGTTCATGCGAGGGAGCTAGATGGATACTGAAGAGCTTGACCAATATAGCAGGACAGTCAAAAAGGTGGTCAGGAGAAAGTTGAATGTCAGTACAGTGAGGGCAGTAGATATAACTTCGTTGACCATCAGGGGGAATTTTCATTCCCCTGAAGTGCTTTGTCCTCAGTCTGGTAACAGTAGATGAAATTGCACAGTTACAATTTAGGGCAGGAATAGAATTCTTCTTGATTGGCTGGGAGGAAAGTCTATGGCTGGCTATTGCGTCCGCGTCGGAGAAAGTTAAGCTGTTGGAAACTTGAGAACTATTTCTTGCTTCCTTGGCGAGACTGTCAGCCTGCTCATTTCCATAAATATCGACATATGCTGGTATCCACTGCAGTATGCATGCCTTCTGGGCTGCAATAGTTTTGTTCATGTGCACAATAATATCCTGGGTAAGTTGAGAGTTGCCCCGTAAGATGGCCTGGACCGCAGATTTAGAGTCAGAGAATGAGGCCACTAGAATTCTGGATTGCCTTGGAGTGGTAAATTTCTAGAGCTTTTTTGATGGCTGCAAGCTCGCAGGTGTAATTTGAGGTAATTTTACCAATAGGTAATTTGTGATGTTCAGAATCGCCATTTGCATGAGTGAAAAAGATGCCAGCACCACATTTGTTGAGGTCAGAGTCGGAGGAACCATCTGTAAATGCAATAGCCAGATTTTGGGCCGAGTTCAAGAGTTCATTGATGGTGTGGATGCCCTTCTTGATTATTGTGGCTGGCTCTTTTTTATTGCAAGGTTGCAATAGGTTTAGATTTACGACAACTTGTGGGGTGACGGTGGGGCTGATAGAAAGGAGAGGTTCTTTAATAATATCAATATCTTTGTGACGTAAGTCAATTTCCCTCCTAATTTCATTGTCGAATTGTAGGGTGGAAGGCAGTTTTATTTTTTCCATTCCACACCTTGAAGATTTTGCTAGAAATATGAAGATCTGTTAGGCTTCTGATTTTGTTCGTGAACTTGATGGTGGCCAATTTTCTTCTATTTTCTAAGGGGGTTAGACCACACTCATTTTCTGCTTTATTGTTATTAGTGGATGAGATAGTGCCAATAATGATTTTGGATGCTCTGTACTGGACAGTGTCGATCTTATCCTTTGCAGAAGATGAGGCAGGTGCCCAGATAGGGGCAGCATATTCAAGGATGGGTTTGATGAGCGAGGTATAGGTATTAAGAAGAGTTGTTGGTCTTGATCCCCAAGATGCACCACATAGTCTTTTAAGGATATTTAGCCTTTTTAAGGCTTTATTAGAGATTTGAATCTATTCAAATGAGCTTTTGACAAAGTTGCACAATATATATAGCTTTGAAAATTGAATTTTTGAAAAAAAAAAAAAAAAAATATATATATATATATATATATATATATGCTTAAATAATTATGCAATTCCTGCACCAAATCATACAAATATTGCTCACAGTATGTGCAATAATGTATTAAAGTTAAAACTCATTTGTATCTTTTTATGATACAGGCTGATCCAAAGTATTTTCACTTTTCTTGAATTTGTGGTTAGTCCCCTAACTACATTCTAGACTAAATCAATAGTGGAAACAATGAGTTTTTAAATGTTCTTTGTGTGTGTGAAGTTCCAGGCCATTTCATCAAGTATTTTGTTAGGGGGAAAAAAAAAAAAAAATGTTTAATTTTATGTTTTATGTATGTTAAATATATTTTTAAGATATTTTAATGAATGTTCAATGTTCATACATGAAGACAGATCATATTACAGATATTAAAAATCACTGGCTTTTAAATGTTAAATTTTTCTGTATATTAAAAAATCCAGTGGCAGAAACACCGCGACATAGTCGTGGACACAGAAAAACGGCTTGCGGACAGTTTTTATCTGCAATGATAAAAAAAAAATTTCTGCAACTTTCGGATAACAATTCACTTATAAAAATTTCTGTATCAAAACTAAAACTAATACTTTTATTATTTATAATTATTTATATTGTGTTGTGTCAAACATTGCTATAAAATATTTAATTGAATGAATACAATTGTTTATACTATATTGTTCTGTAGTGAAATTGTATTCGTGTATTGTTGCACGAGGTTAACCCCCCCCCCACACATCAGCTTTCAGGCATTTTGAGTGTAAGCCATTTTCACCCCTGATTACATGCAAATTTTGCAGACAGATTATGAAATTTTAAAAGCCTGTCGCAAACAGCTACAAAACTTTCTGTCACCGGGTTAAAAAACAATTACTACTCTGCTGTCTAATTCTTTTTTTTTTTTTATATTGTCTGTGACTGCATCACCTCATAAACAAGAGGATCCTCAGCATCACAAAATATACTGATGTTTACTGAATAACCCAAGAAACATATTTACCTTGATTAGAAATTTTTACCATCTTAATTAAAGAATGATATTAATTTATAATGTTGCGTTAATAAAGGTAGTCTAATTGCCAACTAGGGCTGGACGATGTCAGGAATTTAATATCATGATATATCGTCATCCTCATATCATGATATTCTGATATATCGATATCACGACAAATTCAAATAAAATATTATGGTTATTTAATCATTATAGTAATTATTAAATAAGCTATTAAATAATTATAGTTTGTAAATAAGCAAAATTCTGCAAATTGACATATCATATTTATTAAAATATAGGCAGAAAAATACAGAAAATATTTTAACACGTTGACTGTCAAGCTACGAAATAACTCATAGCTTGGTAAACAATGTAATAAAATTTTCTATTGAAAAATTGTTTAATGCAAAGATCGTTTAGTATACCAAATTTAAATACTACTTTCTACATGTGAACTATCAAAATCATTCGTTTTACTGTATGTACGTATAACAATACGGAGTCAATATCTTCTTTGAAGTGTACTCATTAAATTTTAATGGATGGTGCACTTTCAAATGAGAAAGTAAATTTGTTGTACTCCCTCCTTTTGCACTTACAGATTTTTGGCAGAGTTTACAAATTGCCACATCAGTGTTGATAATAGTAGTACCATGCTCATTGGCAGGTATCACAAAAGTAGACCAAACCTGACTTTTAGTCTTTGATTTAGTTACCAAATGATGATATTCCAAAGAATCAATAGTATGACTCATTGTCATTTTAAAAATTGAAGATTTTAAAATAATAAATACCAAAAAAATAAGTATATATTTAAATATTGCTAATTTTAAAAGAATTTCAACAAAATAGATCATAAATACTGATTGGTTTGTAGAAATTTTTGATCGTTCATCTAGTTGTAATATATTCATTTATGATTCAATCATTAATTAGCATCATGAATTATGTATATCACTAAAAAAATTTTTTTTAAATAATTATATAGATTATAGAACAAAGAATTCTGTTAATAAATTACATTTATAAAATAAATTTAGACAAAATTAATTAACATAAAAAATATACCATTAATTAAAATAAATTATGTACATGTAAACTTTTTCTTCTTTTTTCTTTAATATTTTTAGAAGAAAAAAAAAAAAAAAAAACTATTGCAGATACAAAATGATAGATTTTTATTTTTATTAATTTACTTTCTTTAATCTTTCTTAAGATTCATTGTAGCTCAATACTTATTATTCATCAATATCGAAAAATCGGCAATCTTCCCACCAATTCTAATAATCAAATTATGAGTCCAATTAAACAATAAAAATTTAACATGCTTGTTCCCCACTGTCCCGTAACATTCAATCACGATCTCCGGCGATCGTCATCCTCAGTAACATGAGTAAACAAAGAGTGTTTTTCCTTCTTGAGTGTTTATCGGCTATTCTGCGCAAGCGTGATGTTTCTGATTATATTCATGAATGTTTCTGATTATATTCATGAATATTGTCTGTGCCGCTGTGAGTGAGTGAATGTGAGTATGAGTTTATTCGAATAAGGAATCAGAAATCAAGTATATATGAACATGATTACGATGATATTGCCATTGCCGACTCATTTCACTCATGAGTAGCGGGGATGATTGTGCACTTAGATATTACGATTTCATTTATGAATGCGATATGGACATGATGTTGAGTTTTTAGTGAGTATTGTGAAATAAATCTTGAATGATTGAAACAAAAGAATAGATTCTTTGATTGAAACGATGTTCAAGTGTGCGGCGCGTGACTATCGTTGGAAAAAAATTTATCTATAAAGCAAGTTTTTTTTTTTTTGTTGTTGTTGTTGCTATTTTAGGAAAGAGATTTGCTATAGGCTTACTTTATTAGAACAAATAAAAATATTTTAACCCTCAATCGTATTTTTTCTTCAAAATATCAACAACAAAGAAAATTTGGATAATATAAAATCCCACAAATCTTCTCTTTACTAGTGCTCAGAGCTTTCTTAAGTCGTTTTTTACATTCTTCTATACTCAATACAAGAAAGTATTGGATTCATATAAATTTTTAATTACGGTTTTCAATGGATTTACACGTTTTGAGAGGTCCAGAACACAATTTGACCATTTTTAGAAAATTGGTGTGACAAGAATTTTGTGGTGAATATATCTACAGAACTACTGCACCGAATTGAATATAAATTTATGGTGTAAATGCACCTGAACATAAATTAGTGTTTATATACTTTTGGTACCGATTGGTCAACAGGTGGCGCTGCTATACAGCGATTTACGCTGTTTCAGGAATTATAGCATGGAATTGCATATAAATTTATATGTAGATGCACCTTGATATATGTTAGTGCCTGTCAACTTTTGGTGTCAACTGCCCAACAGGTGGTGCTGCTACATGGCGATTTCCGTAATTTCAGGAGAGGCTATATCTCAGTAATTACAGCACAGAATTGCATATAAATTTATATGCAGATGCACCTTGACATTTATTAGTTTCTGTCAACTTTTAATGCCAATCGCTCTAAAGATGACGCTGCTATACAGCGATTTCGGCAATATAAGTGAAGGCTGTATCTCAGGTTCTATTGCGTATAATCAAACTTGATATATGAAAAGGCTATTATGATGATGCAATTTGGGTGCATATCCGCCGATAGGGGGCGCTGCTGTACAGCAATATTCTACGAAAACGATAAGGTTGTCATTCTAATAGCCACAACATAGTAGCTTTTTTTTTTTTTTTTCTAGTTTCTAAAAAAGTCCATTTAAGTTAGAATTGAAATTTCCCCCCAAAGTAATATATCTTTAATAAGGGCAATTTTAGCAGCAGGGTAATAAAGAAATTAATTGCTTCTAAAACAGTGATATATGATAACATATAAAATCATTATCATTGCACAACAAACCTAAATATTTTAACAATGAATTAAAATACATGTAGTAAGTTCTAATAAATGGGCATCAAGATTTTTTTCCCCTCTTTTTAACATTCCATAAATTAAAAAAATGTGGAACATTAATTAATAAGAAGTTAATTCTATTTTTTTAGAACATTATTAATTTTCTGTCAGTTTTAATTTTTTCATAAAACATCCAAATTTACAAAAATTGGATAAAAATAGTAACAACAAGCCCTCCGCTCCCCTTGAAAAAAAAAAAAAAACTGTTCCCCTCCCCATGAAATTAATGTATATAAAACTTCTTTTCATCTTTCATGCATGCAATTTCTATTTTTATTCATCCCTATTGTTAGGTAAAAGATGAAAATAAGAAATTATATTGTCTATACATAGCCGATATATCGTGACATTTGGTTGATCAATATCGATTATCATGATCTGTGGTAGATATCGATATTTGACGATATATCGATATATCATCCAGCCCTATTGCCAACTTGCAAATAGTTTCTCCAAACATATCCAAAGGCCTTTTGTGAACGGAAGAAAGGAAGGTAGAAATTATTGTACGTTTTTGAAAAGCAATTTCTATGTAAGGGATCAAGATATGCAAATACGTCTCTACCATTCGAAAGAGCATTTATTACTGACTATAATAGCATAATAATAATTATTATTTTTTTTTATGTGGATATTTTTTAATGGGGGGGGGGAGGAAGTCCAGAATTTTGTTTTTGTGTGAAAAACTAATCATTTAATATTCTAACAAAAGATACCTTTAGGAAGGCCATTTGATCTTTTTTCCTGCCGTATAAAACTTTTAACAAAATACGGATTAATGATTCATATTTTTAAAATTTATTAAACATCGAATTTTTTACTAAACATTTTATTATTCAAAAAGTTTTCAGGATAAATCAGTTATTATTATTTTTTAAATATAGATCTCAATGAGAGGAACAAATCCTAAAAAGATTAAAATCTGATTGTAAAAAAGTTAGCAAGTTATAAATACTTTTGTGAAATGAGGACATTCTTTCTTTAAAAATCTTGTTTTTTAAATTCAAATTCTGTGTAAACAAACAAAAATACAGGAGATATATCTGTATCATTTGAAAGCATGTTTCTTCACAATTCCAATGATATAACTTTTTTTTTTTTTTTTTTAAATATGAATGTTATATTTTTTAATATAAAAAAATAAATAAAATAAAACTCCAAAATTTCTGATTTTTTTTTTTTTTCAGCTCACATTCGCTCGTTATTTTTTCTTTTTTAATCGCTCTGTACAAAAAACCAGTGGTTCAATTTCTTAACTATAGATATCATCAGAAAGTCCATTTAATTCTCTTTTCAACTATATGAAAATTTTTACAATTTATAGATTAACGGGTCATATATATATATATATATATATATATATATATATATTGTAATTTACGAAACACCAAACTTTTCACTAAACATTTTATAACTCAAAATGTGCACCACAAAAAGCAGACAAAAGAGAAGGGAGGTTACATTATAGCATACATCTCTGGCCAATGAGAGTTTATTGCGTCACATCATGTGGCTATTGATATCAGAGAGGAAGGGCGAAAACAAAAGTTTATACATATATTCATTTCTTTGCACTTGAGATGGAGGGAGTGGGAAACCAGAATACAAATCTTACTAAAAAATAAATATTGGAGAGGCTGTTATTGCTTCAGTTCACTTACTTCATTAATTTTTTCTTTATGCAGATGCTAAAAACTGATCTAAAAATGCTTTGAATAATAAAAATAATAAATTCATCTTTCTTTTTCTCTCTCCTCCCACATCTCTTTTCTAGATATTTTAAATTTGAAAACAATAAGTTTTAAATTTAATTGTAACTGTATATATAAAACTAGTTTAACCCCACAAGCAAGTCACAAGTCTTGCCGCCTGCCTCCTTCCTTCCTTTCTTAAATTATTTTTTCATAAATTTCGATATAGTTTATGTTTTTAAGTTAAGATTTGTTGTATTAGTTTATTATTTTGTTTGTTTTGCAGGCTGTTAATTAATAAATCTGGTTTCTTTAAATATGTGTATTTCATCCCCTAATGAATTTTTTTTCATTTTTCTGAACTTCTCCTACATAAAGAAATTTTTAATCTGTTAAAAAGTCATTGGTGTTTCAGTGATCTTGTATCTGTTGCTTGGCTTCTACTATGCTTAAAGCTTAATAGATCATCATTATTATATATATATATATAAATTATTTCATTCTAATTTAAATAAATAAAAAACTTTTCTCATTAGTACATAAAGACATTTTTCTATCTTTTAGAGGGAGTTGCTATATAACAAGTGAATCAGATAGTGATGAAGAAGTATTTTCAAACCGTTAAGTATTATTTAAAGTTTTAACATTATAGCTATTTTACAGGCTCTTAACTTTTTAATTTCCTGTAGATATTTTTGCTATTAGCTAATGGATATGAATTGCAACTATGTTATATCATACGTATTTCTATTTTAGTTGCAGCAAGAGTAACTCTGTTGCCTTCTACAATAGAAGACAAGTATGTTTCTATGTTTATGTGTCTAATTGCTAATATTATTTTTAACAAATGCATGCTCACAAATGTTACAATACAACACTTTACTTTAAAGTATTAAGATTGTTTCGTTGCATAAGAATAATGTGTTGTTTATATTTCACATTGACATTATATTAATTTGTAGACACATTTTACTAAATTTGATGCAAAATTGCTTGATTTAAATATGCAATAAAAGATACATTTATGTATGTGCATCATAAATAAGTCTGTAAAATGTAAAACCTATCTTAAAAAATAGGTTAAAAAGTTAATGTTGAGAAAAGCTTTTGAAAAGAATTAAAGATGTTAATTATGCTCTTTCCATAAAAATTTTACAAAATTTGTTTGTGGTGAAGTCATATTTCTTTATTTAAAATTAATGAGATATGCCCTTTATTTGCATATTGCATGAAATCCCCCCCCCCCCTTTTTTTTTTCTTGTCTCTATTCTTTTTTAATTCAAATTGGCCAAATTTTGAGCTGTATTGAATTAAATCTTTTATTCTTATTTTTAGGGAGAATTATGATACTGCAATGAAATCTAAAGGTAAAAAGTTTTAGTTAAGTCCTACTGTGCATTCTTTGTTTTTCTACAAAAAATTAAGAAATTTCATTTTAACTTTTGTAATTATCACATTTAAAAATACACTATTATATTTTATAAATCCAATAAAATTATTTGTATTTGTTTAAGCATTAAATAAATAAAAACCTACCATACTATATTTTTATTGCTTATTTTCTACAATTTTTTATCAACTTGTATTTTAATAATTGTATTTTAATAACTTTTTTTTCAGTAGTTAAGAAAATGAGTGAATTCCAGACTCCTCTTCCTCCTGAAAAGTAAGTTAAAAAATAAATTACATTTTACATTGATAATGATTGTCTGCTCATAAGTTTCTCATAATTATACCTTCCACATTTTTCAATATTCAATTACGCATCAAAATTTAAATTTTATAATAATAATAATAAATTCCTTTATTTATATATATATTCTTTTAATTAACTAATGTGTTTAGATATGCGTTGCCAGTTACTGTAAACTACTCTGGGTTAAACTTTATTATTGTAGAAAAGTAAATTTTAGTAAATTTTTAGTTAGTAATTTAATATCAAATTACTACTTCTTCTATTAAATATTTATTTTAAAAAATAAAAAATACAGTTAAGAATTTTTTTTTTTTAAACTTTTATTGAAATGCAATGTATCTAGTTACTAAATAACATTATATGAACAAAAAAAAAAAAAAAAAAAAAAAAAAGAAAAAAGATCTAAGAAAATTGTCAACTTTATCAACGAAGATTTGCTAGTTATTTGAAATAAATATTCTAATACAGTCAAACCTCATTAACTTGAATTTCAAGGGAAATTAAAATTCATGTCATTAAGAGTTCATGTGATCAGTAACTCAGAATTTAATCTTTTAGAAATATTCAAAAAATACATATATACCAAATACATCAAACACCTTTATTTGTTTGAAAATACATTATAAGTTAATTAATTCTGCCTAATCTGGATTTTTTTTTTTTTTTTTTTTAATTGTATTTCTTTTTGTTTGGTATCACAAAAATAAAAAATTTGATCTTAAAACAATCTGATATCTATGTTTTTTTTTCTCCCCCCCCCCCCCCCCCACACACACACTTTTTTTTTTTTTTTTTTTTCACATATTGCACCTACCTGACAATATATATATATATATATATATATATATAGTTACGAAATTGTAAATAATTGTGTTTATTTTTGTATAAATTCTTTCAAAGAGTTAGTAAGTTGATAAAGTGCTAATTTTGTGCATTTCTAGTCGTTTTAGCGTTGAAATAGCCTTATTTTCCCTTAAAAACGCATTGAAAAGCCCCAGTAATGCAGGTAATGGATTTGGCACCAAATTTGGCGACTGTTTCCCACCTTGGTGATTTTTTTGGCGACCTTGGCGAGAAAATCCTTATATGGGATATACCAAATATGGAAGCTGTAAGTTGATTGGTTGACCACTTTCTAGAGTTTTCTCGAAAAATCTGGGTTCCATGGAACAGCATATAAGGAGCGCTTCCTCGCCAAGGCAGTCAGTTCAGATCTCAGCCAGCTTCGCTAGTGCTTGCATTGCTCTTGAGCCTCTTTGAGAGAGACTTGCTTCAAGTGTTATTGCTATACAGTTTGTACTGTGGATTTGCTATTGACAGCTGTTGTTTAAGCTGTGGTTACTGCTTGAATTGAAGCTGATAATTGGTTTATTGACCTGTATTTTTCTGGAACTTTCTGTGAATAAATTACTGAATTTTTGTAAGTTTGGCCTTTCATTCCCGGACAACTCACGAACCCCCAAGTACGCAACATTTCTGGTGTCAGAAGTGGGATTGTCTGTGAATGGTTATAACTAGAGCTATGGAAGAAGAGATGAAGAAACTTCTAGAAAGCTTAGCTACCCAGATGAATGAAATGAAAGAAGGGCAAAGAGAAATGAAAGAAGGACAGAGAGAGATGAAAGATAGCCTGAGTCAAGAGATGAAAGAAATGAAGGTAGCACAAGAGGAAATGAAAGCAGTTCAGGAAAAGATGGAAGCCAGTTTGACCGAAGAAATTAAATCTAATCAAGATGAGATGAAGAGAGAGCTTTCAACGGCGAAAGAATCAATAGAGAGTAAATTAACGGTGATGGAAAATAGAATGAATGGAATAGAAGAGAAAGTTATAAAGATAGAAGAAAGTTTTAAAGAGAAAGTTATAAAGATAGAAGAAAATTTTGAAGAGAAAGTTTTGAAAGTGGAAAAGAATTTTGAAGAGAGATTTATGAAGATAGAAGAGAAATTTAAAGAAGATAGAAAGCAAGTTTAGGAGAATGGAGGAAGATCTTGAGAGAAAAATGAAAGAAGAGTGGAACGGAGAAGTTCTAGGGAATGAACTGCAGAGCAAGATTCGGAATCTCGAAGAAAAGTTACAATCCATGCCTCAGGAAACTGAAAAGAAAGAGAGAAGAATCCAGAATCAGGAATTTATTAAGCTATCCACCTACGACGGCAGTTCCTCCTGGCATGTATATAATATGCAGTTTTCCATCGTAGCTGAAGCTAACGGCTGGGACTCTACCGCCAGGTCAGTCCACTTAGCAGCAGCATTACGGGGAGATGCAGCCGAGATACTGAAAAATGTTTCTAAAGAAGAAAGGAACGACTTCGAGGCCCTGAGTAGAGCACTGGAGCTACGGTTCGGAGAGAAGTGTTCTAAGGACTATAGTCGCCTCCAACTAAAATCCCATTACCAGAAAACAGGCGAAAGTTTACAGGAGCTGGCTGCGGACATTCAGAGATTGTCACACCTAGCATTCTCAGACTGTCAAGCTGACACTCGAAACGACTTAGCTCTTCAGTACTTTATCGAT
This sequence comes from Salticus scenicus, assembly GCA_963930645.1. NCBI lineage: Eukaryota > Metazoa > Arthropoda > Arachnida > Araneae > Salticidae > Salticus > Salticus scenicus. The sequence goes on along the minus strand of OZ005653.1, from coordinate 40,042,950 downwards.
GCTGTTCGGGATCCAGAAATTCAAAAAGCGCTGAGACTCTCCAACATCAGAGACGTAGAATCAGCTTTAGGTTATGCACTTAGGATAGAGGCAGCCCAACAAGCCTCCCACAAAGACCGCCATACCATAAGAGCAGTCTCATTAAATGATACGCCTGCTGGTGAAAATGAAATGAAGAGAAGTATCGAAGAGATCTTAAAGAGATTGCGCAGCCTGGAGAATAATAAGGAAATAAAGGATTGGAAAGTGCTGGGGCTGTGGAGGGGATGGTCATGTAAAGAGAAACTGCCCTGTACGACTAACTATAGGAAATCACCCGGCTTCAACATCACTGCAGGGAAACTAAGAGGAGGCCATCTCGCGGGGCGGAGGTTGCCTGAGATTAAAGAGCCCCAATTTACAGTATTTCCTGTTTCATCGATGAGTGGCGGCGATAATGGACTTCACGTCTATGGCCAAGTCAACAACGCCACCTGCCGGATGATTCTGGACACGGGAGCCAACGTGACCATCATTAGAACGGATTTGGCTCAAGAACTAAAAGAGAAGATCATCTGGACTCCGCACTGCGTTAAACTCCAGACTGTGACCAGAGACGAGATCAAAATATATGGAAAAATGAACTTGACTATCGCTTTTGGGAATGCCAGTTACCATCATATGGCATATGTGGCTGATATAAGAGATCCTTTAATCATTGGAGTTGATTTCCTGAGAAAATTTAACTTTCAATTGGACTTCAAGAATAATGAACTGCATTCGAGTTCGGAAGACATCGCTGTGTTCAACACTGAAAATCAAAACATTCAGACAATTTGCCAGATAACAGCCAAGTCTGAAATTTCCATCCCTCCACATACAGAGACAATAGTTTCAGGAACACCTCCTACCAAGCAATACTTCCGCTATGGACTGATTGAATACCCGAATACAGACAATAGCCCAAGAGGAGTTCTGGTAGCTTCATCTCTAGTTGATCTCTCAAAGAGTACTATTCCTGTGAGAGTCGCAAACATCAGCGATAAGGTCCGGACAGTGAAGAAGGATGAGGTGTTAGCAACCTGCACTCCTGTTACATGCATCAACCGTCCCACGCAATCAACCACATCCAAGTCTTCAGAACAATTAATAACGGAATTACTAAAGAATGCAGAGTTAGGAAAGGAACAGAGATGTGCTGCAGAGAAGCTACTCCAAGAATTTAAAGAACTTTTTTCTCGAACACCTGAAGACGTCGGGAGAACGAACATCACCCAGCACAGAATTGATACAGGAAATCATCCTCCAATCAAACAACATCCAAGAAGACTTCCCTTTGCTAAACAGGAAGAGGTCACTGAACTTCTAAGTGAAATGCAGCACAATGATATCATCGAGCCATCAACGAGTCCTTGGGCCTCTCCCATAGTACTGGTGCGGAAAAAGAATGGTTCAACAAGATTTTGTGTGGATTATCGTCGTTTGAATGACATAACGAAGAAAGACAGTTACCCTCTTCCCAGAATTGACGACACATTAGATACACTTGCTGGCAATAAATGGTTCTCGACGTTGGATCTGAAGAGCGGTTACTGGCAAGTAGAATTACATCCTGATGATCGTGAGAAGACTGCATTCACCACGGGACAAGGACTGTGGCAATTTAAAGTTATGCCGTTCGGATTATGTAATGCTCCTGCCACCTTTGAACGCCTGATGGAGACAGTGCTAAAAGGACTTTCCTATGAAGCCTGTCTGGTGTATTTGGATGATATCATCATTGTGGGGCGCACTTTTGAAGACCATCTACGAAACATTCGAAGGGTGCTGGAGAAACTCAGAATGGCTAACTTCAAGTTGAATCCAGGCAAGTGTAACTTGTTCCGTCGTGAAGTGAGCTACCTCGGCCATATCATCTCTGCCGAAGGTGTGAGAACTGATCCTGAGAAGATCTCTGCAGTCGAGAACTGGAGTCGCCCTGAAAATGTACACCAACTACGAAGTTTCCTGGGGTTATGCACTTACTACAGGAAGTTTGTCAAGGATTTCTCAAATATTGCCAGACCACTGCACAAGCTGACGGAAGCCAAACAGAAGTTCCTGTGGACAGATGAATGTGAAAAAGCGTTCGAGCGACTTAAAGAGGCCTTAACATCATCGCCTATCTTGACATATCCACAGCCCGACAGACAGTTCATACTTGATACAGATGCCAGCCATGAGAGTGTCGGTGCTGTTCTGTCGCAGGAAATTGATGGTCAAGAACATGTCATTGCCTATTGGAGTAAATGCCTGTCTAAACCGGAGCGAAATTACTGTACCACCAGGAAAGAGCTACTCGCCATCGTAAAAGCCATAGAACATTTCCATCATTACCTCTATGGCAGAAGATTCCTGCTCCGGACTGACCATGCATCTTTAACGTGGTTGCTCCAGTTCAAGAACCCGGAAGGACAGATTGCCAGGTGGATACAACGCCTGCAGGAATATGACTTCGAGATACGTCATCGTAAAGGGACTCTACATGGTAATGCAGATGCCTTGTCACGGAAGCCCTGCTCGGAAAGCTGCAAGTATTGCTCTAGAGCCGAACAGAAATACCTGCCGATAAATCCGGTTGCCTGCCAAGTTACTGTCTCAACACCATCAGATCAAGATCCCGATCCATGGAGTGACGAAGAACTTAGAAAATCCCAGTTGGAAGATCCTGACATAAAGCCAATATCACAGCTGAAGGAGACGACCAGCAACAGACCTATCTGGCAGGACATTTCCAGATTTAGTCCCATTACGAAAAGTTATTGGGCACTTTGGGACTCTCTTCATATCAGAAACGGCGTATTATACAGAAAGTGGGAATCTGATGATGGGAAAAGCTTCAGATGGCAGATTTTATTACCAAGATAAAAAATTCCAGCTGTTTTAGAACAACTGCATAGTAGCTGTACCGGAGGCCATTTTGGGGTAATGAAGACTCTGCAGAAAGTTCGGGAACGCTTCTACTGGTGCAAGGCAAAGGAGGATGTGGAGAAATGGTGTAAATCCTGTGATGCTTGTGCGGCATGTAAAGGCCCGCAGAAACGAAGTCGAGGAAGACTGCAACGGTATAACGTGGGAGCACCATTTGAACGGATTGCAATCGACATCTTGGGTCCTTTGCCACGGACCTCCAGTGGAAATAAATACATTCTCGTCGTGATGGACTATTTCACCAAGTGGCCTGAGGCATATCCTATTCCCAATCAAGAGGCATGCACAGTTGCAGAAGTCCTAGTGCAGCAATGGGTGTCAAGGTACGGCACGCCCCTACAACTTCATACCAACCAAGGTAGGAACTTTACCTCTGATGTTTTCAAAGGACTATGTGAACTACTCGGCATAGACAAAACCCGGACAACACCCTTACATCCCCAGTCGGACGGCATGGTCGAGAGGTTCAACCGTACCATCCTGAATAACCTCTCCCTTCTAGTATCAAGGAACCAGCAAGATTGGGACTTGAAGTTGCCATTGTTCCTGCTGGCTTATCGAAGTGCTGTCCATGAAACCACCGGCTATACTCCAGCCCAGATGCTGTTTGGACGTGAACTTCGTCTCCCTTGTGATCTCCTGTTTGGTTGTCCACCCGATGCGCCTTCATCGCCCGAGGAGTACATCCAAGATCTCCAGGCACGATTTGAGGACGTTCACAACTTTGCTCGGGAGCGAATTCACATTGCATCGGAGAAAATGAAGACAAGGTACAATCTAAAGGCTACGCAATATGAGTTTCAGGAAGGAGAGAAGGTCTGGTTGTGGAATCCTGTTCGACGCAAAGGACTCTCTCCCAAGTTACAGTGCAACTGGGACGGACCATACACAGTCTTAAAAAGGCTGAATGATGTAGTGATCACTAAAACACCTTCATCAAAACCGAAGGTGGTGCACTATAATAGGCTAGCCAAGTACCACAAGTAACGGTAATATTAAAAATTAAAAATGTAAATACTGGTAAAATTTGCGCATGCGTAATGTAAATATTTGTATATAAATATTTGTACATATTTGTGAATTTTGTAAATATTTGTATATAAATATTTGAACATATTTGTGAATTTTGTAAATATTTCTCACTTGATTTGTATTTCTATTTTATCGTTATATGCAACTTAGTTTTTGTGTTTTAGATTGTGTAAATTTGTTTAGTTTCACCTCTTGACCAAGGGTTGCACTGCCCGGGACGTGCAGTCCTTGGGAGGGGGGCAGTGTTACGAAATTGTAAATAATTGTGTTTATTTTTGTATAAATTCTTTCAAAGAGGCTTAGTAAGTTGATAAAGTGCTAATTTTGTGCATTTCTAGTCGTTTTAGCATTGAAATAGCCTTATTTTCCCTTAAAACGCATTAAAAAGCCCCAGTAATGCAGGTAATGGATTTGGCGCCAAATTTGGTGACTTTTTCCCACCTTGGCGATTTTTTTGGCGACCTTGGCGAAAAAATCCTTATATGGGATATACCAAATATGGAAGCTGTAAGTTGATTGGTTGACCACTTTCTAGAGTTTTCTCGAAAAATCTGGGTTCCATTGAACAGCATATAAGGAGCGCTTCCTCGCCAAGGCAGTCAGTTCAGTTCAGATCTCAGCCAGCTTCGCTAGTGCTTGCATTGCTCTTGAGCCTCTTTGAGAGAGACTTTCTTCAAGTGTTATTGCTATACAGTTTGTACTGTGGATTTGCTATTGACAGCTGTTGTTTAAGCTGTGGTTACTGCTTGAATTGAAGCTGATAATTGGTTTATTGACCTGTATTTTTCTGGAACTTTCTGTGAATAAATTACTGAATTTTTGTAAGTTTGGCCTTTCATTCCCGGACAACTCACGAACCCCCAAGTACGCAACATATATATATATATATATATATAATAAAGATGATCTATTAAGCATAGTAGAAGCCAAGCAACAGATACAAGATCACTGAAACACCAATGACCAATAAGATAAAAAAAAAAAAAAAAAAAAAAAAAAAAAAAATCATCAGTGGATGAAATACACTAATGTAAAGAAACCAGATCTATTAATTAACAGCCTGCAAATCAAACGAATCAATAAAGTAAAACAACAAATCTTAACTTAAAACCATAAACTTATCAAAATCAATGAAAAAACAACCTAAGAAACACAAGATAGGAAGAAGGAGGCAGGCGGCAAGACTTGTGACTGCCTGTGGGGTTACACTAGTTTTACGCCGGCAACACTCCCCCAGCCTGCCACAACCAGAACAGGAACCATATGGATTTAAAATGCAAAATTTCAAAGCAGATGAACAACAATGAAACCACGAAGCCACAATGAAATTCACCGATTGATCACATTGTGTTTAACAGTATAATTAGAACATTAAATATAGTTGACAACTCAAAAAGGAAAAATCTGAAATTTTATTATATATATATATAGATAGGTAGATAGATAGATAGATAGTGTTAATGCCAATATAGGCATATATTTTTTATTTTTAAATGTCAATCAAGAATTAAAATCAAAAAGCATTAACTCGCTTTGTTATACAGTTAGCAGTAAAATTATTAGAGTGCTAGCAATAATTCCTATATAAAAAATGTACGCTTAATACTGTTTTGTTAAATAAATCCTTGTCGAATCCCGTTCTTAGTCAGCCTAAAAACATTATTCAACAAGGATTTATTTAACAAAACAGTATTAAGTGCACTTTTTTTATATTGGAATTATTGCTAGCGCTCGAATAATTTTACTGCTGACTGTAAAACTGTCACAACTGCCACCTTCTATCAATCTTAATACTAATCCCAATAGCAATCCCGGGGTGAGGTTTGACTTAGATTTCTTTAACAAGAGCTATGCACAAAAAGGCACAGTTATATTTCTTTAGCAAGTGCTATGTTTAAAAAAAAAAAAAAAAAAAAAAAAAAAAGCTGTTTTTTGCATGTAGCCATTTTTAAAATCTTAATTTTGGCACAAACCACCAGAGAAGGGCTTAAACTTATTGATTGCAATTTTCTATTGGTTATTTTACATAATTATGATATAATCTTTGTCTAATTAGCCAACTCATTTTCGGCTGCCAGATGAAACATTTTGACTCATCAGTCATTAAAAGATATATTTACAAATTCTGAGTTTTGACACAAATAATCAAAAACCAATTTCCATCAGCTATTTTCTGTTTAAAGTCGTTAAGCATTTATTAATGTAAACATCATTCATTTAACTGTCTGCCTTTTTTGTAGGAAATACTTTAATCATTATTCATTTAATCAGTTATTACCGGAAATTATAGTGGAGTAAACAATAAAATAAGAACTGGAAATTATAGCAGTAAGATTTTAAAACATCCTTAAAGATAAATTTATTTTACCAGGTAATCATTAAAACTGATTTATTGCATGTTCATTCTATAATTCTCATATATGGAGTTTATTTATTTTTGTATAGTAATTTAATCTCACCATTTATTTATTTATTTATTTATTTTATATCTTTCCTATCAATTTATTTCATTTTATTTTTTCCATTAAAGAGTAGTTTAATCACTTGTATATTCCACCATCATCGTTTATGAAGTGAAATAAGAAATCCCACTTTACTTTTTGATTTAATTCTGCATTATAAATTTTAAATAATATTTTTTATCCTTTCATTATATTATTTATTTAAATAATAATTGAAATGAAGTTTTTAACTATAAATCTTAATAATTTAATTTTTTGATTTAATCAAAATACAGCCATAACCAATAACATAACCATAACAGCCTTTCGTAGTTTAACTAGATACATCTAGAAAAATTTTATCTAGGATCCATTCAGGAAAAAAGTTTCTAAAATATTGTTTTTATGAACATTAAAATTTTTTCAATACAACTGTTGGGTTGTTCATTAGAAATAATTACTGTACACTTTTCAGGAAAATCTCATGTAAAGCTGTGGATTCTGAAAGTGATGAATCGTTTTCAAACTGTTAAGTATCTTTTTTACATTATTACTGTGAAATAATTTATTTTTATTTTTAATTTATTAATAAAATTGTATGATAAAATAGTCTACATAAGTTATTATTTTCCAGTTACTAATTTTTATGGCATAAAATACACATTTTGTACTTTTTTAAAATGACCTATTTTATTGACAATGTCATACATGAAAATTATAAAATATTTTATGACTGGCAGTTTCTGTCTGTGTAATTGTCAGGGGCAGCACCTGAACTAATTCAAATGTGGTAGCAGTATGATTCATTGAAAAAATTGTTGAATTAGATGCATGTAAAATATTTATATATATATATATATATATATATATATATATATATATATATATTATTAATTTCTACAATGTCTCATTCAAATTTATAAAATAAAGAGATTATTCTCTTACCTTTATTTCTTTATTGCAATAGTTTTGATTTTGTTCATGTTATTTTTTCTTCTAAAAAAAAAAAAGAAAAACTACAAAAATAATTTTCATATGAATTTATTAAAATCTACAAGAATTTGATTTGTGCTCTTTCTTGAATGAACATTTTACTAAATATAAATTAAATAACTGGTGTCAAATAAATATTTAAATTTAAAAATATTTATTGTAGACCATTTACACACCATAAAATAAATCCAAGCACTACCGGTTTCGAAAAGACGTAGGTTCTTTAGGTGTCAAAAACACATGCTTACGTACTACTTTGGAAGCAAAAGCAAGAGTGAAGATTTTGCTATCAACAATAATTTATTTCAGCTTTTTAAGGAGCCTTTTATAGCAGGGTTCGTTGATTTAAATCAGTTTGATTAAAATCATGATTTAAATCTTGATTTAAATCAATGGATTTTTTTAAAAAAATCATTGATTTAAATCAACTGATTTTTTTAAAAAGTCATTTATTAAAATTGAATCATTTTTCAAAACTTTTTATGATCTAAATTTTTTAAATCTTCTTAGAATGAGTTTCAAATACAAAATATGTTGCATTTACAACCTTCAATTAGCAAAACTATATATATAGGTATCTGTACGTGTGTGTGTGTTGGCACATATGAACCAATTACTTTAAATCTTACACAATTACTTTTTATGCTTCAGAAATGAATTAAAGAACTAAAAAATGTACTAATTCAGTATAGGATTTTACACTAAGACCATAGATTATCATGAAAACTCTATGAACTTGTCTTTTTTTTAAAAACATTTTAACAACAAAGCATAATTAATTCAACTATTATGATATTATATAAAGCATGGAAGTTTTCACTTTTATTTATTTATGTATTTTTAATGACATTTCAGCTTCATTTATTAATTTTTTAATGTCATTCAGCATTTATATATATATATATATATATATATATATATATATATATATATATATATATATATATTATTGTGTCCATAAAAATGTTTCTTTTCTAAAATTTTTCTCATTTAAAGTACTGCATATATTAGTTTTTATAAAATTACTATTTAATGATTTGTTATCATATTTTATTATTTTATGAGTTTTTATGTTAATCATAAAGTTGAATGATTTCTATAATGAGAACTTTTATATGATAGTAGTTTTTCTCAAAAATATTTCTATTTTTCACTAAAATTTGCCTCAAAAATAAAACCTGGATCGACCTATGCTTAAGCTTCAGTTATTTTCTTTGATAACATTTTATTTTGATTATTCACGTGCATTATTGGGATTATGCATATTTCAAAATTTTTTTAGTGTTAACTTTCATGCCATAATTAACATGGTTTATAATAATACCATAGATAATTACATATAGATCCATTAAATTAACAATACAGTATGTTATCCAGAATCAGAATGGTCAAAGAAATGTTTTATTCTTCCCTAACACTCAGAGACGTTTATTTTTAAATATGGAAATTGTCTGCTTCATTTGTATTTTTAAATTTTAAATAAAAGGTATTTAGTTAAAATGAGAAGTTTCATCTTTTAGTAATAAAGTGATCATATGATTTTACAAAATGATGAGCTGAAAAATCTATATATAAAATAGAGAACTTCTAATAATATGTATTTAGAGTAAAAGTAAATATTCACATAACATGACAGTTGTTTTTCATATACATTCTGTTTTAAAAACTAAAAGGGAAGGTACAAGTTTACGTTAAATTTGCTTGTTAATTTGTATTTGAGTATGCTATAATTCTTGTGGTCTTAAATGATAAATTTCATTATCCATCAGTGTTAAAAGTTAAAACTGATGTATATATGCTTATAAAAAGCATAGCTTCTGGCATGAAATTTACTTAAATTATGTTTTTAGACATTGTTTAAGATATAGATTACTTTTACAGGTATAAAGTAATGAGTAACTATAAATTTGTAGACTTTTTAAAAAAAATCCGATTTAAATCGAAAAAATCCGATTTAAATCAAAAAAATCACGAACCCTGTTTTATAGTCTCAGCACATTTAATACCTATGTTTCCTCAAATGAAATGTAAATAGGAGTTTGGCACATGTAGAGTTCATGAGCCATACATGTTACTATAATAAACAAGTGTGTCAAAAAGAAGAAGATTATTTGATTGGTTATGAAAAAGAATTTGAATGTCTTTTTTTATTATTATTTTCCAGAGAATATTATGTTGATTACCCATAGTGCTTTTCAGGATTCTGATTTAAAAAGTCAATTTAATTTAATCATATAATTAAAAATAATTATAGTACATGGTAATCATCAAAAAGCATATAGATTTTATTTTTTTATTTCATTTTATTTATTTTTTAATGTTGTGAATTATCTTGTAAATTGGCTTATGCAGTAGATATTACTTTATTACTTTTAAATTTTGAATAAACTTTGTATGATTATATTTTCTATTCACTAATTAATAATTTTTCTGTTTTTGTAACAATAGAACATTCAACCTTGATTTTTTTTTTTTTTTTTTTTTTTTTTTTATCTTTTCCGTTGGCCATTGATTCATATTTACACTGGTATACTGAATATGCTGCTAATCAAACAAGTCAAATTGCAAGCTTCTTATTTTTTATACACAATTTTGAAGTAATAAAAATTTTAAGGCATTTTATTAAGTTTTTAAACTATTTTCACGGAGGAGGTATGAAAGTTCATATTTACCACATGGAAAGTTAAAATTAATTTTAGGAAATAAATTAAAAATTTGAATGTCAAAAGAGCACATTAATGAAGAGATTTTATTCTAAAACAAAAACTGTGATTTTACAGTATCAGAAATATTTATCTTAAATTTTACAAATGTTTTGTTTAGTTTAATATTTGAGTTATAAAAGGTATAATACTTAATAATTTTTTATTTTTTATTTAAGTACAATTAACAGAATTTCTTATATTTGAAAACAAAAGTAGGAAAATCTATCAAGTTTATATCATTTATGACTTTAAAAATTTTACTGGTTAATACCCATCAAAATTTGACGGATGATGTGCAGCTAAAATCTTTTCACGGCATAAAGTTTAAACACCCTTGCTTTAATATTTCACATTGCTATTAACTGGTTTAAAACCCTCTGCTTTAACCAATTATCTTTTGGTTGGAGGGAGGAGGGAAAAATTTCATGAAATTTCAATATACAAAATTTAAGCATACTCTACATAATAAAAATAAAATCTCAAGGTTTTCCTAATTTTACTCTAAATATGACCAAAAGAATGTTAGGAGTAATTAAAAGAAACACAGAATTTATATAAATTATCGAAAGAATCAGTATTTCTTAGTGAGAAAGTATCAATATTTATGATAATACTTATCAAAGCATCAAGCATGTAAATTAATTCCACAATAGAATTTCTCCCTGTCACATCAAATCAACTAATAATCTATAGAACTGCACTCATTTTATGTTTACTGTGAAATTTATTTGTTGCTTTTCACACAAAATGAATGAATACAAAGTTTTTTACCAGATTATAGTTATATTAACTTACCATCAACAATAACAGGTCACAGTTTTTTAATAAAAGACATACATGAAAGACAAAGATTTCATTCACTTGTAAAATATATCATTAATTCTAATTTGCCAAGACAATAAGTACATTTTAAGTGTAAAATAATAGTTTTGATTCTGATTTTTCCTTCCCATATTTGTAAAACCACTTGGATATAATCCAAAATATTAATTCATTGTATTCTAAAAATAAACTGCAAATCGGAATAAAGTTAAAATTTGTTTTTACTGGAATAGTATTATAACACTTTATTCTATCAAAATAGTATATTTCAACAAAAGTATACTGTTAAAAATAAATAAATAAGAATTAATTTAATACTTTATTAATTTAATACTTAATTAATTTGCTCAATAAATTTTTAATAATAAATTATACTATGTAAATTTTTACTTGTATAAAATATCAATATTTTAATGTTATACTTTTAAAATTATTTTTACTATAATATAGTATCAAAATGAAGTATCAGAGATTATAATAATTAGAGTAAAAAATACAATAAAACCTAATTAATTAAATATAAAAACCTTTAAATGTACCTCATGTTACGTCGTTAATATTTTCATCTGGGCGCCCAGATCTTTTCAAACGATCTTCATCTGTGCCGGATCTCTTAGAGTTGTGGTCTTTTATAGATTCCATAAGTTAATTCCACATCCGGTTAGGAGCCATTGCGTCACTGTCATTGCACACATCCGGCGTTGTTGCGATTTCTATGGCTTCTCTAAACATCGCGTAATTATAATTATTGTAGTTAGCTATCTTTTTAGTTTTTTCAAAATTTATTATAATTTCTTCGTTATCGAAAGTTTTAGCTTAAGCTTTATTTATTTTTCCTGTTTTGATATCATTTTTATGTTCTTTGAGTCTGGTTTTAATCTTTCTTTTCCTTACATCGATGTATGAACCTGGTTTATTGTCTTGGTTATTTGTGTACGGTGTTTGATAAATTCCGGCAGTTTCCAAAGGGGGGATGGGGTCTTTATCATTACGTATTAGTTGAAAAATATTCGGGTTAGGTTTTATAGGAATATTTACGCCGATTTTATTTGCAGTGCTTTTAATTTTATTCGATGCTCCGCGATCGTAAGGTATGGAAGAGGTGAATTTTAAAGGGTTTTTTTGAAAATTAGGTATACAGTTACTGGCTTTTAATCTGGTTTTAATTAGTTTTTCAATAATTTTGTTAGGGTAACCCGCTTTTTTAGTGAATTCTTTAATTAAATTAAATTCATTATTTAGATCGGTAGGGTCATTACATATTAATATTGCATGATTTATATATGAACTAACGGCGTTAATTTTGTAACGGAAAGGGGTTTTAGATTTATAATGTATAATTTCATTGCTATTTGTTTGTTTACGGTACACAGTAGTTTTAATTTGGCTTCTGGTTCTATTAATTTTAACATCTAAGAAGTTTATCTGTCGTTCATTTTCTTCTTCATATGTGAATTTTATGTTATTGTCTAAGCTATTTATTTCATTTAGTATCTGTTTGACATCATAATTTTTATTGATGATGGCAAAAACGTCGTCTACGTATCTTAACCAAAAGATATTTTATCTTTACATTTATCTAAAATTTCTTTTTCCAGCGATCTTAACTTAAATTCTGCAATAAACCCCGATATAAGTAATCCCATCGGGACCCCTTTCTTTTGTTGATATATTCTATTGTTAAACTTAAAATAATTTTCATGGAGTAAAAAGTTTGTAGTTGCAGTCAAGGTTTGGGCTATTTTAGGATCTGTGTATTTTTCTTCAATAACATTATTAACAATCTGGCTAGTTTCTTCAATGTCAATGGATGGGTAAAGGTTAATAACGTCAAAACTGACAAAATGGTATTCTTTTTTTTAAATTTCCTTTGATTTTAAATATCTATCTCCATCTTTTCTAAACAAAGTTTTCAACTGATAAAAGTTAACTTTTAAAGAACAATAAACACAATTTATTTTAAACAATTAATTTTACAACAATTAATTTTGAAACAATTAATTTTAAAAGATTTTTTCTTTATTTTTTTTCTTTTAAGAAATAGAAAAAAATAATTTTAGGAATATGGTATGATATATTTCCATGGCAACAGATAGTGCCACATCCTGTGCAAGGAAATTTTCGGCAAAAATGCATATGACGGTAACCAATAAGTATTCATGAATTGTGTTGGTTTTTAATATACTTCCTTGGAAAGTATGAATCAGTGAATTAATCGTATGAATTAGTTTTATGATTGAGCTTTAATTAGGTGTCTGCCATAAATATATGAAATATTAATGTCGTCTGCGCGATCTCTTGGTATTTGTATTGCACTGCATAAAGAGAAAGGAATATTCCCGTTCCAAATTGGTTCAAAATTTTCTCGCGCATGCCCAGATAGAACAATTTTGGTCTTACAGAAAATGCTTTGTGTTTTAATATTGTAGGTATTTAAGTGAAGTGCTGTGCTGTTTTAAGCATAACATTCATCAGAATGAAACTTCTAGCTGCAAAATATAACTGACCACGGCTAGTTTCAACCCTGATTTTACTGCTTTCTATTTATTCTATAATATGTTTTTCTCAATTATAGCATTTAAATAAAGTTGGTCTTAATACTTAACAGTCATATAAATATGTGGAATCTACATTTAGTATTTAAATTAATAAATATATAAATCAAAATATTTAAAATAGGAAGTAATATACAACCACAACAAATTTAGTTGTTTCATGGAGTTGATATACTGCTCACAGTATATTGTAATGCTGTTTTTAATGTGAAATTGCTGTTACTTTATGGTTTAGTTGTTAATAAATAAGTAAAAAAGAATTCCGTATGTTTAACTGTAACTGATTGCAGAAAAAATATTTTGCTGTAATAAGCAGTTATTTCACCTTCAATTGACAAAAATGTCTCACTTTTTTCAAAAATGGTTCCTTAAACACGTCTTATTAGGTCTCTCTAGAACAAGATGCTAAAACTAAAATGATCAGTAGATACTAAGATACAGCCATCTGTAAAAAATTAGTTCTTGATCAGCAACACTATTTGTTGTCTAATAAGTATCTAAATTAAACTATCCACTTAAGGCACAAATGCATATTGTAGAAACCAAGAATCAACATAAATGAGGATGGAGAAGATGTTGCCAAAGGCAACAGTAACCCGAATCAAAGTTTTTTAAGTGATTTCCATAGAGTTTTTATTAATAATATAATTTTATTTATAAAGTTATGCAAAATATAGTGATTAAATTTTTTTGAATTTTGAATCCCAGATCATCGCCAATTGTCCACTATGTAATTCTAGTACAACTTTAAACTCATTCAACCTCAGTCTTTTTTTTATTCTAATCAAGTGTCTGCACCCTACTAATTTTTTGGTTGCATTAGTAAGGAAATTCTCGCATATCCAAATTTCGCACTTAGCAGAACTTTTTTATAAAAATTGCACCCAATGCAAAAATAAAAAATTATATATTTAATTTCTTGAAAATAAGGTGGTAAATTAACTCGAGTGTTTTCTATATTTCTGACTGCTTAAAAATGGCATATATTAAAGATTAAGGCATTATTAAAATACTAGCAAACCCGTGCGGAATTTTCGCACTTTTTGCAAAAATAAATTCATAGTTAATGACTCAGTTTTCATACTTCCACATGCAGTACAGTTTTAGCAAAGGACCCCCATGACGTCTTTTAATTTTTTATCGCCAAAAATGCAATGACATTTTATTTATTTTGACGTAATTAAAAAAAAAAAAAAAAAAAAAAAAAATCCTACTTTGATTATACTTTTTATGATTGTGTTTTTTAGACAATTTACGATAATAATTCACATTCTATCTATACCTTTAAAACTTTAAAATATTGCTAGGTTTAAAATGACACTGGCAAAGATTCTGAAGAAATAACTTTTTAAAATACATTTTCCATAAAATTATGTTATCATACAAATGTCGTCATGTTTTCTTATTAGGTCACTGAGCTGAGTCTGCGTGCTTAAATATTGTTCATTTTTAAATATTATTTTTTATCCTCTCGTATCTTATTAATTTCACGACTATCGTATCGTTTCGGCAAAAATTAATTGAAATTGGTCCACGTTAGAGAAATATTATATAGATTATTTTTATACCTTTAAAATATTGCAAGGTTTAAAATGACGCTTGCAAAGGTTCTGAAGAAATAACTTTTAAAAATACATTTTCCATAAAATTATGTCATTATACAAATGTCGTCATGTTTTCTTATTAGATCATTGAGCTGAGTCTGCATGCTTAAAAATTGTTCATTTTTAAATATTTTTTATCCTTGCATATTTTATTAATTTCACCACTATCGTATTGTTTTGACAAAAATTAATTAAAATTGGTCTATGTTAGAGAAATACTATATAGATACTGAAGATGATCTAAATGAGGACATAAAAATAAAAAACACCTTAGATGTTGTAATTTGTAAAGCAAAATTTTTTTTTCCTTTAACGTTGTTTCCTTTTTCTTAATTCCCTCTACAGAAAATCAAAATTGTGATAGTATTCTTCATCATCCCTAGGGGTGAATCCTAGGCTGTCGTTAATTGCCTACTGTGTTGTTCTAGTGCAATGTTAATCCATTCAATCTCAATTTTCTTTTTACCTTTGTTCAAGAATTCATATTACCCAACGTCTAATAAGAATGATATGATCATTTTGGCTTGGCTAAAAGAAATTATGCATATTCAAATTTTGTCATTTTGTTCTTAAAGAAACAGTTTATGTTTTAATATATAAGGCAGATTTTTTTTTTTTTTTTTATTTAATTTTGTACTTCAGATGCCAGAAATTTCGACAAATTATACTCCTAATATTCATATTTTGATTATAAAGGATTAACACATTTACAAAAATACCTTACAAAAACTCCTTAATAGGTTAAGCAGATATATTTCGAACTCACTGTGTTCATCTTCAGTACTCAAATGACATTGCCGGTTTCTGTTTCTCCCGTTCGTCGTTCCTCTTCCGCAGATTCTCTTCACTTTGCTTCATTTTTTTCAACAAGATGGTTGCCAATCTGAAGGAATTGCACTGTACTCCCTATCATTGATGGTTCGTTAGTGGTTAAAATTTCAATTGCTTCACATGTCATTCGAGCACTGAAGATGAACCTGTTGGGTTCGAAATATATCGGCTGAATCTATTAAGGAGTTTTTGTAAGGTATTTTTGCAAATATTTTTAAAAATATACTCGTAATATTTTGACTTATAGATTTAATACTTATATTTTTATTTAGAAATATCATTAAACTAAGCGGATTAATATTTCTTTGTTGAGTAAAAAACCTGCTGGGTTATTGAATTTCCTCCTTCTTTTCATTATCTTCTGACTGTCTGTTGTGTTTTACTTATTCAAAATTCCAACTTGGCATTGGATAACTAAAACCATAAAAAATCTTCAAACTCCAAAGGGGAAAAAAAAAAAAAAAAAAAAAAAAAGCTAAATAGCAAACAGTTTAGTTGTTTTGGTAGCATTTAACATACAGTCTTCAGTGCATGAAGATGGTATGCTAAATGCTAGTGAAACAGATGTCTGATATTCAGTTTTTCTCTTTGGCCATTAAAGATTTTTTCCTGATTTTAGTTATTCAGTTACATGCTCCATGCTCCGCACCCCTTCACAAATTCTATTATACTAAAGCTGTTTGTGTTTGCCCAGCAGAATAATTGTTGCTTTTATTTTTGCTGCAGCACAGTTAGTTTCTTTTTTATTACACATTTTTTTCCATTTAAAGAAAAGTGCTAATTCTTTATTTCATCTTAAATGGCAATTAAGTTCTTTCCTTTTTCTTGTAAAAAATGCTGAAAGTTATATTTGATGCCTGAGATATATTGAAATGCCTGTGTTATTTTGAAACTTTTCTTATGATTATATATAAATTTATAAAATAAACTATGTTATCTGAATTTTGTCTAGTATTTTGTGTGTTTTCTGTAGAATTGGAATATTTATTTGATAAATACTAAATTCTGATTTGTTTCTAATAAATATATAAATGTTATGCTTGTTTATTTTTTGTTTGTTTTTAGTTGTTGAAGCATTAAGTACACCTTTGCCTGTAATTAGGTGAGTAATTTATTAAAACTTATATCACAATTTTTTAAGTTATTTTCTAGATTTTACTTTCTACTATATTTATAAAAAAGAAAATTAGATTTTTGAAGATATTTGACTTCTTGTTTTTGATTGATTTACATACATTAATGTACCCTGAACATAACTTTATTATCTTCAGAAAATGTCTGTGCATACATGTATTATACCTGTCAACACCAAAGTTTAGACACTGCAGTTTTTGTCACTGTTTCAAAGAAACATTAAACAAATTAAAATGAACTTGTAAAAATATTTTTTGTTATTCTTTGCATTTTATCTACCAGAAAATTCAGATTACAAATTTTATATTTTACAATAATAAAATAAAACAAAAATAATACCATCTTAAAAATTTAGACAAAATGATAAAAATTAATTCAAATTAAACAAAATATACAATTTTTTAATTTCCAGTTGAATTTCCATTTTTCATATCTGATTCATAAATACAGTTGCCTTTATAAGAATGTTTTTCAATATACATATGATTCTAGCTTTAAAATATAACAAACACAAATATATTAAAAAGCAATTGTAGAAATTTGCTCTCTAAAGAAAAGAAGGAAGGCAAAGCACGTTTTTATGTAACATGAATTACATAAGTTATCACTTTTTCCAGAAATTTTGATCTCCAACTAATAAGTATTTGTTTGTCAGCATTTAAGTAAAAAGAAAAGAAAATATCTGTGTTGCTAGAATCAAGGATGAGATTCTTCAGACTTTTGTAGGAATTTCAGACTTTTCTTAATTTTATAAAGTAATTTTCAGACTTTTTGCTTAACTAAATATTCCAATTTTTGTTTGATTTTCTTTGTTTTGACATGTTCTTGAACAATTTATTTTCATATATTCCCACATTTGTTTATGTAAAGTGGAATTTCTTGTATCTGTTTTTTCTTTTATTGGAAAAATTAACTTATCTTTGAGTTTTGCGCATATTTTCAGACTTTTTGTTCATTTTCCACTCTCATCCCTGTAGAATTAATATTAGTTTTAATTGGTTTACGTAATATTTAACATGAAATTGCTTTTTTTGAATCCTAATAATATACATAAAATTTACTTTTTTTTTTTTTTTTTTTTTTTTTTTTGAAGGAAAATTTCCAGAACAATGGATTCTGAGAGTGATGAGTCGTTTTCAAGCTGTTAAGTATTATTTTTCAGTTTTATCTCATTGAAATATTTTTGAAGTTTTATTTTACGTTTACTTTTCAAATTATTATCGCCCCCCCCCCCCCCCCCCTAAAAAAAAAGTTCTGTTAACACAATTCAATTCATTATAAGTATTTTATTCCTATTTTATATTTATCCTCTATAATTTAAATACAATTTTACTTTTATTTCTCTGTTTCTTTCTTTCTTTCTTTCTTTCTTTTTTTTTTTTTTTATTAATCTGTTGAATTTATATTAAATATAATTTTCATAAAGATGTATTACATGTTGAAAATTTAATTTATTTTAAAATGGATAAAATGCAGTGTATTTATTTTATAAATAATTAAATATTTTTATTAATGATATATTTTTCAATAAAAATAATCTGGTGTGTCACTCGCACAGCTTTCTCTTATCCTGCATTTCAATACTATAAAGGTAGATTGCATAAGCCTTGAGATCAATAACGTTAGATAATAAAATTCAAAGTACTTTAAAAATAATCTAAAATCAGTTTAGGAATCAGTTATTCAACACACAATTCTATGTGAGGGGGGAGGGGGCTACCATCCTCCTCAATCCCTTGTTCAGCAATGGTGCCTATAATAATTTCAAAAAAAAAAAAAAAAAACTGGGCTTGGTAATTTTGTTCATTACACGAATTCATCATCATTACATCATTGTGTAATTTTTAAGAACTAGGCAGTTTGACTTAAAACTTACCAATCTTAATCAATTTTTTAAGTGGCAGCCTAATACAAACTTCAAAATATCAAACTTGAATTTGTTGTAGTTATTTGTTTTTAAGTTATGATGATAACAGATATACATACAGATTAACCACTGAAAATTGGACTTTCAAAATCAGGCAACCTGAAAACGTGATATTATACAAAAAAAAAAAAAAGTTGAAAATTGAACTTTAAAAAATACTTTCTTTATAGTATGAGTATATATTTTACTTTTTCATATGCACATTTACAATGTGTATAATACAATATTTGTTTGCATTGATATATATATATATATTTTTTATTTAATCTTATTATCTAGTCGGTTTGCATTAGTCAATCTTGTGTTTATTTTCATTTTGCCTCAGGGATCTTTGGTTCATACCTGTCAAAATTTTCTACAATCTTAAGTATTTCTTATTTTGTTAACTCTGCTATATGATGCAAAGTGTCGCCAAATTTGTTCGCTGGCGAACTTGTTTGTGCGTCTCATTGTCTCTCATGTTCTCTGATGAGTGTTGAATTTGCACTGTGGACTGCAGCCGCTGTGTAGATTTGCACTTATCATTCATTCCATGGTTCTTTATTTCAATAGTTCACAATTTTTTTTAGTTTTGCACATGTTCCAGTTCTTTCATTTTTTAAGTTTTAAATTCTTAATTTCTATATTCCCACATGGTATCTGAAATCATATTCACAGGTGATTAATTATGTAATATTCAAGCTACTGACTGATATATATTTTTTTAAGTGTGATCACACGCAATATTTTTATTTTTAGTATAATTTGCATGCAATGTGTCTAACATATTACTTTATTTTATTACACAATGTATGTGTTGTATCTTTATGTTTCTTATTTTACATGTAGCACATTGTATTTATTTTGGTGTACATCTCCTTGTATCACAATTTTTTATTTAACATTCTAAAATTTTGAAAAATGGTACCTACTCATAATTCGTGGTGATACAATTTATTTACATTGCATTTATTTGGCAAAACACTTAGTCATAATGATGTACGGAATTTCAGTGCAAACTCAATATGTAATGTTTTTTTTTTCTTTACCTTTTGTGGAGATTTGATGGATGCGACTTGCCTGCACCAGTCATGCAAAAAAAAAAAAAAAAAATGCTGTGAAAGGGTGGAATTGTGATGAAAAGCTATCACCATTCTTTCCAGCTTTCATTCAATTTTTAATGTCCTATTTTCCCTCTTAAATTAATTAATATCAGCTAATAAAAAATCCTCAATTTAAGTATTAAATAATCTGGATCTACTTTAGAACATCCATGTATTAATATTTTGTAATTTTAATTTATCACGTATTTTCCGTGATCATAATTTAATTTAAATATTTTCACAATTTCGGCGAAATATGTCCATTCCTGGCATTGTATGTTGCATAACGTTTACTCCTCCGCGCTTTGGTCACATGCTCCGTTTCCGTCAATCGGCACATGCTTTCACGGATGTGGGGTTACCGTTGAGCTGTGTTCGCGACTCGCGGCGCGGCAGTGAACATCGGGAGTTCGGCAGCGGAGGTCATGGAACGAGGCTTCGCGATTCCCCACAGTTTTTTCGTTAGGATCGGCATCGGTGCGGCAATTCGCGCATTATTCTCCTTTTTTGTTATTGTACTTCTCCTGTTATGCAAGTAAAAAAAAAAAAACTAATTTGGCCTATGAAGTTTTGGTTGGAAGATTTTTGCAATGAATAAAGGATATTTTTTAAAGAATAGAATTAGATCTCTTCATTAGAAAAATTGAATGTGTCATTCCCTCAGATGGGCGACAACAACGTACCTGGTAAGTACTTCCACTAGGATTTTATCTAAAAACTTTATTTTACGATCACGTTATATTCTTGAGATAAAAATTATCTTTCATAATACACTTTTATTTTCATAACTTTCAACAACGAATTTTTATTACACCACAATGAGTATGAAAAATTAATTTTCCTCCCTGAGCAGTGTTCATCGACATAGTAAAATGGAGCAGATCACTTCCATCAATTACATTTAATAGAAAAAAGAATGTTGAACTTAATTTTGGCATTTTGGGTAACCCTCTATATATTGTTTATAAATAATAAACACCATAAACAATATCGTATACTTAAATTTAGTCTTACTTGAAAAACATCTAACACAAAATGAATTACAACTCCAACAACTTCCAAGTATAGATCCAATATATCCAAATATTTTGGTTAGCCCTATAAACGAATGATGAATGATTTCCATACCACATTATATAAAAAACATGCTTTTATGCATATAAAAAATTTTATTCATTTTGTTTTGTTTAACTCAGCCTATAGATGCTACACTGTACTTATCCCGGAATTTACTCATAGACATAATGTATTTGAATTCTCTTGGATGTCCCTGTGGACAAACCATTTGCTTAATTTCAACGAAAAGTTTAGTGTAGCGTCCCTATATGATACACATTTAGAATATCGAGTTTAGACTTTCTGCTACTACTTGTTCTTGAAATATGCGGATGACAGATGGACACACACATACACACAGACCAACTGCTAAAAACATGATTTTCTGATTGAAGGGACCTCAAAAACCAACGTGTAAATTAAAAAAATCAATTTCGAAAATTTTATCCAAAAACAATACTTTCTCTACTATATATATATGGGTAAGAGGGAAGTAAAAGAAAAAAAAAATATATATATATATACATTAAAAAAAGATGTTTAATTTTTAACAAATATATTCTCAAAAACTATTGAGTTTAAGATATACATTAGTTCAAAAATTTTTTCCTCATTTTCTGATTAAAAATAAATAAATACACGAGAAAGATTTGCTTTATATACACAGAAATCATATAGCAAAATTTCAGCAAATTTTATAAAAACTAAAAATTAGTTATAAATAGTGATTATGAGTGTAGTTAAAAAATTCTCCATGTTCAGTTGAAAATTACAGATTTTATAAAAAAAAATAATATTCAATTAAATTCATGACCACCTATGCATTAACTTCTTATAATTTGTGAGCTAGCATTTTAATTTAATCGAGTTGATTTTTAGTTTTGTTTGAAAGTCTATTTGATACTTTTTAACTGACTTAAAAAAGGAGGAGGTTCTCAATTCAATTTTTTTTTTTTTTTTGTTTGCTCATAATTACTACACAGGTGATTGGATTTTGATACTTCTTGTTTTGTTGTAAAGGTCCTGGTCTGAAATAAGTCCCATTGTAATATCTTTATGATCTAATAAAAGTACACTATTATTTTATAATTTGGAGTACAATAAAAAAAATTTTAAATCTTCAATTTTGAACCGATTTAAAAAAAAATTATAAATCAACTTTATAAATAATAATTATGAGTGCACCAGTTCAAAAATTTCTAAATTGATTAAAAAGATTACCGATTTTTAGAAAAGTTGTATATAATTAAGTTTATGGCTATCTTACCAATGCATTAACTCTTGCTTTCCCAAGATGGGGTCATTTTCACCCCGTTTTGTAGTTGAAATTTAGTTAAGCCCACCTCATTCAAAAAGTGCACTAATTCCCCAGAGGTAGCAAACAAAACCAGTGGAATGTTACAACTTCTAAACGATACAAAAAGTGTGGTGCTGGTGATTTTCGCCAAACGTGCCAAGCGGCACCTCAAAGCAATTTTTTGGCAATAACGCCTTGATCTTGGGAAAGTGAGGGTTAATAAATGCATTACCATCACTAGTTATGCATTGACATTTTATGATTTGTGAGCTAGTTTTCAATTGAAAATTGCAGTTTTTTTAAAAAATAATATTTAACTAAACAAATCAGGAAGTCAGGAATTTTTTAAAATCTTTGTCCTTTAAAACGCAAAATAAATTATTCGCATTGTCCTTAGCACTACATATGTGTTCATGTGTATCCTTCAAAGTAATGAATTTTAATGTAAAATAGGTGTTTCAAAAATATTTACTTCACATTAAACATTCTTAAAACAATAATAATAATAATGCATGGATAACCCTTATTAAAATAATTTAAATCTTTAAATTTTTTAAAAATTCTGTTTTTGGAGACTTGTTATCATGGTTGTAACAAACAGGCTCCTTTTTATTAAGAAAGAATAAGTAGAAGATGAAACACCTTTTTGAAGGTGAACACATATTCAATACAATAATAATATACACTGCATGCAAAAACTTGGGTTAAACATTAAAAGACTACAATGTTGTCACACTCTTATTTCCTTTCCACCTTCTTCACATCACTGTTGCCATTTTCCACAGCACACACACACACACAAAGTTCTCTCTAAGTAGTGCCCTTTATTAGCACCTTACAATGGTTTTCAAGGCTTAAATTTAGTTAATACAATAAAATATGTACTTCTATTTAATTATTAATTGAATTGTTATTAATTTAAAAGAAAAAAAAAATCTTATAATTTGTTTTTTAAATTTTATCTTTTGTTCACTTTAGTTATTGAGAAAATCAGAACACCTCTGTCAGTAAATAGGTGAGTTATTTAAAAAGACCTTTATTAATTTAGAAATTTATTTATCAACCTTGAAAGTTCATTCAGAAAATTTTGGAGTGGAAGGCTGATTTTTTTTTTTTTTTTTTTTTTTTTAAATACAAACTATGTGAAAATTACCAGAGCCGGGAATCGAACCTGGGCCTTCCGCTTTACATGTGGGTGCTCAATGACGTACCCTGGCTGATTACCAGCTAGGCATTTCTCACATAACATTCGTTGGTAAAGTCACCGAGTCTGTAAACACAGCTATATCAAGTGACATTAATATTCATGGCATAACTCCAATAGACCACAAAATTCTAATTTAATTTGGAAATTTATTTATCAACCTTGAAAGTTCATTCAGAAAATTTTGGAGTAGAAGGATGATTTTTTATACCAACTATGTGAAAAATACCAGAGCCGGGAATCGAACCCGGGCCTTCCGCTTTACGTGTGGATGCTCAAACCATTGAGCTACCCTGGCTGATTACCAGCTAAGCATTTCTCACATCCGGCACTGGTATTTTTCACATAGTTGGTATAAAAAATCAGCCTTCCACTCCAAAATTTTCTGAATGAACTTTCGAGGTTGATAAATAAATTTCTAAATTAAATTAAAATTTTGTGGTTTATTGGAGTTGTGCCATGAATATTAATGTCACTTAATATAGCTGTGTTTACAGACTCGGTGACTTTTCCAACGAATGTTATGTGAGAAATGCCTAGCTGGTAATCAGCCAGGGTAGCTCAATGGTTTGAGTATCCGCATGTAAAGGGGAAGGCCTGGGTTCGATTCACGGCTCTGGTATTTTTCACATAGTTCGTATAAAAAATCAGCCTTCCGCTCCAAAATTTTCTGAATGACCTTTATTATTTTTAAAGTGTTGTTTGGCAATGCAATTGCTTTGTTCATAAAACTGCATACACTAATAATTTTCAGACCTGCTGCCAGTTACGATATTATCATATTTAGGACGATAATTAAGCTTTAATATGAAAATATAATTTGACCATGAAAAAAAAAAAAAATTTATTAGTTTGTCTATTTTATTTTACACATGTGAAAATTCTATGAATATATTTTTCTTGAATAAATGTATAATTTTTATGTGCATTAAATGTTTCTGATTTCTCTCTCTACACTACAATTCAGTGATCTTTGTAAAAAATATCCGATATCCCAGGAAACCAGTTTTGTTTTATAAAACCTTTTTTCTCCTCTCTCCTTTATTAATACTTTTCATTTAGGAGGGGAGGGGGGGGGCATTAAGATGATGTCTGAGCAACCATTGTATAATTTACAATCTTAATACTACCGCTTCCTGTCTTGAAATTTGGCTTAAGTTTGTTTAAGCAAGAGCTACACACAAAAAAAGTACAGATTTTCGCATGCAG
Organism: Salticus scenicus; assembly: GCA_963930645.1. Classification (NCBI taxonomy): domain Eukaryota; kingdom Metazoa; phylum Arthropoda; class Arachnida; order Araneae; family Salticidae; genus Salticus; species Salticus scenicus. The sequence goes on along the minus strand of OZ005653.1, from coordinate 40,018,109 downwards.
CCCCTTAAAGAGCCCTAATTTCGGCATAAATCTATTCTCCTCCCTTTTGCATTATAAAAGTGTGCTACTGTGAAACACTCTTTACATGGGAAACTTTATAATTATTTTCAATCTACTAATTTTGAATAGGATTTTATCTATATTATCATAAATATTAATTTAAAATAATTTATAATAATCAATTAAAATCTTAATTTTTTCTATCCTTTCATATATATTTATCTTGGTATTTTTTTACTTACTATTATTCTTATTTCTATTTGAATATAAGTTCAAAATTATTAGATTTAGTTTGGATAGATTACAGAAATTATGAAGTATCATTTCTGGTTAACTAATATTTTTTTTTTATTTATGGGTTACTTGGAAAATGCAGTCTGGCTGTAAATATAGGCAACTTGAGCAAGAAATCACTCTAAATCCACACTGTCGGCAAGACCAAACACTGCGGACTACACAAGGCCATGAGTTTAGTTAGCAAGGGTTACATGACAAAAAATGCTCTTGTTTGTTTCTGTTCTCCAGTTTTGTTAACCACATTCTCAATTCCAGTTGATTAATAATTTGATGACTGTCACTTTAGCCTAGGTTCCAGTTATTCATGGATTAAATTAATATTCAAGATCTGACCTCAGATGCTTACCAATTGCCTGGTAGTCAACAAATTTTTCTCTTAAAATTGTACTTTTTTTTTTTCTTTTACCTAATGAAGTCTTTTGCTGTAAAATAAAGTTTAAAGGGGTAAAATAAAGTTTAAAATTATTAATTATTAGTCATTGCAAAATTTTAATACGGGTTTTTCTTTAATTAAATTTAACTATTTTTTATCAATATTACTTTAAATATTCTGTTTTCGAGCTTAAGCAGAACTATTTTGGGTTTAATATTGTCATGTAGATTAGACTTAGATAACTGTTTGAAGAGAAACATTAATATGAAATAACACAGAGAACTTAAAGCTCAACTCAATACTCTATTTTTCATAATTATTTAACAGAAGAGCCACTGATAAAGGAGGGGGGGGGGCATTCCTGCAAGTGCTATGGTGAAAATAAAGAAGCATGAAGTAAGGTTTTTCATAACATAACAACATCTACCTATCTATCTATAATAATAAAAGATGTTTGTCTGTCTGTGCATCTATACGTTCAGCCCCTACTGAATGTAGAAGTACGAAATTTGTCATACGGGTGCTCAGGAGCCTTCCCGAGGGGCTCCTGAAAACAGAATTTAAAATTTTTAATTAGTTCTGGATATATTAATTGAAACGTCAACCTATGTCTAATTAAAAAGCCAGCGGATCATATTTTTCACCAATTCAGCGCATTCCTCAAAAGAAGCACAGATGGAAAATTTTGTGCGTGTTTGTAAAGCGGTCCCTGTTCACCGATTCGAAATATTGAAAATATGCCTGTACCATGAGAAAGAGCATTTATTACCGATTCTTACGATAATTTTTTTTGAAAAATATGAATTTTTTATATTTAAAAAAAAAGTTTTAAACAGGGTCCAAAATTTCTCTTTTTTTCAATCGTCTTTTTTGAACCGCCCTCTACGAAAGACTAATTGTCCCATTTCTTAACAACCGGTATATTTTGAAAAGTCATTTAACCCTTTCAACCCCACTGGGACATATATGTCCCAGAGATATTTTTAATTCACCCAATGGGATAAATAAGCGTGAAACTTATTAGATTGCATGTTCCACTGGTTTTCTGTGATAACATTCTTATGTTAGTATGATTTTGTGTATTTTCAAATTTTCATGTATATACTCGTATTTTCAAAAGTATTATAAAATTAATTTAGAACTAGGAAACTGAACTTTTCACATAGTACTTTATATCCTCGCCTGAACTCCACTGGAATACATGTGTTCCATCTAGAAAGACTAGTGTAATATACATGTCCCACTTCCACAATCGCTCCTACAGTTAATTTTTGTTTTAATTATGGCAGAATATTCCTATTTCTATTTTATTTGACCTACTAAAGCCCTAATTTATCTTATTTTTGGAAAGGAAAAAACTGGTAGTGAAAGGGTTAAACCTCTTTCGAAACATATATAAAAACTTTAACAAAATACGGATTAGCTATCCATATTTTTAGTTTTTACGAAACATGGATTTTTTCACAAAACATTTTATAACTCAAAATCTTTTAGCGATAAATCATTTCTTCTTTTTTTTTTTTTTTTTTCATGTAGACCTTGATGAAACAAAACTTATCTCAAAAGATTGAGAGATTATTTCACAAACTGAATCAGTTATAATTTTTTTTTATTTTCTGCATATTGTACTTTTTTATGAGATTCTTAATCCAGCTTCTTGCGTTTGCCGATCAAACAATACTTGATATTTTGGTTACCATGGCAACTCTCTTTTAACTTCGCAGATGAAATCTCGAAAGTTGAGAGAAAGAAAAACTTCTGTTACAGAATTGAGGTCACATGTTTTTTGACTTTGATTAAAAATTGCAAATTTCAAAATTCTTCAATTTATCTCTCCCGTGCACAAAACTTACTATACACTGTGAACATCACAAGAAAAACTTGCAGTTCAAATTTCATCGATTTCCGTCAATAAACAAAAAATTTACATTTTAATTGCAAATTTAATTTTATAATTAATATTTCAAATTCTAATTATGATTAAATTATTCTTAATACATCATTTGAAAGATATTTTAAAGTACTTTTATATTATCGAAAGTGGAATTCAAGATTTCACCTGATTTACATGTTTTAAGGTGTCCTGATTAGGTTTTCTTTTGCATCTCAGCTACTAATTAAAATAATTTCATAAGTAATATATCATTTGAAAGCTTTGTTGATTTGGAATTGAACAGTAGATTACAGAAATTTCTACTGCCAGATGATGCTGTAATATTTTAAAATTTCAATATTTTAAATTCTAATGAATGAGGAAGGTGTTGTAAGTTCTAAAACGGGGATAAGGCACCACAGGCGCCACTGAGCGGGACTTTGCTAAAGTCAGAAATTTGAAAGATCATAACACGGTGAGCGAACAGGCTGTTTCAGATATTGAAACAGGAAGAGGGCACCGCAAGCGCTACCGAGCAGGAATTTACTGCGATTAAATTTTTCAATAAAGCTGTTTTCACTATATGTCAATAAGCTGTTGTAAGACCTGATACGGGAAAAAGGTGCCGCATGTGCCACCGAGCAGGAGTTTCATAAAGTCGGATTTTTCAAAAATCGCGAACCAGCTGGTCGCCGAAGGTGGCTAGTAATTAATAAATGAGAAATAAACAATTTAGATTTAAACAAAAACCATTTTTCATCATTTTTTTTCTGATTCTTCCTTGACAAGGATCGAACTGACGATCTCTGTATTCATAGTCTGATGCTTTACCTCGGTGCCACGACATTCACAGGTGCCACAACTTTCATTACAATATGGAAAGTTTTAATTAACTTACCCACATCATGCCAGCTGAATACAGTAAATTTGATGATTATATCATTGAAAGTTTAGGGAAAGTAGCATAATGAAGAATGCATCAGAATGAATGATTGAGAGTTTCATTTAAAAATATTTTTACTATGATTAGTATAATGACAATATAATATTACTCATTTATCAATACATAGATATAATTCAATTATATTGCAAACCTTTATTATTTTATTTTTCTGATTTGAAATCTTTTTATTTCTTAGGAAGATGCAGTATAAAGTGAAAGAATCAGATAGTGATGATTCATTCTTAAATAGTAAGTATTTCTTTTCAAGTTATATAGATTATTGATATTGCATCATTCCTGTATGATAATTAAATACATTTAAATAAAAAACCTAGTTATTTACTTTGTGCGTTGTTTTAGATCTTTCGAAACCGGGTACCCAGTTTCGAAAGATCTAAAACGACGCACAAAGTAAATAACTAGGTTTTTTATTTAAATGTATTTAATTATAATTATACTTCATTTGTACTGATTTTGAAGGAAAATTGAAATGCAACACATTTAAAAGCTTGTGGATAGTGAATTTTGATATTTTAAACATTTTTGCTGATTCACATGTCATATAGTGTGGGTTATTTTCGAGCAGTATTTTAATCTGATCTTCTGTGGTGGAGAATCTACCCGCACGTTCTTGATCTTGAAGGTTGAAATCACCAGCTTTAAACCTACCAAACCACTTCTGTACAGTTCTTTCAGCTACAGCACCTTCACCATGAACAGCACATATTTTGTTTGCCACTTGTGTGGCATTTTTGCATTTCCGGTAAAAGAAAAAAATTAAATGCCTGTAATGCACTTTGTTTTCTTCCTTATTCAAATGCATATAAAACTGACAACAATTAACATACCATAACCAAAATTTTTTCTAAATATGCCTGAAGTACCAACTTTTAGATTATTTATGCATGCCATTTGTTTTCAATCATTCTGATATATTCAGACCTGTCCTTAAGCCACCTAATGAAAATCGGCATTAACTTTCCGTACGACCCAATATGTGTTATCTCTTCAAAATATTTTTTTATCTCAAAGATTAGGTATATATTTTTACTGTTGTCATTTTCATATGAATTTAGAAAATAAAAAATTATTAGTATTTATACATACAGTACACTGTATTTAGTGAAAACCACCTAATTATAAAATCGTCCGTTATATGGCATGAAATATTTTATTTCACTTTATGTATTGCCTAAATATCTATTTAAGTTATTTAAATAAAAATGTGTGATATATTTAAATTTTAAAAACTAAAATTAAACATTGCATATTAATTTAATTATTACTTACTTTCTAGAATCAATAAAACAACCTTTCAAGACACCCAGATCTCTGAAAAAGTAAGTTTCTATTATTATGTTGAGATTTATGCAACCATTGTATCTTTCATCCATTTGCAAAGATAATAATTCCATAAACATTTTAATAAATTCCTGAAATGTATTAATTATTTTTGTTCTCAGTCTTGTACATTTGGCATTAGGAGATAAGAATGTGGAGAAAAAAAAATCTTTTCTATTCCTTGCTTTTATTATTTCATTTATTATTGAAAGATTTCTAATTTTATGTGGCTTAGGGAAATTCTGAATAAATTTGTTAATATCAGTTTATCATATGTTTTTAATAATATTTGAATAACAGTTTGCTTTAATAAAAATGAATTATATTTTAAAAACAAAAGTAAATAAGCTTGAAAACTTTTATTTAAAGAATTAAATGTTTTAGAAATATATATAAAAAATAAATAAAAATATGTATGATGTATGATACTATTAAGCTTCCAGTGAGTAAGTGTGGCCATAAAATCTAATCAATGCGAATTTTTTCAGGATACATAGAACTGCCCTTAGTATTTGGTTTGTAATCAATATTTCATCTACTCTCTAATGGCTGTATTACACGAGAGATTTCACTCAGCTTTTTACTAAATACAACATACTCAACTTTTTCGAAAGACAGTCAAACAAATTGATTACCTGCTGACCTTGAATCTTCCCTGTGTACCCTTCTGTGTTGTGTTTAGTAAAATGTTGTGCAAAAATCTCTCATGTGATAATGGCCATAAATTTCCCACATATTCTGTTAGTTTGCCTTGTGCAGGCATTTTTCAGCCAGTCTCTGGTTATTTAATTTATTGTTACAAGAAAAGTAAAATAAAATAAATAAATAAAGGTGTCTTTACCAATTTCTTGTAAAAGTCTCTATAAATAATTTTAAAATTCTTTTACAAGTATGATTGATTTATATATTAAAATTTATATTAAAATCCCTTTAAAATCATTCTAGTAAAATTCTTCCTTAATCTCTATAAATATTGACTTGACATTTAGAAGTCTGGCATCTATTACCTTCTTTTTAAGAGTTTACAATTTACTTTTATTCGGCCATAAATTTCACATTGTTTTATAATGGTTGAAACTTGTTTGGCCAACGTCTTGGGTGGTCCCTTGATATCCAATTGGATACCTTTTGTAAAATGAAAAGATTATTACTTTCTTCTATATTCAATAGAAGAAAGTATTGGATTCGTAAAAATTTTCGACCTCGAGTTTTTGATGGATTTACACGTTTTGAGAGCTGTAGAACACGATTTGACCATTTTTAGAAAATGTCTGTCTGTCTGTCTGTCTGTCTGTGTGTGTGTGTGACAAAATTTTGTGGCAACTGTACCTCAGGAACTACTGCACAGAATTTCATACAAATTGGTATGTAGTTGCACCTTGACATAAATTAGTGCCTATCAACTTTTGGTAAAAATCGTCTTACAGGTTGCGTTGCCATCCCGCTTTTTCTAAATTTTTAACATGGTGATATAGGGCAAAAATTTGTATAAATGTGCATAAAGAGAATTATTTTTTAGTAATCATTATGAAATTTACAAGAATTACTTATAATAGAGATAGTCAACTGGGAAAAAATTTTTGCATGTGTAGGAGCCTCGTGAACCCCCCTGGGGGTGAAGTCCCCCCTCGAAGGGAGTAAATTTTCAAGATGGGTATCTTTCGAAAGGTCTCGTCAGTACCTTTAAAACGAATGGTTGAACTATAAATCTGTGATAATTTAAAACAAAGTTATCGATTTTTTTTTCTTTTTACAAAAAAAAAAAACTTAGAAAAAAAATCTTAATTTTTTTTTTTTTTTTTTTTTTTTTTTTTTTAACGAAATTTAACAAAACTTGGTATATAGTTGGCTCCTGACATAAACTGGTGCTGATTAGATTTGGGGATCAATCGCACCACAGGAGGCGCTGTGATCGTATTTCTTCTAAATTTTTAACATGGTAGTATAGGACAAAATTTCGTATAAATGTATATAATGAGAGTTATTCTTAACCTGTGATTGTAAAATTAATATGAATTATTGTGAATAGTAGTAGTTAATTAGGAAAAAAAAATTGTGCATGTGGGGGCGTCGCTTCCCCCCCCTGGGGGAAGTACCCTCTGGTGTGGGGTAAATTTTCAAGATGGGTATCTTTCGAAAGGTCTCGTCAATACCTTTAAAACGAATGGTTGAATTATAAATATGTGGTAATTTAAAACAAAGTTATCGATTTTTTTTTTTTACTTTTAACGAATAAAAAAAAAACAGATTTTTTTTTTTTTTTTTTTTTTATATTGTTACTGAGTGAATTTGTATAGGAAAATATAGAAGAAAGTCTCGTGGTGGCCACAACATACTAGTTTTATTAGTATTCAAATTCATGATGCTTAATTGAGGAAAGACTGTTTTAATAATTTTTCAAGAGATTACAGTACTCCATCGTGAAGTGATAAACTTTATTTTAGCATAAAATGGTGTAAAAGCAAAAAACGTTGACTCGTTGACAGAGAGGAAATAAAATATATATGTGACGAATTATTTTCTCCATGTCACATAATATTTCTAATGAAGAGAGGCTTTCACTCATTAACGAGTCCATAGATTCGAAACAGTCATTTATTGGCACATCTTCAACATCTTACAGCTCATGGTACAGGATTTAGGTTTGAGCAGGTGGAACCGAGTTCGTCGGGCGAGAACGATGGCAGCCGCAATTACATTGCGTCACCTCCCGGGTCCATTATTTTGACATGATTTTACTAGGTAAAAGCACATATGGAGAGAGGCTTCAAACCCCACACATTTTCTCTTAAATATCGACATTTTTGGTGCGAATCCTCACCTTTCCTTCGTCTAATCATTGGCTATTAACTTAATGATTGACAGTTTTGCTGAGGTCCAGATCTCCGGGATTAATTAATATGCAACATCTAACCACAAGAAACTGAAAGTTGCGTTTATTCAGCACTTTATTATTCTAACATTCGTTCAATTTTCTGCCTTTAGCGTTATGATTGTGCATTGTAATAAAACTTACTTTACAGGGGAAACTTTAGATTTAATTTCGAGTTAAGAGTTTCTAATGGGATTTTCTTTAAGTTATTACTCATTATTAATTTAAAATAACAAAATATTAATTTAAAATCTTACCTCTTCTTATTCTTTCATATATATATATAATTTTTTATGAAAGACATGGAATTTGAATGTTGTAGATGCTATTTTGTATTAAGACATGCATAATTAGTATACTAGAAGTAATGTTTAGAATTTTAGATTGTATTTTGTTGAAAATATTTTGTTTGTATTTATGCTAATTACAAACAAAATTTAAAATTACTTAATTTAAGCTAACTGAAATTTTTGAAAAATATTTTTTTTTTTTTCACTTTTAATATTGATATTTAATCAAAATAATAATAATAATAATAAATAAAATAAATAAATAAGTACTAGGATTTTTTTTTAAAACAGTATTTAGTTTTTTGGGGGGGAGTCTGAAGAGGTTAAATGATAAAAAGCTTTCGTAAGTGATTTCTGTAATAAAATTCAGCTGTATTTCTTTGCTTGTTTTTGTACTTATTAAGCATATGATGTACATAATATCTATACATATATTATAATTTGATTAATAAATTATGTGAAATTTATGAATACTATATTTACAAAATATTACATGATGTAGAGAGTTTAAATAAATTTACCAATACGATGGCAGCTGACTACAATAAATATAATGATTATATACTTCTAAGGTATAGAAAGTAGCATCACAAAGAATCCATTGGAATGAATGATTCAGAGTTTTATTCAAAAATATTTTTATAATGATTAGTATAATAAGGATACAGTATTACTCATTCATAATTATATAGATATAATTTAATCATAATGTAATTTTTTTCATAGGAAGATGCAGCATAAAGTGAAAGAATCAGATAGTGATGATTCATTCTTAAGTAGTAAGTGTTTCTTTTCAAATTATGTAGATTATTGGTACCACATTATTCCTGTTGTATTTACTAGATTTTTGTGTAAGAAATGTGAAAGTCAAAATAACTTAATTTAGTAATTCTTTTTATTTTTTACAATGCTTTTATGAATAGGTAATTTTAGGGTATCAACTTTTTCTTGGGCGATTGAAGATTTTTTCTTCATCCTGTTAATCTTATAGAACAGTTGTCTGTACTGTATGATTTGAAACACACTTTCTAAGATTATAACATATTCAATTGAAAATGCTGAATTGCATGTCTTACAATAAATATAAAAATACAACCACAATGTGAAGCAAATGGTGCAACTGCCTGTAATTATATTGTTGCGAGTTTGGTATTTTTGTAGAAATTCTTTCAAAGAGGCTTAGTAAGTTGATAAAATGTCAATTTTCTGCATTTCTAGTTTGTTTTAGCATTAAAATAGCTTAATTTTCCTTTTAAAACACATTAAAAAGCTCCAATAAGGCAAGTAATGGATTTGGTGCCAAATTTGGCGACTTTTCCTCCTTGGCGACTTTGGCGAGAAAATCCTTATTATCAATATACCAAATATGGAAGTTGTAATCTCATTGGTTGACCACTTTCTGGAATTTTCTACACTTTTCTATGAGAGTATTTAAGGAGCTCCTTCCCACCAAATGAGTCAGTCTGATATTAACTTCCACGAATGTTGCATTGCTATTGAAAGAGTTGTAAGCCTCTTTGGAAATACAGTTGCATTGCTGTATGTGTTAATGCTGTACAGTGTGTACTGCGGATTTGCTGTCGACAGCTGTTATCTAAGCTGTGTTTATTGGTGGAATTGAAGTTGATACCTGATTTATAGGCTTGTATTCTTCTGGAATTTTCTGTAAATAAAACTCCTGAATTTTTGTAAGTTTCATCTCTCATTCTCGGACAACTTATGAACCCCCAAGTACGCAAAAATATAAAGTTTGACATTTTGTAGTGCTTAGCATATTTATTTTACAATTGAATTTCTGAACGGTAGTAAAATTGATATACAGTTGAAGATCGATAATCCGCCTATCCATAATCTGCAATTGTCTATAATCCGCACTCACTTTACAAATGTAAACAAAAAATTTTGCAGTTATGAAAATCCGATATTTCGGATGTATCTGGGAAAATATGATGTTAATTCACATACTTAAACAACAACAAAAAATAATAATAATAATAATAATAATAATAATAATGCAAAAAATGAAAGAAAAAAATATAATTAATTTTAAAAAGATAATATAAAAAAAATATTGTATACTTTTACTACCTTATATTTTTTTTAAGTGAAATTGGAACATCTATAAATCGGAATATATATGATGTATTTAATAATCTGATACACCAATCTGGTATATCTAATATCTGAATAATATCATCTGCATAATATTCAGTACTAAAAATGTATAGTTAGGTATCACCTATTTACAGACGCCATCAGCGAAAATGATCAAATAAAAACAACAACAAACACAAGTGTAGCTTTCTAAATCCTGCCAGTAACGGCATTGCTCATTGGTTGAAAAGAATGACGTCATAAGCATTGGTGGGATTGCAGATTCGCAGATGTTTAAGGACCATCAGTATTATTGTAAATATTCTTTTTAGAGTGGAATTTCAAAAATGCACAAATTATTTGAGATAAACTTTATAGCATCATTTGTTTTGAGGAAAAGATCTAAACTGCAGTCGTTTAAAACTGTATCAAACTAATCACATCGCAAGTATCTTGCTAATCGCAATCCAGTTGCAAGAGTACAACTAAACATTTCCCCACATGGTTTTGTTTATATGCAAACTCTGGTTTATATGTTTAGCGTTATTCTGTTTTTTTATTTTACAAAAGCGAAATGGATGAGTCAAAATCTAAAAGAAAACACGTCAGTTTAACCATTATGCAAAAAGTTGAGATTTTAAAAGAGCTAGATCAGGGTTCATCTGTACGTTTTGTAGCTGATAAGTTTGGGATTGGTTGCAGAACTGTGTACGACATAAAAAGTAGCAAAGCAAAAATACTCCAGTTTTATGCAAGTAGTGATAGCAATAAAGGAATTGTTAGCCGAAAAAGAATGAGAGAAGCAAAATCAGTTGAATTAGATTCTATTCTTTATGAATGGTTCAAAGAGCGGCACAGTGAAAACGTACCTATAACGGGACCCATCTTATGCCAGAAAGCAAGAGATCTCCATAAAGAACTGAACATTGAAGAACCTTGCAATTTTACTACAGGCTGGCTCACAAAGTTTAAAAATCATCACGGAATACGTTATATAAAAGTTTGTGGAGACAAAGCATCTGCTGATAAAATTGCAGCTGAAGAATTTATTGATGAATTTGAAAACATCGTCCATAATGAGAATCTTACTAGTGATCAAATTTATAATATGGATGAAACTGGTGTATTCTGGTGTAATTTGCCCAGGCACACTTTTGTTAGTGAACAAGAAGCTTGAGCCATCTGGCCTGAAAGATGACAAAAGAAGAATTACTGTCCTTGTTTGTGCAAATGCTTCAGGAGTCACAAGTGTAAGCTACTTGTTGTGGGGAAAAGTGCCTGTCCTCGTGCTTTAAAATCTATAAAAGTGCTTCCAGTTATTTATAAAAGCAATAAAAGAGCATGGGTAACACAGGAACTTGTATCTGATTGGTTCCAAAACCATTTTGTACCAGAAGCTTGTGCTCACTGCCTGATAACTGCAAAATTGCATTGGTAATGGACAACTGCACAGCACATCCTAAATTGGTTGCTCCAAATGTTATAACTGTGTTTTTGCCGCCAAATACCACCTCTGTGATCCAACCAATGGACCAAGGGATAATATGCAATTTAAAATGTCACTATAAAAGTGCATTTATTAAAAAGCTGTTGAATTTCCCATCATCTGCTAATGTGATTCCAGAGTTTAAAAGAGCATTCACAATCAAAGACTGCCTTTACATGTTAAAAGAAGCTTGGGATAATATAACAGAAGACACTCTTGTGCATGCATGGCGAAATTTGTGGCCGGAATCCTTACTGATAGAAACAGAATCAGATAACAGAGAGTTTTCTGGATTTGGCATGTCTCTAAACCAAATTAAAGCAGCTGAACTTTTGAAATACGCAAAAGATTCCAGATCAGCACTATTGAATGAAGAGGCTATCACAGAATTCCTAAGTAATGAGGATGAACTACCAGTTGTCATGCCTATGACAGATTCTGAAATAATTTCTTCAGTCTTAAATTCTGAATTGAATGACCAGTCAGAAACGGAGTCGGATGATGAGTGTATCGAGAAAAAGATAACAATGGAAGAAGGAATTAATTTAGGGGGTCAGTATTTGAAATTCTTAGAGACGCAGAAATGTGTGAGTGAACAGGAGATATTGACTGTTTATAGATTACAGCAAAAACTGTCAAAAGAGAAAACTAAAGTACTGAAACAAACAACTATTGATAATTTGTTTTCAAAAAAAGTTGTTCAGCCTTAATTTTTTTTTTTATGGATTCCTCAAGGGTATAAGCTGTATATATTACTTCAATTTCAATAAATAAATTTAAATATTTTATATGTTTACCACCTTCATTACATTGCATATACCATTAATTATAATTCTAGCTTCATTGACAATAATATGTTTTCAAAAAAAGTTGTTCAGCCTTAATTTTTACTTCCATTACCCTACTACCGTAGGTAATGGAAGTATTGTATTCGGTCTGAAAATTCGATATCGGGTTTTCACCTGATTTACACGTTTTAAGGTCCCCTGAGTCCAAAAAAGTGGTTTTTGGCAATTGGTCAGTGTGTATGTATGTGTGTGTGTGTGTGTATGTATGTGGAGAATCTTCTGGCTATTATAGCTCAGAAACTAATAAAGATAGAGCTACGAAACTTTAGAATTGAAATACGTCTGGTGTACAGATGAAATTTCCAAATTTTGGTGAAAATTGAAAAACCGGAAGTGGGACATCGGAAACCGGAAGTGGGTAAGTCCGTATCTCAAAAACGGCTCTAACGATTTTCTTCAAACTTGCTATATAAACACTCTATTAGATGTCCTTTCGAATGATATAGTTGGTTAGTTCAGAAAAATTGATAGGCGTCCTGTATAAATAGCTCAATTTCAGGTCTCGCAAAGGCGTTCCTTCAAAAACGGTTGTACGGATTTTTTTCAAACTCGCCATTTTAACTCACTTTTAAATATGCTTTTGTATGTAATTATTGTTTTCCTGTCAATAATTGAGTTTAACCGGAAGTGGGGCATCGGAAACCGGAAGTGGGACCGTAAGTCCGTATCTCAAAAACGGCTCTAACGATTTTCTTCAAATTTGCTATATAAACACTCTATTAGATGTCCTTTCGAATTATATAGTTGGTTAGTTCAGGAAAATTGATAGGCGTCCTGTATAAATAGCTCAATTTGAGGCCTCCCAAGGGCGTTCCTTTAAAAACAGCTGTACGGATTTTTTCCAAACTCGCCATATTAACTCACTTTTAAAAATCCTTTTGTATGTAATTATTGTTTTCCGGTCAATAATTGATTTTTTGCAAAAGTTGGTATCTCAAAAACGGCTCTAACGATTTTCTCTTTAGTTCACTTTTATGTTTTCTGATCGCATTATCTCTCAAAAATGCATATAATATGTGTAATAGTGGGTAATGGAAGTCGTGTGGTTGTTTCACACCAGATTTTTTTTTAATGAATTCCTCATCTAAGGGTTTAAGCTGTATATATTACTCAATTTCAATAAATTAATTTAAATATTTTATATGTTTACCACCTTCATTACATTGCATATACCATTAATTATAACTCTAGCTTCATTAAATAAAGTTTATTGTTTTATGTTCAGTATACTAATTCATATATAGAGAAAAACACACCAATGATCTATAATTCGCAAAAATCTATAATCCGCACAAGCTCTGGAACCAAGGTGTGCGGATTAAAGATCTTCAACTGCATATGAAGAAGTATTAAATGAATCTGAGAGTTTTTTTTTTTTTTTTTTTAATTAGATAAATGCTTTTCTATCAAATTTATGATTCACTAAAATATTTTCTCCTTTAAAATAAAAGATAAATTAAGTAAAAAGAAAATGTTTAAAATAATTTGAGGGAACCAAAGTAATCATGAAAATATTATTAAATATGAAAGTATTTATATTTTACAAATCTAGTGAGAGATTTATGAGTTTTTCACTTATAAATACCGTGTTTAGATAAAATCCATTAAAATTCCTTAATGATATAATCCTGTAATAAATAAAAATTAAATTAATTTTTATTAATTACAAAACAATGTAATTTTCTTAGTTTTATATCATATTTTACACTGTCAGCCACCAGTGGTTGATGTAGCTTTATATCATATTTGACACTGTCTGCCACCGGTGGTTGACGCGGCCAAGGTGGAAAGTTCAATGTCAGCCACTGATAGCTGACATGGCACTCGACGTGTTAATGTTACCTTTTTCATATGAATTTAAAAAATAAGGATTAGTATTTGTACATGTAATACATTGTATTCAGTGAAAGCTGCTTTATACAGGGCTCGGCGCGAGTCACTTTTTCTCACTATTTTCAGCAGTAGTCACTTTTATTTACTATTTACAAACGTTAGTCACTTTTCTCACTTTTTTTTTTAATTTGGTCATAAATCATCATTTTCTTGTAATTCTCCCCCCCCCCCCCCGAAAAAAAAAAAAAAAAAAAAAAAAATTTTTCCCTTGCGCACTAACGAGAATAAATTAGGAGTGTCAAAATCACTCATCCAGAATGTCTAATCCATTCCTAACCCACCCTAACTCTCCTCACCTCCAGTAGAGCAGATGCAGCATTTTTTTTTTCTTTATCTTTCCTCCTCCCTGCAGCTACACTGACCGCAAGCGCAAATAACTTTTTGGAGTTCTGTTCTGTTTCTGATCGCCTGGATGTCTAGACGTTTTTGTTCTTCTATGATTGCAGTTCACGTGGCCCTATCGTTTTGAAATATCAGATGTGTTATTTGCATTTATGCTATTGTTAATATTTTATTATATGTAAAGTATGAGAGTAATATATTTTTGGAAATACTATTTTATGTACGATCTCAAAACATTAAGAGGTATGCGATTTAGAGGTCTACACGTGCAGAGATTTTGATGTTTCCCGTGGCTCAGAATGAAATCAAAATGTTTTGCTCGGGCTCATGTCTAAGAAAAAAGCTAATAAAATATGGCTCGGCTTATTTTTTTTTTTTTTTTTTTTTTAAGAAGAAAATCATTATTCTACACCTAAAACTTAAAGATATTAAAATAGCTGATAACCCCCTCAAATTTTTTATTAAAAATTGCTACAATATTGGAAATTTTCTTTTTATTTGATAGTTATTTCGTGATAAATTAAAAAAAATATATATTTACTATTAAGAACAACGTAGTGACTACGTTCACGACGCCAGGAAACCTTTATTTTCACGACAAAGAGCGGAAATTATGCTTAAGCTATTTCATTTTCGCGCCGAAACCGAGGTTTTGAACTCTGTTTTTGCGTCAAAACATCGATGCAATCTCGTTTTAAGCAGGGTCTACTGAACTTATATATTTCCTATATTTCAAAAACTCTTACTACAAATCCTAGTTTTCTTTTTTTTTTTTCTTTCACACATCTAGAAGGAAATCACGGTCCGATCCTTATCAAATTTTTCATTATCAACAGTTGCCGCATGAAACATAAATTTTATTTTTTATCTATGAAATCGCTTCAACATCTCTTGAAAAATGTTGTCGCCAATATGGCTTAATTTAACATTTAGCAAAGCATAATATCATGCAGTGGAAACAACTCCATTAGTTAGCTCAAAGACTTAAGTTAATGTGTATAAGGCAGTTCAAAAGAATGACAAAGTCATTATAAAACAAACTAACAATTTTATTGAACAAACTTAACAAGAAAAATTAAAAACTTAACAATTGAAATATTTAATAAAAGTTGAAACAATCATTTAAATTCATCTCAGGCAAGTGATAAAAATTAGCGTCCAGCACTAACTCAATTTAAAACTTTATATTCAAAAATAGTTAATCTTAAATCTTATATAAATGTAAAAAAAACGATGTCAACTCTTAAAGTTAACAAACAACATTTCTCAAAGAACATGGCAGGCATACGACGTTAACCCTAAAGGCCAACGAACAACAGACACAAATACCTGACTCCATGGTTCAAACTTTTATAATGAACGGCAACACTACACGGAAGGGAAACGGGAGGAAAAGGTAAACAAACTTGAAAACTAAAGCCACATTGTATTTTAATTACTTATATCTGAAGAAATTATTTTAAATGAAGGAAAAATAATTTAATAAAACAACTTTCATGTTTAAACTTAATATAACACCTTCATTACGACTAGCAAACAGAGCTATCGCTAATGCAGCAAACTAAAAACTGACCGCCGAATGCAATGAAGTTAGCTCTTATATACTATTCAAAGGATTCTAACATGCATCCAATAAGTAGCGATTTCAAGTAACGTCACACTTAATTTGCATTTTTCCTTTTGGAAATAATCACGACGCCATCTGTTGAACTTTAACTAAACTTATTAGTTTAATTTAGCAATCGCTGAAAGAACGCGTGAACTAAAATGCCGATGATAAACATCGTTTAAATTTCCAGGTGTTATACAAAAAAACAAAAGTATATCTTTCAGAATAAACAGTAAGTGGCAATATTTCACATTTAATTTAATTTAATTTATATCCATAATTACTTCCATGTAAAAATTACATTAACTTTATTCAAAAAACGTTTTTCTATAATGTAAACAAAACTTATTTAA
The DNA here is from genome assembly GCA_963930645.1 of Salticus scenicus. Taxonomy (NCBI): domain Eukaryota; kingdom Metazoa; phylum Arthropoda; class Arachnida; order Araneae; family Salticidae; genus Salticus; species Salticus scenicus. The sequence goes on along the minus strand of OZ005653.1, from coordinate 40,001,495 downwards.
ACCTTTTAAAACTTATCAGCTATCCAATTGAATCAAATTTTTTCATAAACGATGTAATAAAAACAACTTAATTCATTTATAGTTTACAGAGAAAACAACATGGAAGCAAGAATAAATCAAATAAATTTCCCAAATTTTGACAAAAAAAAAAAAAAAAAAAAATAATAATAATAATAACAAATCAAATTACTTTTACAATTTAGCGGAAGAACCGCGCGCTTAATCGTACAATACTCATAAATAAATCGTTAAGAAAAAATTCCAGTGGCATTGCGTAATCCAAAAAATGACTCAGAACAGAACGGGAACAAGTATTTGTTTACATTAGCTAAGAGTGTGTTTAATAGAGCATTTCCTCGTGACGTCTGGTGGTTGGCAAAAAAGCGCACTCGACTTTCCCGCGTCCCGCCCACCATTGATATTATATTGGTGATCCGCCATCGCTATGCTTTTCCCAAGCCTTTTTGCCAACCACTCATAAAAGTTGAGATGTTTGTTTACAAACAAGGAACTGCCCTATTAAACCAGAAGCCTTAAAGGGGGACGAAAGAAACTGAAAGCTATGGTTATGTAGTATTTTGATTTTCATTTAAACAATACCAATGGTTCAGTTATCTTAATGAGTAAAAAGTCGTTAAAAAATAAAACTTTTTGACGAAAAAAAAGGTTTATTTCGATTATTTATCAAAATAAATAATCGATTCAAAACTATTGAAATTTAAGGCCGATTGATAATGCAAGAGTTCTAGGCCAGGAAAAAGCGTCCTCCGTGGGAGACTTTCTAAAGGGTCTTAGGCCGTAATCATGCGAGTTTCGGAGAAAATCATTGTAGAATCAGACCTTTAACGGAGGAGTCCTCCGTGGGGGAACTTTCTTAAGTGTTTTAGTCCGTATTCGCGTAAGTTTCGGAGAAAATCGTGGAAAACTCCGAACTTTAACGGACCAAGTATCTACCGTTGGGGAAAAAAGAATACTTTCTGTGCTTTTTGATGGGATAACAGAATACGCGATTGCTAAGTTTATTTAGTGCATGGGTAATTTAAAGAAATTTTCGGATCTGAAAACGGGACTTTAACAAAAATCGACAGATTTAAAATAAATTCATCACAAAAGTCGCACGAGAAAATTACGTATTTTATAAATCAGCCGCAAAAACATGACATATTTCAGTAATCAAATACAGAAAAAAAAAGTATTTTGCTGATTTATCGCTAAATTAATTGTATATTTTTGAAAAATAACATCTATTTTAGCAATTAGTTTACTATCACGGAATTTTAAAAATTAGCAATAAATTATAAAATAATTCCGTATTTCTTATCATATTTGATAAAAAAAGGAAGAATTCCATCGATTAGTATCAAAATAAAGTCTATTTCAGCAATTAATTGCGATTAAACATAAATTTTGTTAATTAGCGGCGAAATGGTTGCATATATTTTGTTATCAGCTACAAAAATATCGCGATTTACGGAAATTAGCTTAAAAAAAAAAAAAAACTTGTCGATTAGCAGCCAAATAATATGATATAAAATGTAAATTTTTGATTATTAGTGGGTAAACGATCCCTATTTCTGAAATCTACAAAATTATACCCTATTTCGAGATTCTGCTTTGAACAAAAAGTGCAAATTTAACTGATTAGCGGCAAAATAGTTGAGTATTTGAGATTCAGCTTTCAAAAGAACGCGATTTTCATATATTAGTAGCTAAATAAGTGTTTTGATAAAGAACCGCATAGTAATCACGTATTTTAAGAATCCGCTTAAAAAAAAAAAAAAAAGCGCAATTCTTTATCGATTAGGAGGAAAATAATAATTTAGTTCCGGGTAAATGTACATTTTTGACAATTAGCTCTGAAAAAATTCGGTATTTTTGAATTCATCTGCAAAATTTTCACATATTTCTGGGTTCAGCTTTGAAAAAAGTGTGAATTTCATCGATTAACAGCAAAGTTGTTTAGTATTCGGGGATGTAGCTGTGAAAAGGACACAAATTTCACCGATTAACAGCCAGATAATTGTATATTTCGTTAATAATTGACCCCGTTTTCGATACAATTGACCGCAAAAATATTGCGAATTTTAGCGATCAGCTTTTAAAATAAGCGTGAATTTTATCAATTAGTGACAAAATTATGGTGTATATTAGCAATTATTTGCTATTAATCGTAGATTTTATAAATTTGCAGCGAAATAATTACGTATTTCGGTAACCGGCCGTTAAAATATCGTGAATTCTGCCGATTAACGAAGGAAATAGCATATTTAATTAATTAATGGTAGTTAAATGTAAGCTTTTGACTATTTATTACTAAATTACTTCAAAAATATCTCGAATTTCGGAAATAAGCAATGAAAAAAGTATGAATTTTTTCAATTAGTAACAAAATTATGGTATATATTAGCAATTATTCACGGTAAATGTAATTTTTTAAAAATTTGCAACGAAATAATTATGTATTTCAGCGATCGGCCGTAAAAATACTGTGAATTCTTTCGATTAGCACGGAAAAATAGTATATTTAATTAATGGTAATTAAACGTAAAATTTTGACTATTTATTACTAAATTGCAGCAAAAATATCGCGAATTTCGGAAATCAGCTATGAAAAAAGCATATTTTTTTTTCAATGAGTAACAAAATTAGTATATGTTAGCAATTATTTGCAGCGAAATAATGTCGTATTTCGGCAATCGGCGGTAAAAATATCGCGAATTTTGTTGATTTACGATAAAAATGGCGTATTTAATTAATAAATGGGTATTAAACATAAAAATTTCACCATTTATTGGGAAACTATTCAATACTTCGGCTATCGGCTGCAAAATTAACGCATATTTCGCAAATCAACTTAAAATACTTATAAGTGCAAGTCTGAATTGTAATAAAGTTATAAAAATAGTTTTTACATAATTTCAAAAATATTACAAAAGTACAAGAATTTTGTTTTATGTGAGACTATTTATTCATTTAGAATATTTTGTTATTAGTTCCCCATCATACTATAGGTATGGGGAACTTAGGTAATCGTGAAAATTTTCGACCTCGGTTTTTTGACTCTTCTTTTTTCTCTGTTTTCAGGTGTGAGGAATCCGAAAATGACAAAATTTCTATGGTGTCTGTCTGTAGGGTGTCTGTTAGTCTGTTAGTGGGTCAGTCCGTTAGTTTGTTAGTCTGTGTACACGATATCTCAAGAACAAATTGTCGCAGAGAGGTCAGATCAGTTTTAAAATATTACTTTCGACACTGGCAAAAACCCTATTCATTTGCAACATTTGAATTTAAAAACTTGGTAAGTTATTAGAAATTTACGATTTTCTTAACATGGGAGAATAGGACAAAAATTCACTTAAACGTGCATTAAATGAAAACTTTTTACTGTAAAAATGTCAGACCAGTTTTAAAATATCAGTTTTGATGCCGGAATGAACATCAGTAACTATAAATATGCTACTTTGAAAATTTCGCAAGTTACTGGAAATTTACGAATTTCTTAACACGGCAGTATAGGGCAAAATTTCACATAAACGTCAATTTAGAGAGATATTTTCATCATAAAGATGTCAGACTGCTTTTGAAACATTATTTAGGACACTGGCATGAATATTAATGACTATGAATTTTCCAATATAAAGATTTCGTAAGTTATTGGAAATTTACGAATTTCTTAACATGTCAGAATAGAGCAAAATTTCACATAAACGTCAATCTTGAGGGATATTTTCAGCGTAAAGATGTCAAACCACTTTCGAAATATTATTTAGGATACTGGCATGAATATCATAGACTATGATTTTTCCATTTAAAAAAAATTCGTAAGTTATTTGGAATTTACGATTTACTTAACATGTCAGAATAAGGCAAATTTGATCATAAACTTCCATTTTGAGGATCCTAAATACATTAGACAACTTCAAAATTAAGTTTACGATATTTGTTTGAACATGATTGAATACAAATATTCAACTAAGAAATTTTCGTAAATTATTCGTAATTTACGATTTTATCAACATAGCGAAATTGTAAATTTTTCATATAAATATGAATTTTGAGGTTTATTGCATTGGAAATAGTAGCATGAAAACTAAACAACAGAATTGACCCTGATAAAATAAATTAATAAATTAGAATAAGATAATTATATCCAAGTGAACGGTGGATAGCCTATTAGGCGGGGATTTCATTCTGTCACTGTATCAAGCTTTGGTCAAATTCATTTCTTTTAACATGATTATAATATGTCTCGCACTAGAAATTTCTGTGAACATAAATATGATGGGGAACTGAGCAGAGTCCACCTATGCCACCTAGTTTATTTTTTAAATGGAATATTTATCCTATGTCAGAATATAAATAATTTATATATGTGTGTAATATTTTAACACAATTATACATTTTTTATTTATTTATTCCCCCCCCCCCCCCACCACGAGAAACTCCTTTTTTTTTTTTTTTTAAGGTATATTTGGCGATAATCTTAAAAAAGAAAAAAAGTTTCTGAAAAGCAGACCCGCATAATATACACGAACGCGCAAACGGTGTTTTGAGGAAGCAACTAAAAGACTAAAACTGGGAGTAGAAAATAAAAATTTTCAAGAAATACAGATTGCTCAAGCAATGTTACAAGGTGTTGCAACAGTAAGAAAGGAAGAAGATGCAGAAAGAGAAAAAGGAGATAAAATCCAAAAAACACTTAAAAAAAAGAAATCCACTCTAATTGAAAGTTACTTTAAAATAAAAATGATGAATGAGAGTTTACAATTTTATGCTGAGAATAATATTATTATAGCAATAGTAAATGTTTATTTTTTTAGTCCTTTTGCATTTGCTATAAATTTAGAAAAAAAAAAAAAAAAACTTGGCTACATAAATTTGTTTAAATACATGCATCTTTTCTTTTTCAAGATTGTTGAAAATATTTATTAGTATATTTTGTAACATTTTAAATGCTCATTAAAATACTGTATAAATTATTGTAAGTGAAAATTCTTATTATGATGGAATTGCAGTTATTGATAAATTTTCTAGCAGAAACTTAACATAATATTTGAATTCCCTGTCTACACTTGTAAGTATAATTGATTTTATTTAAATTTCTTTAAAGAATATAAAATCTCTGAATCAGTTTTTACTTATTTTTTTAAGGATGAAAAGAAATTTGTCCTTAAGTAATTGAAAAATACTCATGATCAGATAACTTAAAAAAATATTTTTTTAAGTTAACTCAAATATGCATTTCTATTGCAAAAGAATGTATAGAAACTCAACTGATTTAAGTTTGTGATAATAGTTGAAATTTCATTGCCTTCCCAAAATTGTAAAATTATTTAATACAAGAAAATTCTTTTTAGGGAGGGGGGATTGTTTTTACCAATGATTTTATTAGTTCATTAAAAAAAAAATCATAATATTGAAGTTTGAAGATTGTTTTATAATCAGATCTGGTAATTATTCCTTAAAAATGCATTACTTTGTAGGTGCATGTGTCTTTAATTCTCTATCTGTGTATATCTCTGTCTTTCTCCGTATGTAAGCATATTTGTATAAGATATAACACTGATTTTGATATTCGCAATTTAGTCACTATTTGTCACTTTTTTAAAGAATTCAGTCACTTTTCTCACCTTTTTTTATGCAATGACTTGTGCTGAGCTGTGCTTTATATAATTATAAAAATCATCTGTATTGTGGCATGAAGTGTTTCATTTCACTTTCCATGTTTATTTGTTTGTTCCATTGTTTATTTGAATTATTTATATAAAGTGTTTGATATATTCAAATTAAAAAAAAAAAAAAAAAACCCTTTCAATAAACATATATTCATTTAATTATTACTTGCTTTCTAGAATCAATAAAACAATCTTTCCTGACACCCAGATCTCCGAAAAAGTAAGTTTCTATTACATTGAGATTTATAGAATATTGTACATTCCATCCAATTAATCCCATAAATAGTTTAATAAATTCCTAAAATGAATTAATTATTTTTGTTCTCAATCTTATATATTTAGCATTAAGACAGAGGGGGCATAACATTTCTGTTCCTTATTATTATTGTTATTATTATTATTATTTCATTTATCATTGAAAAGTTTTCTAACTTTATGTGACTTAATGAAATTTTGAATAAATTTGTTAATGTCAATTTATCACATATTTTAATAATGCTTCAATAACAATTTGTTTTAATGAAAATAAATTATAGTTGTCAAAAGTAAATGACATGGAGTATTATTTAAAGAGTTAAAGGTTTTATAAACACGAAAAAGACACATATATGATATTATTAATCTTGCAGTGATTTTCTGTTAACCAAGAGAGGACATAAAATTTCTCCAGTTCCAGTTTCTGCTGGATATATATTTTTAGATTTGTACTGAGTATTTAGTATATATACTCAACTCAGTATTATTATTATTATTATTTGTCTACTATGTTAGTTTGCCATGTACTTGGCAGACCTAGATAATAGGAAAAAGCTTGTGGAATGCCACTATGTAACCAAATGGTTGCCAAACCATTATGATTAATAAATGTATCAGTTTCATATGTAACAGAAGCTGTTAAAATACATAATCAACAAAATCAATGCATGTTACTGAAAGAAAACTGTGTAAATATTTAAAATCACTAATTATTTTTCATTACCGTGCATCTAAACAATGTGATGCATACAGTTCAGATTTAAACACAGGATAAACTATTTTTAATCAATGAAAAGATTTGAAATTTTACTAAACCTTTAAATAAAACAGGGAGTTTTTAAAAACAAGCTATTTAGATTTAAAAAATAAATAAATATAATAAACTCAACCTTAATTATGCAAAAGAAGATAACACATTACTTTAAAGAAACTACTTTAAAATATTACAATATATTTTTATCCATTACTACTGCTTTTAAATTAAACTTTATATTGATATTTTAATTGATCCTTTTTGTAAAATCAAACACAATAAAAATGTTTTATTTACATTTATTTTGTTTTAATTTTTGTCCAAAGCCCTCAAAGAAACCATGCACACTATACTTCGCTCCAATCATCTCTCCGCAAAAATGACATTTAACTTTCCACTTTGCACTTGGACATTTTCAACGCAATAAAACAAAAGTTAGCGTGATACTGTATGGTATCTTTTTACTGCAGACCGAATCATGCAGAGCAGTACAACAATGAAGCTATTGTAATAAATTGGTAGACGAAGCTACATAGAGCAAGTCCTGTTAAATTTTGTGAATGGTCTTATTTAAGACTGTTTTAAAAATATAAATATTTTAAAATTGCTAAGAAACAAAGAAAACAACATTGAGACTAGCAAAGCTAACACTTATGGGTGAGAGCAATCGTATCTACTCCACTTACCACCTGATGGTTCATCCACCTGACTGTATAAATCGTTTTTCCTGGTTGGGGGAAAAAATAAAATAAATAAATAAATTACGTTTTGATGTTGGATTATTAAATGACACAATCTAGTCATTTATGTTATAAAACAGTATTGAAAGCATTCTTCAACTACAATATTATTTTTAAAAAATTGTAGTGCTTTCAATTTAGCTTGAAAGCTGCACTTCAGCCAATCCTCTAAGAATTAATATTTTGTATGATGCATGAATAAAGTTCAATGCTTAGAATTATTTGCAGTTGTATTAATCTTAATTGTATGCACGGAAGGTAGTTCAGAAATAGATATTTTTAATTCATAATAGCACTTTAATTCCCTCTTTTAGAATACGCTGTTTATAAGATATTTGTGTGTGTTTTTTTTTAATTGAAGTGTAATAATAAGCTAAAAAATATACATATTATACTTTTTTTTTTTTTTTTTTTTTTTTTTTTTAGGAAACAGGAAAGTGCTGTTGCATTACCCAAAATTACTGGTAGAAAACAATCAAATTCTCATTTAACAGTTGAACGTAAGAACTTATTTTTTGAGATTTTAAATAAGCAGTTACTTAAGTTCAATTTATTAAATTTATGGCTATTTTGAATTGCTTTTTTTTTTTTTTTTTAATTAATTTTATTAAATATTGTCATTATTTAAAGTATAAATAAAGGACTAATTAAACATTTAAAAATTTAAAAATACCTTATACCTATTAAAATCCTTTGACATGCAGCATCATAATATATTTTGACACGCCATCAATCGCGGTCATCATCAGATGTTAGTAGTGCTGCTTATTGACCATTATCGTTGGACCTTTATTCTGCTTGTTTCATTATGTCATCTTTGTGTTTCTTCCTGTACATCAGCTGTTGCCATTCGTCAGGTATTGTACCATGCTCCCGGTCGTTAATAGCTGGTGTTAGTATTTTGAGGGCTTCGCGTTTTAATACATATTGATGTGAATTGTAAAGTGTGATTTTTGTAGTGGTTATTTTATTAGGGTTAATGGGGTTGTGTATTCTTGATAACACAGCGGAGGATCGGTTATATTTTATATCTGTGATGTGTTTGGCCTTGCAATCTTTTATTTTCCTTTTGATCATTCCGATGTAACAAGCACTGTTATTGTTTTCAAAATTGAGTTCTATTTTATAAATATCGGATGTTTCTTTAGGGTCTATTAGATATTTTTCATTTCTAATATATTGGAAAATATTTTGGTTTGGTTTAATTGGTATGTTTATTCCAGTCCAGGAGGCTTTGTATTTTATTAGCATACCGTTACAGAAGGGAATGGAAGGAGTAAATTTGGGTTTTAATTTCTGAGCGCTACTGATTTAATTTAGAGATTTTTTATGTTTTTTATAAATTTTTTGCACGAGGGAAGTACTATTGCCAGCTCTTTGTGCGATGTTTTCGATAAATTTAATTTTGAGGTTTAGGAGGTTTTTATTAGAGTATACGAGTATGCTGCGATTTATGTAGGAATGAATTGCGGCGATTTTATATTGTAAAGATGTTTTACATTTATTACTGATAATTTCGTTGGTATTGGTCGGTTTACGAAAGACAGTAGTATCAAAAGTATTATTATTGTTTTTAATAATTTTAACATCTAGGAAATTTATGCTATTGTTTGATTCGATTTCAAGTGTAAATTTAATATTGTTATCTAAGTTAATTAAATCATTTAAAAGGTTTTGAAGATTAATATTGGCAGTGATAACAGCAAAAATGTCGTCAACATAACGGAGCCAAATTTTACAGTTTTTATTTAGATCATACGCTGAAGTGTCTAGTTGACGTAACTTAAGTTCCGCGATTGCTCCCGATATGGGCAAACCCATCAGCACACCTTTAGTTTGTTTGTATATGGTATTATTAAATGCAAAATAAGAGTTATTTAACAGAAGGTTGTTAGCTCTAATTAAAGTTTCGCTAATTTTGTTGTTACCATAAATGTCATTAATTCTATCCTGTATGATATTATTAATATTGTTTAGGTCTATGGAAGGGCCTTAACATCAAAACTAGCAAGGGTATCGCTGAAATTTATATTTAAGTTGTGTATTGTTTTAATAAAAGCTTCAGTTGATTTTAAACTAGAGTTTGAGGAAGGAGGCGGCATAGAGCTTCATAAATATCCTTCATGAAAATTTTGAGATTATAAGTAGGGCCTTCAGATTTGTTTACGATAGGTTTCAGGGTGGGAGGAGTTTTGTGATCTTTATATTTACCGAAAAGACGGGTAATAATGGGAACGTGATTAGTAAGTTTAGGTGGATTATTATTAGGCCAGGTTTACTTCAGGTCAATAAAATTACTACAAATCCATTTAAAAAAATTCACTGAAAAGACAAAATCCCTAAAAAAATCTGGAACCTGGCCTAATGATAATTCACCTAAACTTACTAATCACGCTCCCATTATTCCCAGTCTTTTCGATAAATATAAATCACAAAATCCCTCCCACCCTGAGACCTTATCGTAAACAAATCTCAAGGCCCTACTTATAATCTCGAAATTTTCATGAAGGATATTTATGAAGCTCTACTTCCCCCCTCAACTCTAGTTTAAAATCAACTGAAACTTTTATTAAAACAATATGCAATTTAAATATAAATTTCAGTGATACCCTCATTAGTTTCGATATTAAAGACCTATACCCTTCCATAGACCTAAACAATATTAATAATATCATACAGGATAGAATTAATGACATTTATGGTAACAACAAAATTAGCAAAACTTTAATTAAAGCTAACAACCTTCTGTTAAATAACTCTTATTTTTCCGTTTAACAATACCATATACAAACAAATTAAAGGTGTGCCGATGGGTTCACTTATATCGGGAGCAATTGCAGAATTTAAGTTACGTCAACTAGAAACTTTAGCGTATGATCTCATTAAAAACTGTAAAATTTGGCTCCAGTATGTTGACGGCATTTTTGCTCTCATCCCTGCCAATATTAATCCTCAAAACCTTTTAAATGATTTAAATAACTTAGATAACAATATTAAATTTACACTTGAAATCAAATCAAACAATAGCATAAATTTCCCGTCTTTCGGAAACCGACCAATACCAACGCTTTCAATATAAAATTGCCGCAATCCATTCCTACATAAATCGTGCCATACTCGTATGCTTTAATAAAAACCTCCTAGACCTCAAAATTAAATTTATCAAAACATCGCGCAAAGAGCTGGCTAGTACTTCCCTCGTGCAAAAAAAAAAAACGTAAAAAATCTCTAAATCAAATCAGTAGCGCTTAGAAATTAAAACCCAAATTCACTTATGATTTTTCTCATCAGTTTACTCTTTTCATTCCCTTCTGTAATGGTATCACTAATAAAATAAAATCCAAAGCCTCCTGGACTGGAATAAACATACCAATTAAACCAAACCAAAATATTTTCCGACGCATTAGAAATGAAAAAAAAATCTAATAGACGAGACTCTAAAGAAACATCTGATATTTATAAAATAGAATTCAATTTTGAAAACAATAATAACAGCACTTGTTACATCGGAATGATCAAGAGGAAAATAAAAGATCACTAGGCCAAACACATCATGGATATTAAATATAACCGATCCTCTGCTGTGTTATCGAGAATATACAACACTAACCCCATTAACCCTAATACAATAACCACTACAAAAATCGCACTTTACAATTCACATCAATATGTATTAAAACGCGAAGCCCTCAAAATACTAACAACTAACACCAGCTATTATTGACCGGGAGCATGGTTACAATACCTGATGAATGGCAACAGCTGATGTACAGGAAGAAATGCAAAGATGACATAATGAAAGAAGAAGAAGAAAGGTCCAACGACGATGGTTAATAAGCAGCACCACTAACATCTCATGATGACTGCGACTGACGGCATGTCGAAATATACAATGATGCTGCATATCAAAGGATTTTAATATAAGGTATAAATTTTTTAAATATTGTCATTATTTAAGTAATTTTGAGCTTTTTTTTTTAAATCATTTAAAATGATTATCTTTTGCAGGTACTCCAAATTCAGTAAATATATACAAGTCTGAAAATGAAAAAGAATTCAGAGCATTATTTGAAGCAGATCAGATCACTTCAACATTTTTACAAAAAAGGGAGTTACATACTCGCACACTTTATGATTTCTATAACAGGAAGGTGTTCAATTCACGGGTTTGTTTCATTAATAACCATTTAGAATGTTATTTATTTTGTTCCTCATTTTTAATATCAGGATTTTTTTTTTATAATTACTGTGACTTAAATTAAATCATTTTTGATAGATTAATTTTATGTTATTACCAAGATTTTAAACTACAGGATTTTGTTAGCTTTTACAGTAATTAATCTTCATTGTAATTCTCATTTGTACTCTTCTTAAAAATCTATCATAATAAAATTCAATTTCATTATCGATGAAGAGGTTTGATACATTTTTATTCTTTTATATCTTAATTGTAAAGCTTTGAAATGTATAAATGTGTGTGCATATAATAAATTAGTTTTAAAATAAATCCAAAATATTTTCTCCGACCCCCCCCCCCCCCTCCTAGGGGGAAAAAAGAGTTGATTTCCTTTGTTTTTTTGTAGAAATTTATTAAAAACAAATTATAATCAATTGAAATATAATTTTATTCTGGTATATTAGGTCTACTCCAAATTCTCAATTATGAATAAATTTGAAGTTTGGTATAATTTAATAAATGAATATAACATTTATGAACTTAATCTAATAAATTGTCTCAATGTTACATGCTCTTGTTCTTTTCTGATATAGTTACCTCCAGATATGCCTCTATTTTATGACGGATCATTAAAAACTACTGCTGGTATGACTTGTTGCTCAGTGAAAGATGGTGATTATATTTGCTCAATCAAGTTGTCACCATCACTTTTAAATTCATTTGGTAATGAATTTTATTTATTTATTTGTTGTGTTTTGTTACATTTTTATAATATCTTCTGCATATGTATTAAATATTTACATGAAAAATTTTTCATTGTGATTCATAATGTATTTCTTTTATTAATTACTAGAGGTCTCTCTCTCCCCCCCCCCCCCCCAAAAAAAAAGACATGGATAGTAATGGTGGGGCCGTGCCCTTAGCGGAAATCTATAAACCCGTGTCCTTAGCGGAAATGTTATCCCCCCTCGGTGATGTGCTTTTAGCATACGTGCCTTTAGCGGAAATGTATAATAAATTTTAAAAATAATAATAATAAATAAAAAAAAATAACTCAATTTTCCGCCACACTTTATCCACATTTAGCACTGGCTATATTTTGCTTCAGAAGTAACCTGTCGCAAAAATTGGTATGCATAAGTTTTTGGAAATATATTAAGCATTACACCTTTCAAAACTAAAACGAAAAATCAGGAGGTACACATTGGTTATCAACAGTTTGCAACTGTACGTACTCGTTGTATCGTATAACATTTTATGTTCTTTGTCTATATTATCACACAATGGACAGACAAAACGACAGACATGAAAACTAATTGAATTCATAATCACTCTGAAATATTATTGGAAAGTGTTAAAAAGGCTTAACACAAACAGAAATGCTGCTCTTAATTTCCTATTTGCACCCCTTAATATTTCGAAACTTTTTGCTTAGCCCTGTAAATCTGGAGGTTAAGCATATTATAGTTTATACAAAACATTTTCTTAGCATATAAACAATTAATGCGGATTTCTTTATGATTTTTTGATAAAGTTTTTTAAATGTGATTTATAAAAATGTCTTCCCTAAAGCGCAATGCATTGGCATTTTTTGGATGTCCATTGTACACAAACCAGTGGCATAGGTTCTATTAGAGCCATTTTAAGTATGGAAATTCAATCAAGAATTTGAATAACACATATCATTAATAAAATAAAATAAGAACTAGTATGTTGTGGCCACCACAAGACTTTATTTTCCTATATAAATTCACTAAGTGCAAATAATTAATTTTCATCTTAGAGAAAACTAACACTAAATATCCAAAGAAAGACAGTTTTATTAGCTATAAATGACATCTTAAAAAATGCATTTTTATTGTAGTTATCTCACATATCAATTTTGGTACAGTTATATGCCATGGAAGTTGAGATATAGCTTTCCCGTTATTGAGGAAATTTGCAGAATATCAGCGTCACCTATTGGCCAATAAGCATCCAAATTGAATAAGCATAATGTCTCATAATGGCCTTCACATATGCTCACGTTTTGTTTGATTATACGCAATAAAACCTGATATATAGCCTTCTCTTAAATTGTAGAAATCACTGTATAGCAGCGCCATCTGTGGAGCAGTTAACACATAAAGTTGACAGACACTCATTTAGGTTAAGGTGCATCAACATATAAATTTATATTCAATTCTGTGCAGTAGTTCCTGAGATATAGCTTTCCCTTAAATTGCAGAAATCGCTGTATAGCAGCGCCACCTGACGGTCCATAAGCATTCAAATTGGGTCAGCATAATGTCTCATAATGGCCTTCTCTTATATTAAGTTTTGATTGATTATACGCAATAGAACCTAAGATATAGCTTTCCCTTAAATTCTGGAAACCGCTATATGGCAGCGCCACCTGTTGAGCGGTTGGCACTAGAGATGAGACGGGCTCAGCCCGAGCCCGTAAGCCCGAGCCCGAGCCCGGGCCCGAGCCCGATCGGGCTCACATCTTACGCAAGTCTTCGGGCTCCGGGCGGGCTCGGATTCAAGCTAAAAGTTCCGTTTATTTTATTCTTCACTAACTGGAAAAGGTAAAAAAAAAAAAGAAAGAAAGAAATTTTATTCATTTTGAGAGCACCTTTACTAATGTCATGATAGGTTATAAATCACAAAATAATCTTGCAAACCTTAGTAGCTTTGACTTCCTTTTTTCTAAATAGAACTCTTTTTTCAACGGGATGCATATTATGTCATAGTGTTTTACAGTAATCTTTCCTCCTTCGTTATATCGGGCCTTATTATATCACTTATTCGGATAATATTTTCCCCCCGATAGGCGCGATATAAACAATGGGCTGCACTATAAATATCTATTATATAAATATATCATGAAAAACGGCAGTTTTTCGAGTGACGCAAGCGGAAGCCCAAACTGACGCTGCGAACTCATATATGGCTAGTTCGACTTCAAAGAGATTTGTAAAAGCCGACACTTAATATCTCAGCAAATATGCCATATTTTGTTCTGATCTTTTCAAGATAGTCTTTTATCTTCGGTCTTAATCTATCCTGAAATTTTTACATTTCTACATGCAGTATGTTTTGAGATCTGAATCTCAATTTAAAGCCAAAATGGGAAAACGGTTGGAGTAATGGACTGAAATTCTGAAAAATATCTCTAAAACGGCTCAAAGGATTTTCATATAATTAATATATGTTGTTAATAGGATCTTTCTGAATCTAGTAACGTCTTTGTTTTTTTTCAGGAAAACTCTTGTTTTTTATAAAAGTTCTTTTAAAAATAGAACTATATTACTCCGCCAATTGCATGCTTTTCTTTGGCTAAAAAGGCCGTAAATCGGCTCTTAGTTCTTGCTTGCAAGGCTTCAGTTGCTCACGTTGGTTGGCTGACCAACGTGAATGCAGTCAATAAATTTTTGTTATGAAGAAAATATTTTTAATTTTAAAATTTCCCATTTTGTCAAAAAAATATTTAGATAATATTTAAAATAAAAAGAAGTATTTTTAAATTATAGATATTCTATTTCATCATTATTCATAATGAATTAATTTTTTTTTTAAAGCGAAAACGTTTAAATCCCTCATGCGCACGAATTTATACCATGGTCCATGGTCTTTGGAGCGCATGCGTACATCATCCGGATGATTACATCCTGTAGACGCTGTTAGGAATAACAGCTATAGGTTTTTCTATAAAAGTTCTTGCCATTTATTGTCTTGGTTTAAATAATTTATTATATATTAAACTTTATAACATTTATTTAGATCAATATTTCATTAATTAAATTATATTAAAACTCAATGCTCTATTATATAAATTAAATTATAAATAATTTTTGAAAAGACTTTTATTAAAATATTTTTGATAACTTACTTAACTTTTAACTTCATTTAATTCATCTTCTTGTCATTTAATCAAAAATCACTTATTTTATAGTCTTCAGTAAATTAGCTTCCGTGGCATAAAATGTAAACAAACTTTCACATTCACTTCACTAAGTAAAAAAAGAATTCATAACTAATTGTTTTCGTTCGATTCCCGTTCGTATGACGATGACGTCATTCTGTTTTGACCAGTCATTTTTTTTTATAGCTTCAATTGATTTAACTGTTTATTTAACGTTATGCTTATGCATATTAATTTGTCTGGCACATATAAAAAGATCGTTTTACTCATTGTGAGTGCTTCATTTCTTTTTCCCTTTTCTTTAGGAGCTGGTCTCTTAATTATAAACAGTAAATGGCAATTATAATCTAAATTTAATCTTCTATAATGAGTAAAGTAAAAATATATTTTGTTATATGTTTGACAAGTCTTCAATAGATATGTTTTTTTTCTTCTGTGATAAAAAGTTGTTTTGATTCATGTAGTCACCAGCTGATGTTACAAGTAATGTTGTTCTATATTTAAGTGCTGATATTTTATTTATTGTCATCTACATTGAATCATCCAAAAAATAAACTTTATTTGTTATAATATGAATCGTCTTCATTTCAAGAACACTTTTTTATTTATGCTTCAAATTAACTCAGTAACGTTTTTCATCTGCTCAATAGTTTAAACTCTGCAAGTCAAGATTATTTATTTTAAAGAGATTACTTTTTATTAATTAAACATTTAGCGTCTCCTTCTTTGACAGATAAAGGTTATGGGCAGTCATTACTTTTTTGAAGCAGCTGTCATGTTTGTTTTGATTATCGTCCGTATGGAAGATGGTGAATATAGGTCAAGTTCATGAATCAAAGTACTTTTTATCTTTTGTGGTTTTTCTTATTTTGTTTTCGTTTCTCCCGTGAAAGATGGATCGTATTTAAATATGATAATGAAGTGAGCTAATTTTTTTTTCTTTCTGCAAGATGTCTATTCTCTATTTAATGTGTCACATTGCTATTGAACTTAGTTTTTACCTTCAAGAATTTCATTTTTTGATTATTTAAGGTATAAAATGAAGCAGTTGAGTTCAAATAAAGGCAGTGACATTGTTTTTGATTATGATATATTGCAGAAACTTTTATATTTATGAAGTATATTTAGCTCTTGTGATTTTTTTTTGAAATTCTTGCTACTTTCATGAAGAGTTGAAGTTATGTCTTCAGTAAAGTTATGAAGTATATATAAAAATTACGATCGTTATTGACGGGGGGGGGGGGGAGCTATTATAAATTTAATGTTTATAACTTGAGTTTGTTTTGCTGTTTTATATTAAAATTTAAATTTTTTTTGATAAATTATGGCTAGCAATTATCAAATTGAGAAATTAAGTGAATCTAATTTTGATGGATGGTCACAGGATGTGAAATTCCTCCTAATGGAGAGGGGACTGTGGTCCATTGTAAATGAGACTGAGAAATTGCCTGTTTTAAAAGAAAAAGAGTCAACTATTGAATTTGAGAAACAAGTTTTTGATTTTAAAAATAGGTGTAATACAGCAATTTCTATAATTTATTTAAACATTCAACCACAGTATAGAAAACTTGTTGAAAATTTTGAAGATCCAGTTACATTATGGAAAGAATTATTAAAGAATTTCAGACCTGACAATCGTTCATATCATATGGAAATATTTAATAAATTTTGTGAGGCAAGAATCCAACCTGATGAAACAATTTCGTTGTTTTCTTCAAGAGTTAACCGATTATTTAATCAAATTAAAGAGATTGATTCTTCTTTTTCAGAAAAGTACGCGGTTTATCAATTTCTTAAATTTTTGCCTTCAAATTTTGACACTTCTGTTCAATCAGTATTAAGATGGAAGGACACTGATTTTAAATTTAAAGAAGTAGTTCAGGAGATTATAGCTGAGGAAGTTCGACAACGAGTGAGAAATCAAGATGTGTGTAATATACAGGCTCAATCCACTATAAGAAAGAAAAGTGGTGTGTGCTATTGCTGTGGAAGTGATCGTCATTACAGAAATCAATGTCCATTTAAAAATAATCAGTTTAAAAATTTGTCTTCTTCAAAATCAGATGTACCGAGATTTAATCAACGTTGTATGGATCGACCAAGAGAAAGATCATCTTCAAGACCAAATTCAAGTTTTCCTTCCAGTAGAAGTCCTTCTCCTATGAGATCTCCTTCATCAGGACAAAGTTCTGTGTTTAGAGGGAGAAATAACATTAGAAGTGGACATTCCAGAGGGTCGAGGTTTCATAGAGGTACTAGACATAAAAACTGTAAGTCAAAACCTTTTATTTCTTATGTTAATGCTTGTTTAACTGAGAAAGATAGTAGTGAAACAGATTGGTGTTTCGATACTGCCGCGACACATCATTTCTGTAATCATAAAGATTTCTTTGTAGATTACAAACCATTGGTTTCTGAAAAAATGGCTATTGCCATTGATGATATCGAATTTCCGATAGAGGGTAAAGGGACTGTTATATTAAAATTTGGAAAAAGAACTGTGGAATTTAAAGAGGTCATGTATAGTCCTAAGCTTAGGCGAAATCTCATTTCTGGCCCACGTGTTGACCTCATGGGAGGCTGTTTTTCTGGATCTGGGGGTGTAGTGAAAGTAACACAGGGTAATAGTCTGTTATTTAAAGCTTATCTTAAAAATGGAATATATTATGTTTATCCAAAATTAACTAAGAAACCTGTAAATAGAATTGCTTTTGTAGCTGATACTTCAGTTGAGGACCAACATAAATTATGGCATTGTAGATTTGCACATATAGGTATTTCATCTTTATTTCGTACCTTTAAAGAAAATAATGTCATTGGTCATCCTGAGTTAAGTAAATGTAAATTTAATTGTGAGACATGTAAACTTAACAAAAATAAGAGAGTTTCCTTTAAACCTTTGAATGTCATTAGATCCAAACATCCTTTAGAACTGTTATATGCAGATATATGGGGTCCTAGTCCAGTAAATGGACGTGACGGAGAAAGATATTTTTTTTCAATCATAGATGATTATTCTAGAAAGGTTTCCCTTTATCCCCTCAGAGAAAAATCAGAAGCTTGTAATGTTTTACAAAAGCATATAAATAGAGTTGAAAATATTCTGAACTCTAAAGTAAAATGTATTAGAACTGATAATGGGGGGGAATTTTTGGGAAATAACCTTAAGAAATATTTCTCTGAAAAGGGAATTACACATGAACTTACCAATATCTATTCT